>JAPDEL010000021.1:0-438922 GCA_027569095.1 Aspergillus conjunctus | reverse complement strand
GCGTGCTGTAATAATGATATTCCGGTCCGGTGGTCGGGGCCCCTGATGTTTTTCCGGCGGTCAGCCATTCTGCCATTCCTAGCGGGAGTCACCAACTTCAAGCGAGGGTCTGCCGACCTGTAACCACTGCAGCGTCATCGTGATTCAGTTCCATCCATCCATCGTGATCGATCGGCACGCTGGGCGCGGCAAGTATCCCAGATCGGCATCTCCACTCACATCACCAAATTAGTGGAAACACTTAGATGTCATTCCAATTTGCATGTACCTCGTTTCTAAACTTCAGAAGTAGAGAACAACTACTCTTTGCTAGAAAAACCACGGGGGACTCTCCAACGGCATTCCATTGAACCCGAGAGAGAAGGCTTCAGGTATAGTGGATGCGGAAGGCGTGATTCACACTGGTCGTGAAAAGAGGATAGCACCCTTAGAATGCATAGAGTTACTATAGTACGGCAGTAGGATATCTCGAGTGCTAAAATAAAGTCAAAGATTTGAGTAATGCCCCCTCACCCCTTCTCTCAGACACAGACAAGTCTTTATAGGCTGCCAATAGCTAATCAATTCGCATCACCCACATATACAAATTCAACCTCCAAGTCAGGCTGGAAGTCGCCTTGATTTCCTGACCAACCATCGTAAATTTCCATGGCATAATAGACACTGCCTCCGTTTTCAGCTTTGGCGTACTCTCCCACTTTCACTCCAGTTACCAATTTTGGCACGATGAACGTACGGCCAGAATCTCGGCGGCCCAAAGTTGGGAATTTATGAATCTCAATATGCCAGGCAATATAGTTCTCACAAACAGAGATATAGTGATGCTGTTGTTCCGATGGACGTTTAACAGTGATAGTCGCTGTTTCATTATTTGACCAGTTTGCTTCGACAACAGAGAATAAAGCAGCATCATCGGGCCCAACACAAATTGGTCCAAAGTAGTCAACACTGTCCCCTTTTTGTAGACTTAACAAACGGCCATCTGGAATACGAATATTGTAGTAGCAGCCGGACTGAACCCGATAGCCCGTCGGTATCACGGACGTAGAGATCCTATCATTATTCTTGTTAACCATCTCTGTCCGTGCATGTCTTGTCTTGATAAGAGGATTTATGGTCAACATACAATGTTATTATCGTCAGTATGAGCTCGTCGGGGCATTGTGGCTCTTCAGTTATCACTAACGTCGATATCTTCTGTTTCGATTGCTGTGATGCTCACTTCATTCCTTACCTTTCGTCATGGGTGTCAAGTGGTCTTTATATATGTAGGGGGGGGTGAAGCGGGGCAACCCCAAGACTTCTTTCTGGGATGACACGTGGTGCCAATCGTATGCCCTCATAAAACTCTGTTCATCCTGCCAGCTCTAGCAGAGGGAGTACTATGCGGCTAGAATTGGCTAATTCTCCAGCTGCTCATCAGTAAACCATCGCGAAACCCACCACTTCCAATCAGCTCTTTTTGGCGGCACGGGCCATTTACTCCGTAACCCCCACCACAACCACTCAGAAGCTTCAACTCTCGCAGCGTGGCTGGGGGGTGTTCGTTTCTTCAGCCAGCCACAGTTTGTCTGCAATATGATTGGGCAACGGATTGCTTGTTTGACAGCTGAAAGACTATCTCCAGTAGGCCCAGTGGACATCGGGATCATGACAACGCTGATCTGGGCCTGACCATATAGATCCGGGACAATATTCAAATCAAAATCCAATGACGTACGAGGTACTCTGGACATCAATGTCAACATGGAAGCAGGTCGGGACCAGAATACTGTATTACTAGATTACTCCTGGAAATCTGGAGTGAGATGGTAGGTTTCTCTCAAACATGTTTTAGTACTTCTTCTTCCCCTTGGCCGCACTGAGTATCACCTAATCATGGGGAAAAAAAAAAAGAGCCATATCGGATCCAGCTATAAAAAGTCCTGAATCGCGGGTGGACGCTCGTAATAATCAATCCAGTTCATGTCATATTTTAGATCCAAAAAGGCACCTAGCTCCACTTGGTCGTAGAATACATTCATCCAACCAACATAGTCTAGTGTAGATCCCTCCAGGGGTTCGGGATGTTCCTCACTCTCTAGGTCCTCGTCGTCCCACTCCAGCTCCCAGCTCGCGTTCACCAGGCGAACATAACCGCGCTCGGTGAGCACGCTCCTCACTGAGTCCAAGCTCTCCTGATCGACCATCATAAAGAACCGGTAGCGACCTGATCCCAATGCCGGCAATACGTCAATCGGAAGGTGGGGATTCTCTCGTTGGAACGCATCCGGGACCCATTGTTTGAAATGCTCGCGGAGCACGGAGGTGGTCGCGCCGGTAAACGAAGCGTCCTCGGTGACGGTGGAGGCAAACGAATCCATAAGGTCAAGGCCGTTGCAGTCGCCGAGGGTCTCCTTCATGGAATCGTAGAAGCGAGTCATGAAAGTATCCCAATCAGCATTGCTTTGGTATGTACAGCGGTAGATGACAAGACCCCATTTTTCGAGCCCGTGCGCTTGGAAAAGTCTGTCAAGGGAATCTGCACTGTTGTGGGTTGTGTAAATATCCGGGGTTCGCTTGGAGAGCTGAGGCCCCCCGTCTACGTACTTCCGCAAGGCGGGGTCCATTGAACGATGCGGTAGCCCTTGAACTCTAGGATCCCATGTTATAGAGCGTGACGGTGGAAGTGGAGGGCGACTGAGGGTAACTGGGGAGCGAGAAATGGGCCGGGTGGGCAATCGCAAGTGGGATGTATTGACACCAAGCCCTGAATACTGTCCTTAGGTTCGTCATTGATTTGAATGGAATTTCCTTCGTGACGGGTGTTGTTTTACGTCTAATGGGAGAGAGAGGAGGAAGTGTTGGAAGATAAGGTTGGGGACGGCGGCGAGATAGGGAGTGCGGTGGTAGTGGACGAGGCTGGTCCTTGCACGAGTACACGTAGCCTAACCACAGATCAGTACACGTCCTGCAGCTGGGTTGGATTCCGGGAGTAGAACCGAGCGGCTGTGATGCCGTATCGGCTATCAGTGGACAGGCAAGCGTCGCCGTCTTGGATGGTATAGAAGAGCTGACACCCATCTACCACACCCCTCTGAGTGAGTCCTGTAGAGGCTGTGGTTGTTGTACCAGATTCAAGGTCAGTGCTGGTCGGTGTCACGCGCGTAGGTGACACCACTGTGGAAAGCGGGGAGTATGTAGCAACACCAGTCCACGCTTGTGCGCTCAATACATGCTGGGGTGCGTTTGGATTTGCAATGGATTACTCCCTAGGCAAACTCTGTCGGAGGCGCACCTGCTGACAGCTGGACACTAATGCAGAACAACCGAAGACCTGTGTGGAAGTGTTTTTTCTTTCACCTTGGCGTCCTGTACCCGGTGTATGAATAAATGTATCTCAAGTATTTTCACCCTTGACGATCACCAATCAGCACGTATCACAATCTTCAGGAGACTTTTCCCGATACATGCCAACAGAGGATCAGACGACGACAAGAAATCGGCCCACTACCTGCTGGGGAGATGGGAGGAGTGGAACGAGGGCCACTTTGAGGAAGGCGTGCGGGGAGCATGTACATGGTCACGAAAAGCAACTATGGAGGCCAGAGCCCCGTGGGTCCAGGCACACAACCGCGGCCGCGCTGGATGAATTTGAAGACCTAAGCGCACAGATTGGTCGACCGATTATGTACCACATGAAGATCCCCAATGCAGACATACTTTGAGAGGTGCTTAGAGAGGTGCGGCCTCATTGCTTGCTGTCCATGGAAAATAGCTTGATGTTTGTAGAAACCCGAAACGGGGGATCTCTTGGTCCTGGCAACCTGTAGCTTCCTAGAAATAATACCTCTATCACAGTAATACCGAGTTGAGCATTAGTAAGGTTAGCATGGGCGTAATGCGAAGCGGGTTCGCGATGATGGTCTGGATTTGGTTTACCCAAATGCCAAGGACACCAGCTTACCGTCGGCTGGCAAATCCCAACACACCAGCAGACACACAACTGGATGCTTCCATGCCCCACGATGGACCCGTTGACTCAACTCAGCTTTGACTGCGCGAGCACTATCTTGCAACAGCTATCCACCGCCGACATTGCCCGCTGTGAAACTGTCAGTCAGGGTTGGAGGACCTGGATCCATCACTGGATCGCCGCGGTTGGGCTTCGCCTACATTTTGGGACTGAAATCGGTGGTGATGGGCTGGGAACGAGCATGACAAGATTACAGAGATTTAAACAACTAGGTGAGTAATTATAGCCCAGCTTAGACGATCTACCACGGGGGAATAATAATTGAAGTTCAGCCGCCCTGTCCGCCAATTTTGTCCCTGGGGAGCCATCGAGTGTGCGCAAATACGAACGGGCCAAGGACTTTGTCATTGCCGGCAATTTCTGCGCCTGGGCGAAGCCAGGGGATGCAATTTTCTGGCAGAACATGTCCTGCCAAGACGATGGGTCCCTTCACGATGTTCAACGGCTGGAGCTACCAGGTTTAACGGGCGCCGGGCTCCTTGTCGAGCACTTGATACTCGGTAGCAACGGATATGTCCTTGCTCGAGTACCAATTTATGCAGAGGATGGGGATAATGTAAGCGATGACGGCGAGGGGATTGATTCCAAGATTAGGGCTTATCGGTACGTCCACACAACCCTGACAAAAATATATAACAAACACTAATAATCGTAAAACATGCCAGGGATACACTTGTCAGCCTTGAGGAGGGCCGGGAGCTCTGGTCACATCTCTGCCCTAGGGATCAATGTCGCTGGTACATTCCGCTTCTCGTTGGAGAGCAACGAGTCTACTTTGGAACCGTTGTTCCAACGGGTCCAGCCAAACCCAGAATCGTGGCGTATGAACTGTCATCCGGGGGTCTCTTGTATGAGAACGAAACCATCCCTCACACACTGGAAGAGTATGGGTTTCTTGATACCCGAGATTATTGCGAGGGCATCCCCCTCCAACTGATAAGGGGCGCAGTAGACGAGTTGGTGCTCGTGTTGAAACCCTTTCCCAGGGTGTCAGGTCGACTTGCCACGATTCACCTGATCAACGGGGCCAACGGCGACCTTTTCCAGACGATCCGTCTCGAAACACTCGGCAATTTCCATCTCGCCATCTCCACGAACCGTGAGGCATTTGCCGTCATCAGCCACCGGTCAAGCCAGGAAAGCGACCTGCGTATTGAACACTTTACCCGTACGTCCGATGGAAACTATGCCAGCACTCGCTTAGAGATGCTGCACCTTCAAACCGCCCGCGCCCCGAGCGGGATCGCGGTCTATCCTTTCACCGGTTGTGCTTTGGGGGTGATGGAACCCCATCATGTCGCTCAAACAACGAGACTGGTGGCCTGCGTCGACCCGGAAATTTGTTCCCGCTTGCAGGCTGCTCCAAAGACACCTGTCTGGGGTTCAAGTGCAGCAGCGGAGTATCTTACGACCTCTGACCTACGCACCATCACCCTGCCCCCGCGGTCCAGGAGGGCCAGGATGCGACGGCCCTTGCGGCTGGCGTTTCCAGATTCTTGTAGTAGAGTACGCTTTGTGGATGGTCATCGAGTAGCTGCTCGCTCTTCCGTTGATTCCTTCCACCACGTATGTACGGTCCATGTTTTTGACTTTACCCCAAGAGGTTGACACCTGGACATCATGTAATATATAAGCGATATCTCAACTAACTACTGTCTCGTGTGGAGTTTAGATTACCAGCTGAGAAAGGATTAATAGATGTGTATCTAGAGCGTAGCATTTGCCCTATATACCTATGTTTTAAGTTAATAGGTGGATTTGCGCGGCATTGAGAGCTTACAACTTGGATTTCATGGAGAAGGGAGTCATGGTCGCCTCCATAATATTACTTTCTGGCAGCACCCCTTTCGAAGAATGTGCTGAAATATCCAAGCTAGAGGCCGAATTTCTGACCTTCAAAAATAGCATATATCCCCTAAGCTCCTCCATCACCTCCTCGTGGCTGAGGCCACCGTCGGCACCCACCGCCATGAACGCCACCTGGCCAATGTGGAGGGCGGGAAGGCTGACGCCTGGCCAGGCACCTGTGTCTCCTGTCGTTTACACAATAGACCTATAAAACTCAGTTTAAGGAAGTATTGTTACCACGTTGGTTAAGAGCCAACTAATTAAGGGAAAAAAAAATTTGCGGACTGACCTCCATCGTCGACCGCACTGTGCCGATCGGACGATCCGGGTGTCTCCGTATTGCCTCATCCACCAGATAAAGTTAGCGACGGGGTGCACAGCACAGAATGGACCCTGTTTCCACGCTAAACTGGGGCACACAAGCGAAATGAAACGAATCATATAATCTCCGCTCTACGACGCCTTTGACTGCATTCGGCCTATCATAGCCTATCGCTTGACGATGCCGAAAATGTCCATCAGAATCACCAGGTCTAATTGGTGTGCCTGAGACAGGCTACTCTCCCGCTAAGCCTTCAGTGGGATGGCACCGTTTATAGGTGCTTTTACCCTTCTTCTGGGGTCTCGCCTCTCATCCCCTCGGGTTGTTGCTCTTCCAGATTCCCTTCTTTTTTTCAGTTTCTGGGAAACTTACACCTGCAAACTATGATTCAGCCCTGAAGCTCAGGGTCGCAGAGAGCAGAGTAGACATTTTGTCTGCGTCCTTTCGTTAAACAAAGCTGAACACATCATTATCCTCTGGTCTTTCCTTACCAGCTGTCATTCTTTTCCTCAGAAACCATGGCTCTCCCGCTCCTTGCTCTCATTTTATCCGTCATCGGATTCGCCTCTGCTTTTGATGCAGCTGCAAAAAACAACGTCGCAATCTATTATGTATGCTGATACCCTTAGCCTGTCTGGAGGGGATGCTGACGATTAGTATAGGGTCAGGGTAGTGGCCAACCTCGCCTGGCTGAGTTCTGTGCCGATAGTTCCTTGGATATCATTAATATTGGATTCCTCACTTCGTTTCCTGATCAGAACCCCGCGACCGGCCTGCCTGGTAGCAACTTTGGGAATCAATGCTGGGCCGACACCTATGTCGTTAATAACATTAGCTCTAACTTGTTTTCTCAATGCCCTAGTCTAGTGGTTGATATCCCAGTCTGCCAGCAGCTTTATGGAAAGAAAATCTTCTTGTCCCTTGGCGGTGGCACTGAGACATACTCCATTGCCTCTGCATCATCTGCCGTGGCATTTGCGGACTGGCTGTGGGGAGCCTTTGGCCCCGTCACTGACGCCTGGACCCTGACGAACGGTCCTCGTCCTTTTGGGGCCGCAGTTGTTGATGGCTTTGACCTGGACATTGAGTACCATGGCAACACCGGTACGTAACTAAGGCGCTCACAGAGCTATGCTCGATGTACTGATCAGAGCAGGCTACTCCGCCCTAGTTGACCAGTTGCGTAAGAACTATGCAACATATCCTGCCCAGACCTTCTATATTTCAGTTGCTCCCCAATGTCTCATCCCTGACCCTCAGCTCGCCGACACCATCGCCAACTCGTGGGTTGATTTCATCTGGGTTCAATTTTACAACTCGAACCCCTGCTCGGCTCGCGACTATGTCAAGGGAACCGTGAATGGATTCAACTATGATTCATGGGTGGATGTGGTCCGTGCTGGTTACAACCCCGCCGCGAAGCTCTATATCGGCCTCCCTGCCAGTGAATCCGCGGCGGCCAGTCCGGAATTCTACGTGAGTCCCGACGAGGCTCAACCGATGATCGCCAAATATAGGGCGAAGTATCCCGATACTTTTGGGGGTGTGATGATTTGGGAGGCGACTACCTCGTTGAACAATCAAATCAATGGGTCTAGCTTTGCCGGTGTAATCAAGAATATCCTTTATGACTTGGATTCCTTACCTACGTCAACTATTACTAGCACCACCACCACTACCAAGGCTACAACCACTACGAAGGCTACAACCACTACCAAGGCTACAACCACTACCAAGGCTACAACCACTACCAAGGCTACAACCACTACGAAGGCTACAACCACTACCAAGGCTACAACCACTACCAAGGCTACAACCACTACCAAGGCTACAACCACTACCAAGGCTACAACCACTACCAAGGCTACAACCACTACCAAGGCTACAACCACTACCAAGGCTACTACCAAGGCTAGTACGACCACGAAGACTACCACCAAGGCTACGACAACAACCAAGACTACTACCAAGGCTACGACAACAACCAAGACTACTACCAAGGCTACCACGACAACAAAGAAGGCTACTACCACAACCAAGTCTACCACTAAAGCTACCACCACCACAAAGAAAGCCACAACAACCACCACAAAGAAGGCTACTACCACCACCAAGAAAGCTACTACGACCACTAAAAAGGCTACTACGACAACTACCAAGAAAGCCACCACAACCACAAAGAAAGCCACTACCACAACAAAGAAGGCCACTACCACGACAAAGAAGGCTACTACTACCACAAAGAAAGCTACTACGACCACTAAGAAGGCTACCACGACAACTACCAAGAAAGCCACTACCACTACAAAGAAAGCCACTACCACTACGAAGAAAGCCACTACAACGACAAAGAAGACTACCACAACAACTAAGAAGGCTACTACCACTACAAAGAAGACTACCACAACGACCAAAGTAGCTGCAAGGAGCATTGATACGTCGATGAATACTTCAGTTCCCTTGCTAGAGGTGGCGGCCATCCCCACTGCCTCTAGTGTAGCTATCATCGCGGGCACGCCTTTTCTAGGGGCGTCTGGACCTGCCATTCCGGGATCTTCAATTACCACTGCCCCTGGTAACACTTTGGCGCCTTCTGACTCAGTCCCCACGGAGACTACGACGATAACTACTATTATCGTGACTTCTTATACGTATGTCTGCCCAGAAGGATCTACCACCCCTACCACTGGTGGCGAAAGCCCATTCTCGAGCGGCGTGGCGCCTAGCGGAACTTCGAACAGTGTGTCACCTGTGTTTACCGGAGGGGCAAGCCGTGTGGTTGGAGTTTCCACTTCTACGTTGATTGCCTTTGTACTCTCATTAATTGTGATGTAACTTCAATTCCTTTTTTTTTTTCACTTTCTTTCTTTCTGAATATATGGTATATGTTGGAGGATGTTTGAAGCGTTTTTCTTTTTTCAAGATGAGGGAAGAGTCGAGGCCCAAACCAGACGTACATGGAGAACGCACCACCACCCATGTTGGTGATAATTCTGAAAGGAAGGGGTTTCTATACATTATTAGACCCCTTTTGTCAATAATTATATAGCATTCTATGAGTAATGGGATATTCACAAGTAAAGCAGCAGCCAATGGAAACCCAGATAAAATTCACGTGAAGAGGGAAAGTTGCCTACTGAGTGGTGAGTCATCAAGGGTCTGTGTCTAGCCATATTAGGGCTGGCTGTCTTAGCCATGTTATATTTTTGGTCTAGGCCTCCAGAATGCAGACTGATTAGATTGTGCCTGGAATTCGGGGAAACTTTTCCGTCGGTTCCGAAGGCGCCACCTTTTCACCTGGAAAACAACCTCCATTTCCACAGAGGTTCGCCGTACTCGCAATGCTTGATATCAACAAGACTACTGACCCAGCCACTGCGTCTCCTGCCCGCCCTTATCGATCCCACAAGATACCCGCCTGTGACTTCTGCCGGAAGCGGAGAAGTCGGTGTACACAGGAGGCTGTGGATCAGCCATGCCTTCTTTGTCGCATGCATGGGGCAAAGTGCTCGCGGGCCAACATCAGCGGGGCGGAAACCAGCCCAGATCCAAGGAGGCCCACTGAAATCCGTAAAAGACGGCGTTTGTCGATTAATAGACCCGGCGGGGATGGGCAGAACCCTACCGCGTCTCCTATCACGCGTCGGGTGCCGTCTAACTCGCCAGCTCATGAGCTTAGGCACGAGGAGGCACCCCCCAGGCGTGCGGCAACGCCTACGTTCGCCCCCAATGACATATCGAACGACTCGGGACATATAGTTGGACCCGCCATGGCTCGGGATGCCCAAGTTCTAGAGCGATGCATGTCCTCAGTCTACGGCACAGGTGTTCCCTATGCCCGGCCCAACCCGTATAGTGTCTATTCCGATGATAATCGCAATCCAATTGTGTACATGAAGGCTCCTCGGCATCGCAACATCGTGCCCTCTGGGAACGGTACTGCCGGGTATCGGCAGTTTGAAGCGATGGAGAAGATAGTTGAGCCCTTGGGCCCTGAATTATGTCGCATGTTCGTGCTGAAGCCTTTCCCGTTGGCAGACTCCACTACCTAACTGACATTTCCTCAGTTACTTCGACCATATTCACCCCCCATTCCCGATTCTCGATGAGAAAACAGTTCTGCAGGCTTACCGTCAAGACGGCCTTCCACACACTCTCACGTGCGAAATCTACGCCGTTTCGCTGATTTTGTGGAAAGCATCTCGCAAAATTTCCGCGACAGCACGCCCCCCGCCTGACATTCGATACATGTGGAATTTGGCCGTCAGCGCAATGAATGACGATTTTTTGGCGCCCAACATGTCCACTGTACTAGCATGCATTCTTGATCTCCTAGGCCGACCAATTACCTCTATTACCTATAATGCCGTCAACATTGGCCGTGTTGTTGCGCTTTGCCAGAGCCTGGGGTTGAACCGAAACCCGTTCAGCTGGGGTCTAGAACAACGACAGAAAAGCTTACGGATTCGCACTTGGTGGGGGGTCTTGATTCACGATCACTGGTAGGGCTACATCCGGCTGGATGGACGACCTGGATTTGCTAACCTTTCCAAGGGCGAGCCTTTCCCATGGCACACCTCCACACGTGCACAATTCCCAGTGGGATGTGCCACTGCCGGATTCAGAATCACTCCTACTCAGCAGTGACGCAGACCAGGACTCGGGAAACGATATTCGAATGCGCGGCGGTCGCTCCTTTATGGCTCTGTGCTCTCTGACTGCTATCCTCGGTGACATATTACCTTTGATTTACGCATTACGCACCCGGCCACTCGATGAATCGTTCAGCAAATTGCGGCAGTATGAAACTTCCCTTAACGAGTGGGAGGAAGGCTTACCCTTGTGGCTACGCCCTGCGTCACCAGCCTTTGAAAGAACTGCGCCGGGAGCTCTGAACCTGCAGCTTTCGTTCCTGGCAGTAAAGTTATGCCTTTCCAGGATTGCTCTCTTGGTGAGGCCCCTCTACATTCTGTGGTTGGCGGGAAATATACACGTCTGATGCACGGCCGCTAGGAGATTCATCGCGCAGATGACCGTGCCACCGGGGAAGATAAACTGTACTATCAGTCTAGATGTCGGAAAGCTGCCCGAACGATAATAGACTTTGTTGTCACTTTAGCACCAAGCGAGGTGGATGTGTTCTGGCTTCCATGTGAGTTTCCAGTCCTTACACAAGGGAAAGAAAAGAACGAACAAAGAGCATCCAATATTTGCTCCCTCCATTCTCCTCGGTCGAAACCTAACAGCTGGTATGGTAGACACGGCATATCATTTCACTTCAGCGGCCACGCTCATTCTTCGCTGTGCCCTGGAAGCCGAAACCGCCGAGACCGCCCGAGAATGCGTCGGGTACGCAAAAAGGCTGACCGACTTTCTACGCCGCATGAAGAATGATATTAACTGGGACCTTGCTGACATATGCTTGGGGCAGTGTGAGGCTGTTGTGGATAGGCTATGCGATGGTAACTATCTGGATACGTGGAGAAAGAATCCCCACCATAGTCAAAGCACGGCAGAGAGGTTACAGAGGGGGGCTCCAAGTGTGCATGTAAATATTCCACACTCTGGAGTCCCTGCACATCGAGACTTTCAGCCCCAGGATCAGGCCCTCCATGCGGGATCCGCTATCGATGGAGCCAGAGACGTGACGGATCCTGGATATATGAATTCGGATCTCTTTCAGGATTCTATGATGCTTGGTGCTGTACCCGGGATCATGATGGAGAGCCCGCTATTCCCCGACTTTTGGCAGATGCCGTATGTAGATGATTACAGCCAGCGCGGATTTGACTAGTGGATATGGCTTTAATACAGAGGCATAGTATAACTAAGATTTCTAAAAGCTACCTGAGACGGATCCGGTCCTAATTCATGTGTCCTCTGTCTCAATTTCACCCATCGCTTATAGCACGTATCGGAATCGGGGGTTCTGTGATGGTGCTGTTAGTACTCTTTCTGGCATCGACAACAGCGGGTAGAAAGGCACACCTCAAAGTCCGTCAGATCCGCGAGGTCGTCGTCATCCCCTACGTGACTGTCAGCTGCGGCGCTCGCGGCTGCATCCCTCTTCTTATTGCGGTGAGCCAGGAGCGTTCTTAAAGCGACGACTAATGCGGCCTGGGCGGACGAGCAAGCTAGAATGACCTTACACCCTGTGGGGTACGTCGGAGCCTCTGCGGCCAGGAATGCATGCGGTCCAATAATGTTGCCAGCACAGTATGCCAGGAACACGATGGCCACGCTGGTCGTGCGTTTCGTGTATCCACCCAGGTTCGTCGCAGGCATCTGAAGCGCCAGCACCAAAGAGCACACGTACGCTCCGACAATGTAGTAGCCGAACAGGACCCCGATTTTTTGGGTCTCATGGGAAAGCTTCCACAGCATGCAGACCCCGATGATGGTCGGGATAAGGTACAGAAACATGACAATGGTGCGGCAGTTGGGGAATCGAGACGCCATGTAGGTCCCAGAGAGAACCCAGAGCAGTTGGAAAGCGCCGAATGGAATCCCAAGTGCGACCGTCGTGAGTGGATCGCCGGTGAGGCCCTTGATAATGAGCTTGCTAAAGTTGGCGATTCCACCGTTGATGGTTTCATTGAGCAGCATGAAGAGGAATAAGATCCAGACTTGAGGGTCAACCAAGGCCTCACGGATCTGATACCACTTGATCTGCCGGTTGATGATCCCCGTGCGACCGAGTCGGCCACGACCGACCAGGAGGGCCTTCTCTTCGAGCGTAAATCTTTTGGCGGAGAGTATGTCGTCGGGCAGGAGTACAAATAGGACTAGGCCCCAGAACACAGTAATGCCACCGAGAATGAGATATATTGCTTTCCAAACGGCAATCGTTTTGATCCGCCCGATGGCAAATGTTATCAAGCCGCCCACCATGGCTCCCAGCCCGTTGCAGCTGTAAAAGATGCCAGCGCGGAAAGGCTGATCGGATCGCGTGTACCACATGGCCACGATCATCATGAAGCAGTTTGTGATCGGGGCTTCAAAGACTCCAAGAAGAAAGCGGCAGATGGCCATGCCCGTGAATGAGGTGCAAGACGCGGTAATCATGAGCATTGCACCCCAGGCAATCACATTGGCGGAGACGACTTTTGCCATTCGCGTCTTCTGCGCCAGGAAGGTCCACGGGTATTCAGCGACAAGGTATGCAAAGTAGAAAATGCTCGCCAGCCAGCTGTACTGCTCGCTGGTCATGTTGGTGGAGGTCAACAGATCAAAGACAGCAGAGTACGCCAGAGCCGACTTGTCGATATACTGGAGCATGTAGGTCCCCGCTAGAAGGGGCATCAAAATTAAATCCACCTTGCGGACAAGAGCCTTGTTGCGTGGCTTATCGTCCAGCATCTCTTGCACGTTCTGGTTCGTAAATCCATGCTGCCTGAGAAAGACCTCGCCCTCGTCAAGCTCTGCGATGTGGCCAAGTTGAATATCTTTCTCCACGGGTGTGCAGTCTTCATTGGACTTGCACGGGGTTGACCCCTTTGGCTTAATATCTTCCATCAAATCGACTCGGGTTAGAAACAAATCAACCAAGCCGAGATAAATATTTTCAGTGCTAAAGCTAATTGACAAAAGGGCATGACAAAAGGACACGACAGGCGATTCGGCGTGGGTTATATGGGATTAATCACGAGAACTGCCGGTACTTTGCACATCCTACTGATAACATCCTTTGGCTGATATCCACCTACCCCAGACGGGTATTATCTGAGGGGTAGGCGAGTGGAGATTACTCCATAAGGGGCTTGAGAGCTTATCACGATTTTCAGATACAGCTTCTAAGTTTGTGGTCGAGACGAGACGCGGGTTATTATTAGGTTCACCTCTGCACGTCGGACATTTTCCGAGCTGGCTGCATCGATTTGGAGTCAGTGATGGCCATTGGAGGATAAGAGGGCACTAGTGGGCCCTGGAGATACTATCTTGCTCAGACTCGTCTCCTCCTCACGCGAGCTCGACACCCCCACTTACAGAGTTCCCCTCACGCCATCCGGCCGCTACTTCTGCCTCCGAGGTTTCACGTCTTCCTTTAGATATCATTCGGCCTCACTTCCTAGACATCACTCCAGTATCGCCTCTATTCAATAGACGAAAAATAAATTAAAAAAAAAAAAACACAATGGCCACAGATTCGACACGCCCTTCAGTTGCTCTTCCACAGGGCACCGTGATTGGGATTGAGCTTGACAATGCATATCCCCAGGTAGTGGATGCCTTTCTAGGAATTCCATACGCCCTCCCTCCAATAGGCGATTTACGTTTCAGACCAGCCATCAAAGTACCAGAAGCAACAGGCATCATTGATGCTTCCAAGTACGGGCCAGCGGCTCCAGGAAAAGCCCTGTTGCCCGGAGGCCCCAAACTGGAACAGAGCGAAGATTGCCTGACCGCGAATATTTTTCGACCCTCCGGGACTCCAGCTGCCACGAAGCTACCGGTGGCAATTTATGTGCATGGCGGCGCATTCAATCGAGGAGCTGCGACAATGCATGACACCGCATCCATGGTGGCGTGGTCGGAAGAGCCCTTCATCGCAGTCAGTTTTGGCTATCGTCTCGGAGCACTTGGGTTCTTGCCGTCCAAGTTGACCCACAGTGAGGGCTTATTGAACCTGGGCCTACGCGACCAGATATGTCTGTTCCAATGGGTGCAAGAGAATATCGCCCAGTTTGGAGGGGATCCTGGTAACGTCACGCTGTTTGGCCTCTCGGCTGGAGCCCATTCTGTGAGACACACAAGCTTCTGGTATCTTTCTAGCTTCCACGGCTAACCTCTAGAACAGATCGGACATCATCTCCTTCATTTCGACGAACACAAGAGTCCATTATTTCACCGCGTAATCCTTGAATCGGGGGCTCCGACGTCCCGAGCGGTCCGCCCCTACGATGCCAAAGTCCACGAAGACCAGTTTCGCGACTTCTTGCGCGAGGTCGGCTGTCCAGGAGACCACCCCGAGTCAGATATCTTTCCATTCCTGCGCTCACTCCCCAGCTCTGTCATCACTGCCGCCCAGACCACGGTGTTTGACAAGTATAACCCATCCTTACGCTGGGCCTTCCAGCCAGTGATTGACGGGGATGTCATATCCCGCAAGACACTCGATGCATGGCTTTCGGGGAAGTGGAACAAGGTACCCATAATGACAGGTTTTAATACAAACGAGGGGACCATGTACGTCGATAAAAACATGGCAGAGCCTGCCCAGTACCGCGGATTCTGGCACAATTTACTTCCGGAACTGTCTGCTTCCGATCTGGATACGATTGAAAGGCTATATCCAGATCCCAGTGTCGATTCTAGCTCCCCATACGTCGAGACTCGGACGGGGCATGAACTAGGACCCCAATACAAGCGAATCGAAGCAGCATATGGCCACTACGCATATGTTGGGCCCGTACGCCAAACCGCCCACTTTGCGTCTTCGCAGGGAGCAACAGTTTATCTGTATCACTGGGCACTTCCGAGAACAGTGGTAGGTCGCGCAAATCACGGCGATAACATGTACTATGAGACCTACAGAAAGGAGATCACTGAGCTCTCCGAGTCGCAAAAGGAGCTATCCGGCACCCTACATGCGTACATCACCAGTTTCATCACCAAGGGGGACCCCAATGCTCTCGTCGGTCGGTACGCGCAGCGGCCAGGGTGGGAGGCTTATACGCCGAGCAACCGGAAGGTTTTGGTATTTGGAGAAGATAACGAGGAGCTAATCGGCGGCTCGGCTGCCCCAGCTGCTAAGTGCGTGTCAGACGACTGGGCAGCGGAGGAGACGGACTTCTGGGGTTCCAAGGTGGAGATCTCGCAGCTGGCATGAGACGTCGACGAACGTTGTTAGTAGTATGTATATATGTAGACGGATAGACCGATATAAACCTGTCTCAATGGACATGCATCTACCCAACATAATAATATCATAGAAAGGTATTTATTTGTAGAAAAAGCTCCACGAAGGTAGCAAGGTAACCAGGATAAAGGATGGTCAGTCAAGATACCAGACGTTAAACCGCCAAAACAAAGTTGAATATTATGCGGACCCATTTCCGTCGGGGATTTCTCGATTTAATTGGGTGGGTTGCCGTGAGCGATAAGTGATGAAGGGACAAACGTACTCTGCAGCCAACGAGACCGCGGGTTTTCCGACGGATAGAATTGGGGTATGTTCTCCGTTCTCCGACGGCTCCCCCACGTTCGGGTATCCAAGCGATACTCGATATGAAGAGATAAATACTTTTGGCGTTAACAGCGAATGTACCTTGTATACTTCGTTTTTTTTTTTCTTAGCAACCCAATCCCTCCACCATCGAAATGGCCTCGGTTGTACTTCCAGAGCCCTTTGCCGGCATTCCGAGGGAATCGTTCCTTTTTGGACCCTCCCCGATCCAGCATTTGCCCAACATCACGAAAGCACTCGGGGGTAAGGTGGGAATCTATGCCAAGAGAGAAGACTGTAACTCCGGCCTGGCTTTTGGGGGGAATAAGACGCGGAAATTAGAGTAATAGGACCCCCTCTTTTTTCTGGCCCGGTTCAGCACCAACTAAGCCACCCCAGATACCTGGCATCCGACGCCCTAGCTCAAGGATGTGACACCTTGGTCAGCATCGGTGGCTTCCAGTCGAACCATACCCGACAGGTCGCAGCCATTGGAACCAAGCTCGGCATGAAAGTCTCACTCGTTCAGGAGAAGTGGGTAGATTGGAACGATCCCATGTACGACAAGGCAGGAAATATCCAGCTGTCCCGTCTCATGAACGCCGACACGCGGCTGGATCCCTCCCCCTTTGGCATCGAGCATAAAGAAACCCTCAAAGACCTCCAAAATGAAATTGTTGCCAAGGGCGGGAAGCCATACTACATCCCTGCCGGAGCGTCCGATCACCCCTTGGGCGGACTGGGGTTTGCCCGATGGGCCTTTGAGGTAGAGCAGCAGGAGAAAGAGCTGGGCATCTTTTTCGATACAATTATCGTGTGCGCAGTAACCGGATCGACCATGGCGGGAATGGTAGCAGGATTCAAGCTGGCCCAGAAGAACGGTTCTCGGCCGCGAAAGGTAGTTGGAATCGATGCCTCGGCGACCGTGAAGCAGACATTCGATCAAGTTTTACGCATTGCGAAGACGACCGGTGTAAAGATTGGATTAAGTGAAGATGATATCACCGAGCAAGACATCATCCTTGACGACAGGTATCACGGAGGCGTGTACGGCATTCCGGATGAGCGGACAATTGACGCCATCAAGTTCGGTGCATCTACGGAAGGCTTCATCACCGACCCGGTTTACGAGGGCAAAAGTCTTGCCGGGATGATGGATTTGGTGCGCAATGAGGAGATTTCGTCGGGCACGAATGTTCTCTATGCACACTTGGGCGGCCAGTTGGCCTTGAATGCCTATACGGGGATGTAATGTTATACCTCGATCATTTTTGTTTAGTCCAGTAACAACGATGACGACCCCGTCCACGACTGAAATGTTATATGACATGGCGCACATTCTCGTCTCTGTGTAAACATGACATCGAGCAGTTAAAATGGCTGCGAGGGCCCCAGCGAGAGGGTCACGGTGATGTTCATAGAAAGGTCTAGCCTCTACCTGACAGTTTTTCGAGAGGCCTCTATCAACAATCGATGATGCTTATTAGAATTTGACTGTATTTTCTTTTATAGATACATGATGGCTTAGTCTTCTCGGCGCTATTTAAATAGTCAGACCGTACCCAATTTGTTCACCTTCCCTCAGAGGCCAATGCTGAAGTAAAGAAAAGTAGCCGCTCCCGTCAAAAGTACACTCAAAGAACCCCCAGTGAAGGGGGAGATGGTCGCTGTACCACCAGTCGGCGGAAGAGTTGGGTATCCCCTGCTCGACGGTGTTGCGCTGCTAGAAGGTGTTGCTGTGGCTGTCGCATCGCTTCCATCCAGCATGGCATCGACCTGAGCCCACAGTTGGCAGGTGGAGTAGTCAATGATGCCGGGCGTACTCAAGTTCCCGAATACCATTCCAGGGGTGCTCAGCCCCTTTGTGATTTCGAATCGCGGCCACTGGATGGCATCGGTCGATGGTTCGGCGTTTTCTGCCATCGACTTCCATAAGCTCATCATTTGCTTGCCGAGGTCCCACTCCGCTTTTGAGGCGGTGCAAGTCGTGTTGATGGAAGGGAAATCGAACTGCAGGTTGCCGAAGACGTAAGGGATCTCGGCGGTATGAGCAGCGCCGTACAAAGTGATCACCTCCTGGAGCATCGTGTCCAACCACACGCAAGTGGAATTGTGGGTAAACTCGTAGATCCATGCCGGGACATTGTGGCGTGCAGCCTGCACAGCCATCTGGTATCCCGCGCATCTGAACTGGGAGTCCGTAACGATATGTGCCATGGCTTCGAGTATAGCAAACTGGGTTGCGTACTTCTTGAGAGTGGCAGTACCAGATTCCTCGATCGCAGCCTTGAACACAGACAATGGGTAATACTTCTCAACCATCTGAGCAGCAGGACCGAAGTTTCCGCGGAGGAATGTCGTGTAGTTGGCCGGCGTAAGACTTCCAATAGCCTGTATGCTGTTGAACGTAGTGAGGGCGTCCATCATGCCTTCGTTTTGAGCTAAAGATTTCGCGTGGTTAGTCTTCATTTCGCGGAGAAGGAAGTTTGCATATGCATACTGGAGCCAAAGATCATTGGGACTTGGGGCCCACGAGTTGCAGGATTCTCGGCGACGACGGTGCCATCGACGTAAGGCCAGAAGTGAGGCGTCTTCCTATTAGGGATTCCAATAATACCAATATCGGTGCCAAGTCCCTTGTGGACGATGGGAGCAGAACTGAGTGCGCCCTGCAGTTCAGTCGGAGTCTTAGACTGAAGGCATAATTTCTATTGAAGAGTTAATGCACTTTTCCACGAGATAGAAAGGCTTACCACTCACATCATGAACATCGCATTTGAGGGTCTGCGCAAATGACGCACTCATCTTTTGTAGACTTGCATTTGTCGTCAGTTGGGGCAAAGCGATCGACTCTGCAATGGCACTTTGAACGAGAGACGGCGCCTGAGGAAGAGTCGCGATAGTATAAACATCCGTAGCACCGGAAGATTGTCCGAAGAGAACCACTTTGTTCTATATTAGAAGTTTAGAGTCAGCTGCGAAGCCCCGGGCGTAGCATTTTAACATACCGGATCGCCACCAAAGGCGGGGATGCTTTTTTGAACCCATTCTAATGCAAGAAGAATGTCTTGGATTCCTTGGTTACCATATATCCCAGCAGTATTCAGTGCCATGAAACCGAGGGGGCCAAGGCGAAAGTTGATTGCCACGAGAATTGAGCCTTCGTCGGCCATGTTGCAGCCATCGTACAAGGGGTACTCGATTCCACCGCTCTTGTCTGATCCACCGTAAACCCACACTTTGACAGGAAGCTTCGAGCCGCTAGTGGCGCCTAATGGGGTCCAAATGTCCAGATATAGACTAAAAAAAAAGCCGATATATTAGCGGAATAAAAAGTTATAAGGGTAATTGGCTTAACATACCAGTCTTCAGACTGCTTCCCGGGTGGTACCATGAGTGTTCCAAATTGAATACAGGTTGTGGCCGGAGTAGTCGCATTCAATCGTCCATTGGGATATTGTTTGCTGTAGGGCTTTGGAGGCTCAAACCGAAGCTCTCCAACGGGTGGTTCAGCATACGGAATCGATTTGTAATAGACTGCATCTTGTCCACCGCTACACTTTCCACCCAGAAGGGTACCAGCGTCAATGGTAACCGAGGGCACGCCTAACACCGTCGCGACAAGAGTCGACAGCGTAGCTGACAAAAGTAACTTCATTGTTGATCTAGTCTAGAAGCTCAGGCTGAGACAAAGGAATGGTTCATACGATCTACAGCGCTGCTGTTCGACCTTTATATAGGGAATGCCAATGCCCCTTAAGATTAACTTGGCATAGGAGAGAAGCTTTGGATAGCCCCATATTTTGGCCCCAGAATACGTATTATTCTTACGGCTGAGCGTGCCAAGGTGTCGGAGGCTTTCCAACACTTGCGCCGATTCACGCCACCTCATTGGTTGAACAGGAAGACGGACCCAGGGAGTGCGCTAGTCCCATTCAAGGAGTCGAGATGCATGACCAATCAGCGCACGGTCATGACGTCATCCAATAACAACCCCACTGATCGCTACTCATCGGGGACTCTTCGGCTATCCTCCCGATCAATCTCGGCCATCACCGTTCATACCTAGCACCCCAGCACCGCCCGTGTTCTAGTCTCTGGGTCAAGCATTGATATACCCCGTATAGGCCGTTCAATAATACGGAAATGGCTTCATCGGAGCCCGTCGTAGGCGCACCGGGGCAGACACGACTGGTTAGGCATTTTCAAGACCAGTGAGTCGATAATATATTCCATATGATTGCCAGCGTCACGAGCAGTACGCAGTTTCTTATAGAGATAGGGAGATTGAGGATCATGCCGCTGGATGGTCTAGCCTCTGGGACTCGGGCAACAGTGACCTCTGGGATCGAGGGAAGCCATCACCGGCGTTGATCGACCTTATCGAGGAGAGGAGGGACCTGTTCCATCCATTAACCGTAGATGGGAGGCCAAAAAAGGCCCTTGTTCCGGTTAGTCCTTTTCCTGACCCCTCGCCTGGTCAATATTAAATCGAGTGAGCAGGGCTGCGGCAAGGGCTATGATGTTGTCATGCTAGCCCTGCATGGATTTGACGTCTACGGACTCGACGTCTCGGAGACGGGTGTGACCCTTGCGAGAGAGTTTGCAAAAGCGGAACTTGCTACTCCACAGGCATATAATTTTGGGAATACCTGGAGCGATAGACAGAAAGAGACCCAAGGAAGGGGTCAGGCTGTGTTTATTCAAGGAGATTTCTTCCGCTCGGATTGGGCGGCAGATCTTCAATTTGATTTGATCTATGATTATACGGTAAGGTCCTTTTGGCCCAGCCTCTCGGACTAGGCACTGTCAAAGCGGCTCACTGATCGCACGCAGTTTCTGTGTGCTCTGCATCCTAGCATGCGCTCCCGATGGGCATCCCGAATGGCCGATCTTCTCTCTCCAACTGGGATGCTGCTATGTCTCGAATTCCCCTTGTACAAGGACCCGAAGCTTCCTGGTCCACCATGGGGCCTCCAAGGAGTGCATTGGAACCTACTTATAGAAGGTGGCGATGGTATAGTCCTGGACAAACCATCCAATGGTCTCGACAGAGGACGTTTCAAACGGATGTTGTACGTGAAGCCCGCACGGTCATATGAAAGCGGGAGGGGGACGGATATGTTGAGTGTATATGTCAAGGCGGAGTAATTTCCGCCTGAATTTATGTCAAGTTCGTGCAAATTCACTTGTCTCGTATTCCCGCCGGCATCGCCTGACCCGCAGTATTGCTACGAGGACAGGCATATAATTGGCCGTAAGATAATCGTATATCACAGTTTCCGAAGCCACGGATGGCGCTAACAAAAGAGAACCACGTGCAGCTCCAGCAGCCCAGACACAAACTAGACTCATCCAGCCAAGTTATTACCTTGTCTTGCCCCCTAGTAATACACATATTATATGTTCTATCGTGTACTTTCTTCACTGTAAATTGAGAAACAGACAAACATACCTTATCCATTATGTCGAATACCTTCACGCTTACGCTAGCCTTCCTCGGAATAGCAATGCTGGGCCTCGGAGGGTTGCGACTCTTCGCCCCTCGCCAGGCATACGGACTCTTTGGCCTTCCTTTTCCCTCAACTTTTGGTCCATCGCCATTCATATACAGTAGTGCTGGCCGAGATCTGACCCTAGGCTTGGCCTATGTGCTGCTGGGCCTTCAGCACAACCGGGAGGGACTGCGGGCACTCCTGGTTTCTACTGCAGTAAGAGAGCCTGGCCTTTATCCTGAGTTCCGATTTCCGTTCTGCTAACTATCTATATAGGTTGCCGCGCAGGTGGATGCGTATACTGTGTGGCTACATGGGGGCCCAGAATATGGTGGATGGCGGGGGAAATGGGTCGGCCATGCTGTCGGGGGCGTGATGATTCTACTTGTAGCTTGGAAGGGTTGGGGGATTTAAGCAGCTTCAACAAACTTCATTGGGGTATTTTTCACTTCCTGGTGTGGTATTCCACCGAGTGCGTGGCGAATGGGTGAGCTAATCGGATCATGCGTTTGTTGTGGTATACATAATATATTTTATTTGAAGCTTGATTGTTTGGTGGTCGTGTGGACCCTATATTTCGGCACTGTCTCTATCGCGGCACATCCAATCCTCTGGATAAACTAGATATACATAGTCGTATAGTCGTATCTCAAGAAGCGCTGTCACAGCCACAAGTCACACAGAGAATTTGCGCAGAGCATTTACTTCCTCGTACTGTTCTCTTTCTCGTCGTCACCAAGACCTATATCCAGCCTATCTTGTGTCGCCTCCATGCATCTAGGTATTCCGGTCTTCTCGAATGGTATTCCCTCTCTGACCATCCTCGCCACGCCAAGGGCTGCCATGAATGCAAAGGCCATGCCTCCTCCATTATATCCTGCGAGGATATACTGGTTCGATGTCCCGGGAACCTTCCCAATATGTGGCAACCCGTCTTTGGTGACGCCAATGACTACTGACCATTAGCAATATGCACCTCACTATAAATACCAAGATGGTCTCGATGGGGATGCACTAGCTCCCCGTCCATATACTCTCCGTCGTGGCACCACTATTCTCCCACCCTCGAAAATGCCGCTGCATGAGCCCGTCAAAATGAGGCCTCGCCGCCTCAATTAGGGTAGAGTCGTCGTAAACATTATACCAAAGCTTGCGGTCTTTCTCGAACGTCCATTTTCCTCCTCCCACGACAATGCTACCATCTGGTCTAGGATTGAGATAATCTACACGACCTGGGGCGTACCGTATGTTGTATGTGTTTGACAGATATGGCGGGTGTTGGCCAGACGGCGTTGTAATGTGGGAAGCCGTAGCCTTTGTGGGAGTAATTACGTTGCGATATTGCGGGAGCAGGCCTGCGGTATACGCATTAGTCGCGAAGATGATGGTATGGGCTTTGACTTGCCCACGGCTGGTGTGGAGGGTATAGCCCTTGTCGTCATCCTCTGTCTCAATTGCCCTCACGGCGGTGTTTGTTTGGATATTCACATTTCATTTCCTTAACACCAGCTCGAGAAGCTGAGTTACGAACTTGTATGGCCATAGTGATAAGACGGGCGTGCTGAGGCCCGCATTTGCACCTTTGATCGCCGTGATCTAGTAAAGAAGTCCCTTGTTAGTAGTGTTTGCTGAAACCAGTCAGGATGGCACGTAGGCCAGTCGGTTAAAGACATACACGATCTGCAAACCCTCTGCTGACATATTCCACGTCGTCAATGAGGGGGAATCCAGACTCTAACTGCTCCTCAAACTCCCTTTTCACGGCCTCGGCGTCATCCTCGTCGAGTGACACGTCGAAACTCCGCCTTAATTCCGACTCTGCCTCGATCTTCTCCGTCTCGATCACACGCTTCATTCCATATATGTTTGCCCGCACAAATCTGACAATCTCTCCGGCTGCTGGGCTACCATGAGCTTGGATAAGGTTCCCTATTGTCGAAGGTAGCTTCTTTACATGACCGCCGTTGCGGCCGGTGGCTCCGGAGCAGACCTGCCGCGCATCAAGGAGGAGGATGGATGGCTGTGGTGCATGATCGTTGTCTTTTCTGTCAACCAGATGATGCGCCGTAGAGACGCCGGCAATTCCAGTCCCGATGATGAGAATATCTGCCTGTGGGGGAAGCTGTTCGGTTGAACGATGTTCGTCCAGCCAGTGTGGTTCGCTGCGCCAGTATGAGGCGGTGGAGTTGGGAACAGGCAGGAGTTTGTCCATGTTCACTTATCCGGTTACCACAGTCTATTTACGTTACTTCTGAGGTGTGTTGAGAGAGTAGAGCGAATGTTACTGTCTCGGAGTAGAGAGGATGTGGGGTTATGGACGGAAAATAGCAGCCTGGCTAGGGTTGTCTCCTTGATAAGCACTTGATAAACCCCTCAATAAGCACGTCATACAGTTATCTACCTAAATCTCTTATTACTCTTTCTAGTAAGCACCAAGCCTGATTGGAAGTGTATGGGTTTTATTTTTATTTTTAATTTGCCTATAGAGCAAGGATTTTTTTCCGACCCCGGCCCAGTACCCTCCTCCACCGTGGCAGGCAGATATGATCGTCTTCCATTTCACTCGGTCCTCTCCCCTGTCCCAGGTCTCGCAAGCGCCAGACATCCTGCACCGTTTCCCATAAACCCTGGATATTTCCGATCCGGTACCGGAGCATGCCCGTCCACCATAGGGTCCAGAGTCCACGCTGGTTGGGATCCGCTTCACAGGACGCAATAAAGCCCGGCCAGGGGATCGAAGCAGTCGGGGCTTCTACAGAAAGCCGTGTATTTTCCTGTTTTAGCCGCTCAATGTAGTGCAGACTATGTCCAACCCGGTTAACATGTTCTTGAACCTGCAGTCGAACGGAGCAGGCACGCTGTCCATCTTGTGGCTCCAGCGGAAGGACGAGCGAGGTCAGGTAATAAATGTGAATCGCGTGGTGAAAGGCTGAGATATGAGAGCGGAGTAATGTGGTTTGAGTGGTGTTCTGCCTCATGGTTTCCTCGTCATCGCAGTTGTACGAGTTGAGGCTCGCGCCCAGGGAAGCAAGCAGGTTGGCAAAGCTACTCTGGGGCACGGCCCCGGTGGAGACAAAATGGGAGACGTACTGCGAGAGTATTGAAATTCGGCGAATAAAGATGGCGAGGGTCGAGGTGATGCCATATGTGTGCTGGAGACAGTGGGGGTCGATATCAGCCGTCGCGGAAAGCGTTCGCACGAGTCTCGATAACGCGCGGGGATCGGATGGCCACTGGAGCTGGGGAAGGCTGCAATCTGTGGTTCGAGCAAGAGTGGACTGAAAATAGAAAACGGTCTCCAAATAACAATGGACGGAGTCGCTGCGGTCAGCCGGCCCTCGAAGCTTCAAGAGACGCTGGAAACCTCCCAGGTGCAACTCATACTCGGACATGTGTCCTTCCATCACCTTGGCGGGAGTTAGTTCATGTCATACCAGTCAGTGGAATTTGAGAGAACTCACGTCAATTGTGACCATGGACAAAACGGCTGCCATGGCCATCTGATGCTCATCTACCTCTTCCAACGCCCTGCGGAGATGCTGGTAAGCCAGCATGCGGCACAGGCGCCCGATCTGATCCATCTCCATGGAGTATGCCGTCGCCTCGGGTTGAATACCGCGAAGGTGAAAGGCCGCCGTGGCAAGTAACGAGTAGAAGATGGAGCGGCTACTTGACAGAGCCTCTGGAATCCCAGGAATAAAGAGGCTCCCTGCCCCAATCATGGCTGGGGGAACATACACCATCTTGTAGTAATTCTGGAAGTGGGCAACAGGCTGGAGCAGACTACTTACACATGTGATATAATGGTGAAATAATACTGCCGCGAGCGGCTGTTGAAAGCAGTTGGTCAATGTTGGAACCAGTGAGACCCTGTTGCTGGATGTCGACGGAGGAGCGCCATGTCGCTTCGCTATTACACGAAGCGGAGCGTTTCCTAGGGAAGACTGACGGAACGGCCTGTGAGCTTGAAAAACGGAAAATGGACTACCAATGATCGAAGAATTAGAAGGCTCATCGTTGACATGGGAGAGAAAATAGAGCATTTGGCTCATGTCAAACCCCCATGACGTCCGGGGGGCAAGCATCTGTCTCCGTTTCGGAGCGGGTTCCTCGCTATTGAGAGTCATCCAGGTCAGTATTAAATCGTATCCTTCGCACTGCCTCCCTGCCCGCTCGCACCGCTCGCAGCTCGGCCGCGCGAGATCGCACTTGACCCTTCTGCGGCGACATGTCCAGCAGCTATGGTCGTCTGCGTCAGTTACACTATCACGCGTTGAGCTGCGGGTGGATCACGGTTACCCGTTGAATTTCTTGGTTCTGGGGACGGGGGGTTTTGCGACCCTGGATGCTCTAGGCATTTTGGCTGGCCCTGTTAATGACCCTGGTTTAAACGCAGAAAGACGGGGGCAGCGGCTTATATCGCTTATATGGCGGTGAGATAGCCGGATTACCAGGCCTTGTCCAATGAGCGGCTCGGCCTTCTCACCACTGGTAATCCACGCCATAGTTACTTAAAATCCTGGATCATCCTACCAAGGCCCGCAGGCTAGGTAGAATTGACACTAGTAGCTACTGGAAGGGACTGGGGTAAAGTCGGGAATGGGAATATGGGGTGCCTTGTCTTGGGATCTATCACGGTATATCTAGACCCCACCAAGATGCGGAACCTCAGAAAGGAAGAAGAAATCCACGTTTGGAATAGTCCGGGTTCATTCTCTGTTCCCCGAAAACTGCTGAAGCGAAAACTCCCGATACCTCACCGCGGAATGTGTTCGGAGAACCTTGCCCCATTTCAAAAACACCGCAGCAAAGGACAGGAAAAACGCCGAAATCAACGCCAACGACATGATCACATACTCCACCCCGATCTCGGCAAACCATGGGGTGAGGGCGAAGATAAAGCTCGTATTCACCGCATTCCGCACAACAGTAACGCCCACGAGGGCATCCCCGACCATCTGTCCATAGTTAGCACCCCCACCGAGAGAGAAGAAACCAGGCTGGGCCGCGAGGAAAGACAGGGAAGGTGAGAACTTGCATCGTTATAAGAATCAGTCAGATAAGTCAGGGCAATGACATTAATAGGCGCCACGCCGGCCGAACAAACCGCAATTCCTACTGCCACGAACGGCCAAGGCAAGCCCCTCTCAACGCCGAAGCCGAACATCAGCGCCCCCGCCAGCACCAGGGGGATACAGGGGGGCAAGAGCCATAGGCGACTTTCGGGCTCGTAGATCCCACCATTGCGGCGGGCGGACCACACAATCCAGCGGTCGCTGAGGGGTCCGATGAGGGTTGATCCGATCGTCACCCCGATGAACTGAGCTAGATTCATGAGGCCGATCGCATTAGGCGAGAAACTATATGGGGGCTCCGTCATTCGGCTGGACATGGTCGTGCTCAAGGCATTTTGGAGGGCTATAAGGACCCCATAGACGAGGGCAACAAAAAGGACCGCTGGGAAGGTGGCGAGGATCATGAAGGGCTGCCATGAGTGGCGGGCAAAGGTCTTCCATTCACCGGGAGAGCTGGTCGCCAGCGAGAGGCGCTGACGGTAGCTGCGAACGGAGATGGTATGGTTCACAGTGATGGTGGTTTTGAGATGGTCATCAGGAAGGGAAGAGGTGGACTTTGTTTCAGCGACGGTGGCTTCTTTGCCAGCCACGAGCTGTTGTGTTTGGGGCTCCTCATTCCCGACATGGATCCCGGGTAGATAGGGGATGTATTTAGTCTCTTCGTAGAAAATGCCAAAGAGAACCATGCAGACGCCGAACAGGATCACGTTCCACCACCACACCCAACGCCAGCCCTGCGAGACCGTCACATACCCTGCTGCCAGAGGCCCCAGTGAGGCGCCAATCTGAACCATCCAGATAAATATCGCATTCATGCGACCGCGCTGATGGACGAAGAAAAGGTCGGCAATGGTCATCTGTACGATGACTTCGGAGAGCGCGCCGAACAGACAGGAGAGCGCGTTGACAAGCATGATGTCGGCAACTGTGTGCATCTTGGCGCTCCAGACACTGACACCAAAGGTGACCGCGACGCTCAGGAGGTACATGGGCCGCCGTCCAAACTTGAGAGCGAACGGGGTGAGGAGTACCGCTCCGATGGCTAGGAAGCCACAGCCAAGCGCGTAGCTGTCTAGGAGAATCTCCCAGCTGAAGCCCAGTTGGTCGTGCATCGGGCCCCAGGTAGGCGTGGCGGCGCACAAAAACTCGGTAATGAGCAGCGAGTACAGACAGGTCAAGGTGAAGTTTACATATTTGCGGAGGTTCGACCAGTTCAATGGATCGTTGGGATCCTCCGAGGGCTGGGGCTGGAGGAAAAGCTCTTTCGCCTCGTTCTGCTGTTCTTCGAGGTAGACCGTGCCAGGAGGAAAGGATGCGGCGTTGCCTTCAGCTGGAGAGGCCATTGCATCAACTGCAGTAATTGTGAGTAGCTCTGTCTCTCTAATGTAGATTTCGTTGCGTCTAAATACCATCAAAGCTATCTTGTTATCTTAATTGCTGTGAGATAAGACCCAGGGTTAGTTCCACCTGTATGTAATCCCGAGCGGCTGGATAGCTAGTCCTCCACGACCTCGTTGTCAACTGCCTGACTGAAAGGATGTGGGTCAGGGAATCTACGATAAGCATCTCAGGTCCATGCCATTGGTAGTTTCAACCGCATGGCACTGTGAGTCCTGGTACCGGCTATTGCCCATAGCCGAGTCGGCATTGCCAGGAAAAGCACTTGACAACGAGCAACATAGAGACGGACATGCTATAAAGAAGCATTCTACGTTCACCAAGATGTCGGGCCTCCGTCTGCGCAGGCATATTGTTGCTTTCAAGTTCTTCGCCATGCCGCCAGTCACTGTCACCCCGTTAATCCTGAGACCTGGGATGAACCCAAACGTAGGTAAAGTGCTTAGAAAATCGCAATAACATATCAGTTAACTGGGCTAAACCAAACGAAACTAGTTCGGAGCAATCATTACCGGGGTTGATTTAAATAACCTCAGGGACGAGGATTTCGAGGTGGTCCGAAAAGCGATCTACGTCCACAAAGTTGTGGTCGTCAAGGGCCAGCACAATCTGGACCCGATCAATCAATTCAAGTTTGTCCATCGACTCGACCCAGACGCCACGGCAGTCCACGGCTTCGACACCGAAGATGTGACTGATGAAACCACAGGAGTGTTAGGGGTAAGTGGTACTATAAGTTTCGTTTTCATTAATTGAGTATGCATGGTCCGTGTGTTAATCCAGGCCATAGCCTCGATTCCATGTGATCCCTGGATCCAAGGGGGTGACTGTGGTCGGTCAAGGCTATCAAGGGGACAACCATTACGGGCTCAAGGGGATCACCGTACGATCTACGACGCATGTCGATGCACATATTGATCCCCTTTCGCCAGAAGAGATGGAAAGAGGGCAGACTCGGTTCGGAGCATTCCACTTTGACGGGGCTATTTACGGCTCGTACCCTTCGCGGGTCACGACGCTGCGTTGCGTGCGGGCACCAAAGGGGCCAGACCTCACCATCAGGTGGGACGATGGCTCTGGCCGGACGATGCGCGTGAGGCCAGGGCTCACGGCGTTTTGCGACAGCGCTCAACTGTACGACCTGCTGACGGACGAGGAAAAGGCCCTTGCCGACCATAGCTGGTGGGAACCTGCCCCCCAGCCGTATGTGTGGACGGGGAGTCGCAGGATTCGCAACTGCGGTGTGGGCATGGCAGCAGGCGGGGAGACACTGCCTCTCGAGAAACTGCCAACATGGACAGCGGACAAGGTGTACAAGTTCCCAATGGTCTGGGTGAACCCCGTAACGGGCGTTAAATCGTTCCAGATGCTACCAGACGTGGTACGAAAACTGTACCTCAAGCCAGGAGCGGATGGCGACGAGCGCGTTGTGGAGGATGCAGAGGAAATTCGGATCTGGTTGAATGATATTCTAGACCGGATCTGTCGACCAGAGAGTATTCTCATCCCGGAGTACGAGGAAAATGATGTTGTGACGTTTAATAACTGGGTGAGTGTCTTGTTTCTTTTCCTTCGTGGTCTCTCTGTGTACTGACGGTAGCAGGAGGTTTTGCACAGCTCTATAGACTACCCCGCGAGCTACGGGTCTCGGACCAGTATGACCATTCATTCCCCTATTTCGGACAGATATCTAATTTTGTTACAGTGCATCAATGCCATATTCCGTCGTCGACCTTTCCTACTGGGCCTGTTCCTGCTGAGGTTTGACTGGAGACGCGTGCAACCAGCATGTGAGCCAAAGGATTGTTCGTAACCACATAGCACATTGATTGCCATGAAAGATATATCTAGGCATTCTCAACAATCGATAGCTGATTTATGTGCCAGTTATCATATTACTGGCTCACAAGACCTCTTTACTCAATACAGTATAGCAACTATGCAATTGAATGCGCTTTTGGTCAGCATGGGACCCCCAAGGACCTTAGTACGATTCTTCTACAGTTTATATATGTAACACTGCACCTGAATTGTGTCCGATATATTCTTGGGTATTACGTTAAATATTATTAGCATGGCTTTGGAGAAACAAGATTATAATATCTCATTACGTAAACCTAAGATTCTCTGCCTGACGAGATCATTGAAGACTAGTCTTGTTCAAAGTTCTACGCACCAAGACCGTGACACTATCTATACTCTATGTATAGAATCAGATACCACGAAACCCTACCAAGAACTCGGTAACACATGGCCTGGACAGCTAGAGGGGCCGTCATTGGTCCGTGGTAGGCTGCAACACAAAGTTAATCTTTAGCCAGCAGTCCACATCGGAATGTCTCCGCTAGCATGCAGTAGCGCCCAAAATTGCATTAATCATCCTTGACACTATTTAACAGCGTCCCTTGTCTTCTCGTGTTGCAATTTCATTCTAGTACCATCCCAAACTTTTTTCAAACCCCTTCACTTGTTACAATGAAAGTTTTCATCGTTTTCGCTCATCCTGAAGCGCGATCTTTGAATCATGCATTACTCAGGGTCATGATCGACGAACTCGAAGCACAAGGCCACGAGGTGCAGGTTTCCGACCTATACGCTATGAAATGGAAATCTGTAGTTGACCGCGAAGATTTTCCTCATCTTGAAAATGATGCACGCCTCCAACTGGTCCCAACTTCGCTACAAGCCACTTCGTCAAACACACTCACAGACGACGTAAAGCTCGAACAAGAAAAGCTCATGTGGGCAGACATCGTTCTCTTTCAATTTCCGCTTTGGTGGTTCAGCCTCCCTGCCATTTTAAAGGGCTGGATCGATAGAGTCTTTTCATGTGGCTTCGCATATGGCGTTGGAGCGCACGATGATAAGCATTGGGGTGACCGCTACGGCGAAGGAGTATTCTTAGGAAAACGGGCCATGCTGGTGGCGACAATCGGAGGCTGGGAGGAGCATTTTTCTGCACGAGGAGTCAATGGTCCCATTGAAGATCTCCTCTTCCCTATCACCCATGGAACGCTGTTTTACGCCGGCTTCCAGGTTTTGCCCTCCTCCGTGCACTATCGGGTTGAAGGATTGAAAGATGAGGGTTTCAGGGCCCTCACGGATCAGGTTCGGCAAAAATTGCAGCAACTGTCGACCATAGAGCCCATCCTATTTCGTCGCCAGAATTTCGGGGCCTACGAGATACCGTCCATGACTTTAAAGCCTGGATTGGAAGATCAACATACCACTGGATTCGCGCTGCACCGTGCTCAGAATATTGCGGACACTTGAGCAGAGGACAGCTTTCAAGTTCTTTATTATTATTATAACTAGGAATCCAACCACGAGGAATTCATAGAGAGGCCGGACCGTGGGGCACGTTCAGGGTGGATTTGCAGTCTATAAATACCATTAGTCCATGGCTAACCAACCCACAGTGTCACAGGCGAGGCCTAATCTCATTCCCCGCCGCTTCCTTTTCTCCAGAACCTAAATAAACAGCAACCCACAACATCACCAAAACCAACTAGGTATCTCTACTAGTTCCAACGTCTTCGGCAACCACCAACTTGACATGTTTTAGCCTATTGGTGGCTAGACACAAGATATACCTTGACAAGCCTGTAGTTACATTTCCCTTATTGTTTGCAGTAATGGCCTTAAGTATGTTATGCCATTTCCTCCACCTGCCTGGTGGCATCAGGAAACGGCAAGCCCCGCGCGTGGTCGCCTAGTCCGGTCGGTTAGCAGTTGCAAGGAAGGGGAAAAGAGAGTACAACCCCGAATCGGAGCGTGTGGGGGTTCTGTTGTTAGCAGACTTACTGTAGTTTCACCTGCGCCACCGAAGAATGATCTAGTGACACGGTAGAGCTCGGTCCGATATGATGTAGTTAGCCCGTGTGGGGTTCTGTTTGTGTACAGAAATTTAACTGAAAAAGACTCAGTCCATGAGATGCGACGAACGAAGCACCTGCAATCCAATCACTTTAACCATATAACGCCCCTCATGACCTCTGCTAAGATTGAAACCGTCAGCACCAACGTGAGTGTCGGTCAAGAGCTTGAAGAACAATGGCAAGTCGACTTGGCGCGTGATGGCTTTGCTGTTGTCAAAGGTGCCGTACCTCTGGAGGTCGCAAAAACGTGCGCAGAAGCCATGTAGTCGTGGCTGGAAGGCTTGTAAGATTACACCCAGAACCACCCATTAGTTGACACAAGGATTAGCTACTAAGCCGGAGTATGCAGTAATCTCGGATTCAACCGAAACGACCCCTCAACAGTGCGTAAAGACAGGCTGTCGGTGATTAATGAGAAAGGCATGGTCATTGGCTACTCATGCACGCATGAAGGCTTTGCCTGGAAGATCCGCACCCAGCCAGGTGTTCTCAAAGCCTTTGAAACGGTCTACGGGGATAAGGAATTAATAGCCTCCTTTGGCGCCGTCAACTTTCAATTTCCAAACCGCACCGATCTTCCACCCAACAAGCCCTGGCCTCACCAAGGCCAGGACCCAGAGAGACCAGGATTCAGATTAATGCAGAATCTGGTCAACATCCTTCCCAACGGGCCTAGGGATGGGGGCTTGATTGTGTGCAAGGGTGCGCACCTCCTCAGCGAGCAATTCCACAAAGAAATGTCGTAGGAGGAACGTATTCCTGCCTGGAATCCGGAGTGGTATGGATCCACGGAGAAGGGAATGCGGTGGTTGGCGGACCATGGCTGTCAATGGGAGAAATTCTGCGCTGATCCTGGTGACTTGATTACCTGGGTTAGCCGCACAGCCCACTATAATGTTTCACCCGGGGGCCCTACACCGCGTTTTTACATCTATACTTGCTACTAACCAGTTAAAGATGTTACCCAGGAGGATCTGAAGAGAAAGAAAGCTGCGTTTGATCGTAAGTGAAGTTTTAGGGTCTTGTGAATGATACAATCTCGTGCCTGACTGGCTTGCAGCATGGTTGGGAACCACTCACTGGCCAAACACTCAATACGCTGATAAAAACATTGCGATGCGAGATGGTGAGGTGAATCCACATAACCAAACTGAGCCTCTTAATAAGCCCATCCTCGACGAGAACGCATTCAAGTTGACAGGTATTCCTTACATCCGTACTGCCGCTTGATGGTGACTTTTGTGCAGCAGTACAAACTTCTCCATCATCCACAGATATGACAAGCAGCATTTTCGAATAGCATTACGTAAAATAATGCCACAATAGCAAAATTAGTTCTCTGGGGAATGGGAAAACCAGGTGGTGCTAATTGTTATATCTATAAATTAGTCTTACTTGACGAATTATTCATTACATAAAATAGTCTATGTCAGTCCTTAATCTTCAGGCCGCCTACCTTCAGACAAGGGTGGAATCGGGTATATAATAAAGAGGTTTAGTAATTGCATACAGATAGATTTGTAAATCACGTAAAGAGCTTTATTGGTGAAAACAAGCAATACGGTTTAGAGGGGTCGTTTTTCGCCTAGAGCAGAGGGCTACTCTAGTTGAACTACACAGCGACTGGAAAAATGCTGGTTCCATTCCTCGGAGTACAGTGCCGGTCGAGGTAGCTGGAGAGGAGTGAGACATCCTAATCATGGGGATGAACTCCCACTTATCCCTGTGAGACGAACTTGATCTCTGTTCGATCCAAATACGGGCAAAAATTCTGTCACTAGATGAATACAGACCCGCGTTTTACCCGTGCTTCTCTTGAGGTTAGAGTAACCGCCGAGGAGGTATCAACCCAGGAAGTGGAGGCAACAGTGGTTTGAGTCAAACGTAGAATTCCGAGGTTACTAATTGATATATTGGAAGCTCAAAGGCTAGGTCCAGCAAGTCTAACAAGAAGTTATTTATTTAATCCTTCCTACCTCATCCTTAACAGCCTTTCGCATTCGTTCAGACAATTGGTCTTTCCGTCATGACCGAGGCACATAACAAACGTGGTCTGTATTTTGAATATTTAAATATGAAATAGGGCAGAAGTGATACCAAAGCGGCTTCACTTTATCTTCTGCCAAGTCCCCCGGAGCTCAGAATATTCGGTAAAGCGGGGGAGCATCAATTAGAGGTACGAGACGGGGCTGAGCATCAAACGTTCGCGGAACTTATATTGTTCGACAGGTCCACGCTCAGTTTCGAGAAGCAGGAAGCAAGACCAGTCGGGCCGTCCACTTTACTTGTTGTTAGGGATTCGACTGGAAAATTCATTGAAGGGGACAGTCTTGTCGATAGACGCAGAGCCCTAGGCTTACTGATATGTACGCCCATGGCCAGATTGACGCATCTATCCTTCTTCCCGTTTAGCAGGGTTGATGGATTTTTGTTGTATGATGGGTCTGAGAAAGAGTCATCTACTTGGGTGTTATCGTTCGAAAGGCAGCGCAAGGGATGTGTACGGGGAAATAGAGAGGTCGTGTGAAAGAGGACGGGGGCGGGATAGAACCGTAAATTTACCCCATAATGCTAGAGGAACAACTTTACGAATGCTCGTATTTGTATCCCAGAGCGTTTCGGTGGAAGGTTTATCGTCAAATACGAAGGTTTCGTCCAGGGTGATTGTGATAAAAAGCTTAGAGGTCATCGGCGATGTGGTATAGATCGGCTTCGCGTAGATTTCACCTTCAGGTTTGGAACTGGGATCTTCTTGTCGCCCTCTGCCCTCGGGGTAATAACTTGGGCCTAAAAGAAAGTAAACCTCGATGTAACAGATAATTCAAAGGTTGACGCTCGAAATTCCCACATATCACCACTTTTGGGAGTTGATTGGGCCTTATTGGTCGGAATCAGTCCTTCCTGCAAGGCAAAGACACGGGTTTAGGCTGGCGTGGTATTGGGGTCAGAGAGGAGGTTGAGAGAAGGCATTCCAGAGTCATGACTTTGGCAAAGAAGCTCAGTGAACTCATTCAAGGTAAGAGGGATGGGTTTACGTTTTTTGCCAGTTCTAAAGTTAAAACCAAAGCCAAATACCTAGAAATCAACGTGAAAACGACCCCGAATAGGCCGTTCTTCGATATATAGCCGTGCCCAAATTTCGATATTAATATTGATGGACACTAGCCACAGGTCCAAGGTGAACCGGGCTCCGACGGCGAGGCCACCTTCAGCACTGAAGGGGAACGGGTTGTACTTGACCAGAAAATCAACAAAGGTGTTGAAGCAGGCGAATAGTGGACTCAACGATAATGTCACATCTAGGCGTCCGCCTCCCATGCAAGCTTTTGGGGTAATTACAAAGTAAGCCTGTCCAGAGATACTAATCGACTTGCCAAACTGCCAGCTTATGGATGCCTAGTGCGAAGCCCCCTTGAAGATGACAGCCAGGATTGAGGATAAACGAGGCTGGGGTGAGATCGCCCTCGATTTTCAGGACTCCGGTTCGGAAGCTCAAGTGACGGTAATACCCAATTCTACATGGGCGGATTGCTTTTCCGATTTATCTCCAGGAATACGAGAATATCCATAACAATCGTTCTCCCACCACTCAAATTACTCATCTAACTATAGATGCTGTTTGCGTAGTTTGTACATGGGTCGGTTTCATGAGGACCAGATACCCGCCCGTTATAGATGTCGAAGTGTCCAGCGCCCTGTATATTTGCTAAAATCCGGGAGTCATTCAGATTAGATCCGATGAATCAGAACTTGCGTCACGGTCACAGTATCCTGTTTCTGCAGTTAGTCTTACTCTCGTCAAACAATTGGACTTACGGTAGTAATCGTGTCCGATTCATCATCACCCGCCCGGAATCTGGTTTGATGTTGGAAAGATATGTCATCTTCCCAAAAGAGTACCATCCATGTGCTCGAGCATATGCCTCGTGGGAAAATGCACACCTCTAGGCTATATTAACAGGAACATAGCTTTTGAAGTTTAGCAGCGACAAAGCTGTGGGGTTCATCTACTTCTCAGAGCCACTGGTGAAGAAAAGTTTATTTGCATTCAGCAACGTAGAGCGCAGTGTACAATAGATTCCGGCCCCAAATATCCCCACAGCCCAGCGGCCATGGTAACACGTTGCACCAGCGTGGATGGGTCTGGGGGACGTTCATACCCGGGGATACGAGTAAGATTGCTGAATGCGGCGTTGTGGGGGATGCAAATAGTGGTTGGCTTGCCCTCTTGTGGACCAATTTTAGGTTCTTTTCTTCTTGGGTGGCGTTTCCCCATACCGTACACCGAGGAGGAATGATCTATCATATCCATCACACACTGGGGACACGAATAGAGACGAGCAGCGTGGTTTCAAAACCCCACAGTCTCGAATTTCTGACATTTCGGAGCTCCTGAACTAAAACCATAATAAGCACCCCCTGTTCCACTCATCGTATTCTCAACCAATCTCGTGGGTCTATGGCTAGGGCCTTGCATTGACTTCCGGCTACTCCGCGATGTTGCCGGGCCGCCCCGGCTATCCATCAGGCTTTGTCGCACACGAGAGTTGCACAGCCAGGGCAGAGGTAATTTTTAAGGTCGAGGAATTCCACTTTACTGGTCTAGACAAAAGTACTTTCGGCGACCTTGTTAAATGTAGGTTCAAGTGGTCCCGGAACAATCAATCCCTCTGCGCCCTCTAAAGTCTATAGCCAACTATCCTCGACGCCTCAATAGAAGTATGAATACAAGGCAGCCACAGGTTATAGAAACTGTCTGTGAGCAACAAGGGGAAGTAATTAACTTAAATCAAAAAGGTAAGCAAGTCGTCGACTCGGGGGATAAAAGCGACTGCCCTAGGAATGCGAATTCCGACTGGTCCAGAATTACCGTCTTCCCCGGATTATTGTCTGTTTCGAGTCCGTGAAAAAAAAAATATCTGTTCCACCTTTTTTCATCCTCAACAACAGTCCTGTTCCATCTTGATACACACGAACTTGGCTTTCAGCATGCCTCAGCGGGATGACCGCAGCATTGAGGTCCAAGCCGTTGCCGCTACATTTCTCGCAACAGCGGGTGTTGCGGTGCTATTGCGATGCTATACGCGTTTGCGTTTGGTAAAAGGATTTGGGCAGGACGATTGGGCGATGGTAGTGGCGATGGTATGAAACCACGAATACTCACTCCTCCATGTTTAGTTTGAGAAGCCTCATCACAGGTTTGAGACAGACAGCTAACCACAACTACAGTTGTTGTATTTGGTATTTGGAGGGACAACTCTGGGAAGCACTCTTTATGGCACAGGTCGTCACTTCAGGGACCTTACAGCGCATCAGCGGATGACAGGAATGATGGTACGTATACCGCATCTCCTTACCTGTGAATCAGTCACTGGATCAGCAAAACTAACATTTGAGAGGCAATCCAATAGTACTGGTGGATCGCCGAGATCACTTACTGTTTCGCCTCAGTCATATGCAAGGTGTCTGTCATTATCTTTCTGAAGCGTATTACCATCCGACAAGTCCACAACTGGATCCTGAACAGCGTGATGGGGCTAAATATCGTCGCCGGCCTGATCTTCATGTTCACTTTACTTTTACAATGCAAACCAATTGATTACTTTTGGAAAAAAGCAATTTTCGACCCAGCCATCACAGGCCGCTGCAACATTGACATGGTCGTGATCATGATCTACATCTATTCCGCATTTGCGGCTCTGTCTGATTTCACCGTTGGTCTTCTACCAATTTTTATTGTTAAGGACCTGCGCATGAAGATGAGGACCAAAGTAGCTGTTTCCGGTATTCTCGGCATGGCCTGCATGTGCGCGTTTTCTCCCTTGACCTCTGTCTGCCCCGGATGCTAACGAGGTCAGCGCATCTTGTGGTGTTCTCATTCGAATGGCGTATATTCAGACCTTTCGGGATCCAGACTTCCTGTGTAAGTAGCTCTCTCTATTATATCTTCAGCCTTATCTAATTGAGGTTGTAACGCAAAACTAACTGCAGATCAGACGCAACAGTCGACATTGCCATCTGGTCCAACACCGAAACAGGGCTAGGCATCACAGCAGGCAGTCTTGCTACGCTCCGACCCTTATTGAAAAAGTGGATCAAGTCACACACCGATCCTTACAGTTCACGAGGGTTTCCGAGTCGGTCATTGCGTCTAGGGCTGAGGGGAACCGACCCCGAACGACAGCTTCCTCTCAGTTCCTTGGATGGCAATATCGTCGGTCATTCAAAAACAGCGACAGTGACCGAGTTGCAGACTCAGCCTGAAATTGAAACCGATCGGTTTAGGGGATCAACGGGTAGCCAGGGTGAGAGTCAAGGGGAATTGATCGACCGGCAATCGTCAAGCTGGGATCATGAGCCACGGGGGTTGGAGATCATGGTTCATCGGACAATTGAAGTTGCTCGGATGCCAGGCAGTGCTGTAGTATAAAGACAGTTAACTTCCCTTTTTGTCACTCACTACATATTTTAATATTATTTATTTCCTCTCCATTGAATTTGTAATAGCACATCCATTTCTGGAGCTACCCCACCGCTACTAGATCATCTATAACTTTGCATCCCGGCCCACAAGGACTCAAGATGCCATTCAGCACTCTCTATCTCTATAGTAGCATCAGAAAACCTGCCGTGGCCTGTTAAAAAAGTTGATCTTACTCCTCCCCTGCTCTCTGAGCTTATCTCCACTATCCAAGCCATGCTTAACTTAACTTAGGCTTTGACTCTGTCAATGTTAAAATCACCATCCCTCCTGATCTACGCGAACCCCCATTCCATCTCACTGCACCCAGGCTCTTAAGAAGATGTTAGTTAGGAGACAGACAAACCTAGGTCTAACTACTAATTTCTCAAAACAATATGACCTCCAATCTATTACAAAGTTAATGGAGATGCCTGACAACACAGGGTGTCAGATCAGAGCCAGCGCGGGCCCCTTGAACATCATCCCAAGTAAACAACCAAACCGACTATGCAAAGATGGTAGCGCACTTTGAAAGAAACTTGCATCAGCCTACCCCACAACAGACTGCAGGTTAATGGCCAATATCCTTGGTTCAGCTGGCCAGCCAGGACCACTATATTAAACACTATCAAAAACACTCTCCCGATAACCACAATGAGTACCGAAAATAAATTGAGGTAAATCAAAAGCAGTATTCCGATGTTAGTAGTAAGGCATAGCACCCTATACTAGTTGATATATATACTAGTCTGGGGGGGTATAAGGATCACCAGTAGCCATATTAAGATTATTATCAGCACAGGAGCCACACAGAGAGCAGTAGTAATGATGATGATAATGGAAGCAGGGGCAGGAGTTAAGATAGCAGCTGTGAAGGCTGGTACAATTTGTACAGAGTATGTTATCTGTCCTATCTGGCGCAATTCCGAAGGTACATCCTGTAAGTTGGCAGTTCCACTATTTAGTAAATCCAACCCAGAAATAATCAGTATTGCAGTATCTCCAGAACTGAGCATTATGTTTCCATACCAGATCCAACATCAGGCCTCAACAGGTGATATTACTCCATGAATCAAAAAAAGAGGCAACGCGCGACCCCAGAGACTAGGTCGTCAGTTAGGGGTATGCGCTGTAAAATACTCAGTATCATGTCTTCATCATGCTCTAGTAGTCTAGAATGTATTCTGCACCTTGTATTGCGCACATTGCATGGGTGGCTTTCCAGGCTATATCCTGCTAAGTTCTTTGTTTTTATTTGTTCCTTCACAATCAAAATTATCCAGAAATATATTTTATTCAGCAAGTACATCCAGGTAGTTCAATGTTCTAAGGTTGAACTGTTGGGTAATGACCTAGTCTCCTTGAGAGAAAACACAATGGTTTTTTGTTATTAAACTTACCGCCAGGAGCCTTATCTCTAACATTTATATTAAGTACCCTAGAGGGTTGAGTTGGAATGGGCGGGTATATATTTGCTTAGTAGAACCTGTCGCGCAGCCAAGCAACGGCACTAGTTCGGGTAATCTAAGGGGCGACACGGAGATACCCAACATGGAATAGTATACAATACTTGTAATTGCAGGTCCTATGCATCTGGTGCTGACCATGCAGCTCTTTGGGTACTTTGTAACTATTCCAAGTATTTAGTCCCTGCTATCATCACTGCTTGTTATTATATTACTCTTCAAGTGCAGTTTATACCAAGAATTACATTCTTCCATAAAACTACCTCCAACATGCCCTCACAGCTGCTGTTATGGCTAAGTGAATATGGCCCGGTCATACCATCAATGATATTTCTTACTTTTTTCCTCCGCCGAATTCGTCATCTCCAGCAGCCAGGCAGGACTATAGCCAAGTTCAAATTTACAAAAAGAACAGTCAGTCATTGACCCCTTTGGTATCACTTGGTTTCGAACAATTTTTACGTGATTAGATTTCGCCCTTTTGCGTTTTCACACTGCACATAGCCTTGCTGTGGCATGTATTGCGTGAGACTTATCCAGACGCGAAAATTACTGTCACCAACACGGCTGTGGATGTGATAGCTGCCGCTGCGTGCCTCACTCTATACATTCAAGCCCGGGAGAGAAACATTTCTCCCTCATTTGTCATACCTATATACATTATATGTTCTCTTACAAAGGACATATTTGACCTTTACATGACTGAAAATTACACTAGAAATGGCCACTGTTTACCCATATTTCCACAACTACTTCTAATTCTCTTCACCTATTTGCAACCAGTTTTTATTGGCATTGCAGTGAGGTTCATTAATAATGGCCCAGAGCCTAGTTCTGATGCAGACAATGGAATTCAGCTAATGGCTTTGGCTACCATGCTGTATGGAGGACTGGCAGTATGTATGATCTTTTGTCAGATACTAGTGTATACTAACGTAATTCCCAACCGAACCGAACACCCGACCGACCCGAACACCCCCATCAAATTCAACGCGTCATTCAACTTGAAGCCATTCAAACAGCAATCATGCCACCAAAAGCGCGTCAAACATCCCGAAAATTGGTGGAGCAAGAGGGGAGGATTCAACTTGCAATTCAGGCTCTAAAAGACAAAAAACTTCCAAGTATTCATCGCGCAGTAGAGGTTTTTAATGTGCCTCTATCTACCCTTTATGGGCGACTTCATGGCCAGCAATATCATATTAAACAACATGCCAATGAGCACAGGCTATCTCAAACTCAGGAGAATACCTTAATAGAATGGGTACTATCTAGGGATACGCGTGGAGTTCCTCCTAGGCCTTCACATGTATAGGAAATGGCAAATATTCTTCTTCAAGCAGCTACCTTATCTACACACAAGCCTATAGGCAAGAACTGGGTGTCAACCTTTATTAACTGCCGTGAAGAGATCAAAAGCAAGTTCGCACGAAAATATAACTATGAGAGGGCTAAATGTGAGGATCCTAAGATTATTAGGACCTGGTTTGAGCAACTACAGAAAGTACGGCTTTAATATGGTATCTTAGATGAAGATATCTTCAATTTTGATGAAACTGGATTTGCTATGGGCCTAATTGCAACTACTAAGGTAGTTACTAGAGCTAATATGCCTAGAAAACCTCATCTTATACAGCCTGGGAACCGGGAATGGGTTACAACCATTGAATGTATTAATTCAAGTGACTGGGTGCTTCCTACATGTATTATCTTCAAAGGAAAGGTTCATATACAAGGATGGTATGAAGAAGGCCTTCTTTCTCTTGATTGGAGGATTGAAGTTAGTGAGAATGGCTGGACAACTAATGAGATAGGCCTTTGCTGGCTTTAAAAAGTCTTTATACCTGTAACTACAGGCCATGCAGTAGGCCAATACTGGTTACTTGTTCTAGATGGCCATGGAAGTCATCTTATGTCTTAGTTTGATAAAATTTGCATGGATAATAAGATCATTCCTATCTGCATGCCTCCACATTCATCTCATCTTCTTCAGCCTCTAGATGTTGGTTGTTTTGGTCCTTTAAAGCGCGCATATGGAGGCTTAGTAGAGGCAAAGGTGCGCCTTGGATACAACCACATTGACAAGCTTGACTTTCTTAAGGCCTATCCTACAGCTCATCTAAAGGTCTTCAGGCCTCAAAACATTCAAAATGGCTTTACTGCAGCTGGTATACAGCCTCTAGATCCTCAAAGAGTGCTTGATGAGCTGAATATTACGCTGGCAACTCCTACACCACCTAGCAGCCGTGGTAAAGACTCTACAAGCTCATCAACATTAGCAACACCTCATACAGTGCGTCAACTACAGCGGCAAGCATTATCAGTGAAGAAACTACTTAAAAAGGGCTCTCAAAGCCCTTCATCACCTTCAAAAATGGCCTTGCAGCAGCTTATAAAGGGCTGTGAGATGGCCATGTATAGTGCTGCTATTTTAACAAAGGAAAACCATGATCTACGCCTTGCTAATGAGAAAGAGAGGCAAAAAAGGAAGCGATCTAGGCGCCAGATGACTTCTAATGAAGGCCTTTCTATACAAGATGCCCGGGATCTAATAGGACAGAGGAATGAGCAAAGGAATGCTGAGGAAGGTCCATCTCTAGAACCTGGGACAGCGCCTTTAGAGGTGGCAAAACGTGCTCCACCTACGTGTTCTAATTGCAATACTAAAGGGCATACTAGAATTCAATGCCCTGCACGCCTAGGTTAGCTAAATTTAGTAAAAAATACGTGTTTTAGTGGTTGTGAATACCTTCAAGTTTTTAACTGTGGCCAAATTCGATGAAGGTGTTCGGCTCGATCGGGTGTTCGGTTCGGTTGGGAATTACGTTATCTGATACAGATCCTCTAGATATCAGCAGCAACATACCAACACCAAATTAATCAGTTACACGTGATGATTCAAGGAGCATTGATAGGTCTCATTCACCACCAGTCTCTTAATCTACCAAAGACAGTGCACTCTGTTACATTGACATTAATTACTTCTGATGTGGAAAGTATTCAATCAGTGGGTGAAATTTTCCATGAGACATGGGCCCGTTTAGTAAAGGTAGTTATTGGAACAGTGCTTCTAGTTACTCAAATTAGACAGTTTGCATTTCTTCCATCAGTAATTATCTGTGGTAATTATCAACTGAGTTTTGTTAGTGTGTAGAGCCCTAACTATCATTCCTAGGATGTTCACAAATAAGTGCATATGTCACAAAGCACTTGGAAGATCGACAAAAAACTTGGAATGAGGCAACACAGTGCCAAATTACCACAACAAGCACAGTTCTTGCTGGTATAAAGAGCTTAAAAATAATAAATATAAAGGATGCAATCCAATCCCATATACTGCGCCTGCGAAGTGAGGAGATTGAGAGATCTAAGTGCCTGAGATGGACTCTAGTTACTTACAATACAAGCAGTATGTTCAAAGATCAGTTTATTTATTGTGATTAGGCACTGATTCTATAATAACACAAATGCACTGGGGATTATCAGCCCAGTACTGACTGTTATTCTATTTATAACATCCTCACAAAGTAGCTAAGAGCTGCAAGCAGATCAGATATTCACTTCTATTGCCCTCCTTGCCATGGTGACTCATCCAGCCAACATGGTCATGACTCTTATACCCCAGGCCATTACGATTATGGCCAATTTGAATCACGTTCAATTTTATATTAGCCAAGCACCTATTTTGGATCCATGGAATATAGATCCATTCAGCAGCACTGGAGGTTGTACATCAATACAGGATATGACTATTAGACCTTTATCATTAATTCATCCAATCATTTGTAATACCACCCTTGACCTGGCACCTGGAGAGATGGTGGTAATCGCTGGCACAGTGGGAAGCGGGAAAACAACACTGGCGATGGCCTTTCTAGGAGAAATCACCCTGGAGGGAGGTTCCATCAGTGTGCCCTCAAAGCGGATTGCATACTGTGCCCAGGAGCCATGGCTTCCTAGCGTCACTATTCGTGAAGCTATATCTGGGGAATTCACTGCCTCAGAATGGTATAATGCAGTGATTGATGCCTGTAGTTTGATTCCAGACTTCCAGTCCTTTGCCCAGGGGAATATGGCGCTGATAGAAAATAATGGCATCAATCTCTCCGGAGGGCAAAAGCAACGCATAGTAAGCCTCAAGGCAACATATTATATCATGTATTGCTGACTTGATTATTAAGGCATTAGCCCGGGAAGTTTACTCGCAATACAACACCCTCATACTTGATGATCCACTCAGTGCCCTTGAAAACACCGTCGCAGACCACGTTGTGGACCACCTTTTGGGCCCAAGGGGTCTGATCAGAAAAATGGCGGCCACCGTTCTTCTCATCAGCAATTCCAGTGAGTTCATGGTTGTGTATCCAACTTTGATTTTGGATCACCAACAGCAATTGTATTCCAAAGAGGCAGTACTGTCAATTGCAGACAAAGTAATGCTGGCACAAAACTCGCGACTCCGTTTTCAAACCCAAGATCAAATTGAGATGTGGGTAAGCTCCTCGCACTTCCCTACTTTGGAAAACGAGTATCCCTATGCTTCATTTGATATGGAACATGAGGCTCGAGGGAAATCTGTGAGTAAACAGCTACATCTGAAAGAAGCTACAGACGATATTTCTCGAAGAACAGGGGATTCTGCAATTTATGGTTTGATATAGATTCCAAGTTGCATCCATGACAGGATATTGATCGTTGATAGGGTTCTACATTAATGCAATCAGTCTATCAAATGTCCTTCTTCTTGTTATTTGTACTATGGGCTTCTCATTCTTCTCCACATTTGCTCAATATGTGCTTAAATGGACTATAGAGTCCCTTCCAGATAACCTACACGTCAACATGTGGCTCTATGCAGCAGTATCATTTATCGCATGGGCAGCTACCAGTGGGACTATGTGGTTTGATACTTGGCTTTCTTGCTTTTACATATAAGTCTGCTAAAATTTTCAAGGTGTTTCCATATCAAAATTGCCATTAGTTAAGGAGGATTGTTACATGCACAGCTTCTTGAAAAGATTATTCAGTTAGTTCTCAAGCTTCTGTAATATAATCTTTTAAGATTATCCTAACTCAGTTCATCCAGGGCACCACTATCTTACTTCACAGAGACCGATATTAGTGCAACATTAAACAGGTTCATTATCCATTCCCTCTTATTAAAGACAAGCTTTTTGTTTAAACACTCTAACATAGAACTCAGATTCAGCCAGGATATCACTCTAGTTGATAAAGAGCTGCCTCCAGCACTAGGCAGCTTGCTAACTTGTATGATCAGCTCCCTTTGCACTGATTCTATGTTACTGAAAATGGTCACTAGAAATATTTATTATACTAGTACAGGTGACCATATTCATGAATATTTAGCCATTGATGACCTTAATAATTCCTTTTTGCGGCACGGGTGTTTTTTTCATTCAGCGCCTCTATCTTAGGACCTCTCGGCAACTACGTCTGCTGGATCTGGAGTCAAGATCACATTTATACAGCAATCTTCTAGATATGGTATGTGTTTTTCAGCGGCTTCAAGCTCGGTGGATAATATTGTTGACTTCATATCATTCTTAGGCAGGTTGTATCGTGACGATTCGAGCTTTTGGGTGGAAAGACAAATTTAAGTAGAAAAATATCAAGGCATTGGACCTGTCACAGAGACCTTTTTATTTTTTTCTCTGCCTCCAGTGCTGGTTGAAGATAACTCTAGATCTCCTTGTTGCGTTTGTTGTAGTCATTCTCATCGCGCTCGCTGTTCGATATCGGAGAACCACCACCGGCGCCGACCTAGGATTGGCCCTCAATCTAATAATTGTTGCAAATACTACACTTTTGCGGCTCGTACAGTCCTGGACGGCTCTCGAGATTTCTTTGGGAGCTATATCCCGATTGAAGAGTGCACAGATAGTATTCCCAGAGGCCGTACGGGCACTGTGGTTCCTAGCCCGCAATGGCCATCTACAGGGAACTTGCAAATTAAGGATGTATCGGTCGCCTATTCAGAGTCATCACCGCCCGTTCTCAAGTCCCTCTCTCACCATTAGGCCTGGACAGAATTTTATCCTCATCGGCCGCACAGGAAGGTATGACAAGAAGTTGTACTGGTATTTGGCCATTGCTAATTTTGTTACTTTCATCTAGAGGTAAAAGCACAATAATGCTTTCCTTCCTTTAACTTATCCAGCTAAGACAAGGATCTATATGGGTCGACAATGTGAACATCACCCAAGTCTCACCGAACGTCGTCCGCCAACGCAGTTTCATAGCAGTGCCCCAGGATGGTTTTAACATACCAACTGCCAGCGTGCCCTTTAACCTCGGCCCCTACTACACTAGCTCTGAGGAGGATGTTGTCTGGAGTCTTCCAAGAACCGGTCTCCTTGACAAAATTGTATCATTATCGGCCAGCTCGGATATTCGAGCGGTGCTGGACCTTCCAATGTCGAAGTTTCTTCTGTTTTCTGAGGGACAGCTCCAGCTATTTGCACTGTGTTGAACTATCCTATGAGTTCAATCTAATGCTTTCACCAAGCCCGTGATCATCCTGGATAAACCCAGCTCTTCAATAGACCCACAAACGGCTCATATTCTGGGCGATATTCTTCGCAATGAGCTCCGTGATCACATAGTAGTTATAATTGCCCATCGCGTGGAAGGTATTATGCATGTTATGAGGCCAGGATTTGATGTAATTGCTACCATGCACGGCGGAAAGCTGCAAGGAGTATCTGTGATCAATGCATCTGGTAGACCGGATTAAGCCATCTTCCTTTCACATTGGCCTCCTGTTAGAATAATCTCTCGAAATCCGCTTCCAGATGAAATTAATTATACTATGCGCAAATGTCCATGGGTCTGATCGCCCAACATGTCTGCTTTGTTTAATGTCATTGTAGGTGCGCTATCGCTTCCCTAAACTTAATTACAGCCTGTATAATTACTTTTCTAACTGGAGATGTTTGCCTTTGTTAATGTAACATAATCCATGGCCATGCTGCCTTCCTTCGCTGCAACCATCAGGATATCCTAATTTATTCGTTTCAACGCGTCATTTTTTTTATCAAATTTATATAAAACGCCTTTATCTCAATTAAATCGAATGCAAATAAGCTGAGCTTTGCAATTCGACTAGACCACAGCCAGGATCCTACTACAACTCCTGTTTAGCTGAATATTTCCTGTAGCATTAATAATCTTAGTTAAGATATAGTGATATTCTTAAATATAGGTTAAATCATTATATATTTTATTAATTTACTTACTGTCACTGTTTGATATAGGCTGCCCCCTGATGGATCTCAAGGTGAATGACTGAAAGCATTCTGATCGGAGACCCCCAATTCTTCAGCTCCTCGTCCAAGGTCGTCATTCGATTTACAACCCCAGGAGGATATTCCGCAGACGAGTCCCCCCTCGAATTCCCTCCTGCATAACGGATTGGCTGAGGATTGTTTGACTTCCACTTCCTACGGCAAACTTGTTGACCTATCTACAGGGGTACCTTACTAGAAGCGGGAGAAAAGATTTCCCTCAATGCGATATTGTACTCCCAGGGGGCAAATGGCATGTTTCAAGTGACAGGTTCCGTGATGCAAACAGAGCTGGAGATGAAAGTTCAGGTGAGCCTATAGGATCAGTTTCTGTTGGTTGAATTCGGTAGTGATCGACCTGGCCTGGGTCTCGCCTCGGTCTGTCTCAATATTATGGCAATTGTATACATCACGACCGAGTATCCCCAGTCACGCCCGCTTTGGGAGCTCCAGGTCGGCAAGGCACGGCAGTGTACTCTAGATAAACTGGTTGAATTACTAGAGCGGATTGGCAGGGCTCCCATGGGGACATGGGGCCGGCTTAAGATATTATTGGAGGAGCTTGAACAGGGAATGCGTGAGGATAGCTGGGCAGATAAGCTCTAGGGCAGGAACGCGGGTATTAACTGGTTCTTGTTCTCTAACATTTCCTGATGCAAAATGATGTTTTTTGGGAATGCGTTTTTACTACTTTCAACGCTAGTTAGGAAATCAAGTACAATAATTGTCGCGCCTATATTAAATAACTTATAGGGCAAATAACAATAGCTATTGCTGGTATTGATGTCCCTTGGGTTTTATAAATTGCACCAATAACTGTAAAGGGTCTCACTACTAGAACTAACCAGCGAATATACATCAAGCCGCACCTATAATTATGTTATTATCCAGGGCTTTTATTAAGAACACTTATGATTGGCATCCAATCATAAAGGGAAAGCTCACTTCTTACTCCGTGTGATAGCAAAGCATAACAAAACTGCGATATTGATTATTGCGACCTTCAATGTTATGTGATTGCGCGTTCACGTGGCCTATTTATACTATTGGAGGAGGCGCTTTCTAAAATTGTTAACTTAAGGCATCCTGAATCAAAGGAAGGATTATAAGCGGTAAGGCAGTCCATAAGGTACCGGTGACCTTTAACCGGGCTCATAGAACATATCTCCATCATATCGCACCTTATGTGCATTGGCCATTCTCTCAGTCGTGCTCGCTTTATGACATGAACTGCCCTGGCATGCTACAGGTTATTCTTTATTCTTTCTCCTCCACGCCATTGTATGCTCCTCAATAATACAAGAGATCCCAGTTTGAATCGGTCAGGAACCAAGTACTGTCATCGTCTTCGCATACCTCCCGTCTGGAAAACCCGTTGCCCAAGTACTGAAACCGATTCTGCGTCTCGTAGGTGTAAGTAAAATCCTCAAACCTTGGACGTTCCATCATATGGAACCAATGGACGCGACTACCAGGATGGATAGCTGTCACAGGGCCTTGAGCCTTTCCCCCCTTGAACCAGGAACGGCAGTTGGCCGCCCAGGTTGTGCGCGGCATGAAGTGACTCAGATGTGTTTGAAAGTCGTTGCAGGCTTCTTGGCTGACTTCATACGCTAGGATACCTTCGGTCTGGGCTTTGGTGATGAGTTGCAAAATGTATTTGGAACACTGCTCTGTCACAGCCAGGACGCTGCCATGGGCGATTGGAGCATTTGGGCCGAGAATCACTGGAAAAAAGAAAACCAGATTAGGCTGACTGCGCGTTGCTGAGGATCTTCTTGACAACTTCAACTTCAACTTCCGTCTAGAAGTGACTTACCGAAGTAATTTGGGAATTTCGGGACACAAGTAGAAAGGTACGTGTAAGGTATGTTGGGTTCAGACCACAGGTCACTCATGCTGGTGTTGTCACGTCCAATGATAGGAAAACGGGGAACAAATGAGAGATCAAATCCAGTTGCGGTGACAATGGCATCAACCTCGATTTCGTCCCCGTCTTCTAGCACGATACCGGTTGATGTAACGTGGCTAATTTTCACGTTCGTGATAACCCGCACGTTGGGCCTGCTAAATGACTCCAGGTACCCCACGCCTGGTGTGATGCGGCGGCAGCCAACGGGAAAGTCAGGGATAATCGAATCCGCATGTTGCGCGCCTACCCCTGACCCCAGAAGGGACCGCATGCTTTCCTGTGCTGCCTCAATTGCAGTCTTCTGGGTGTCGCTGCCGTTAAGTAGGAGGGGAAACCGTGCGTTAATCCCTCGTTCGATCTGCATCCGAAAGTTCAGGTAGGCCTCGGGGTCCTCGCGAAACATCCATTTGTCCTCGTCGGGAAATTTCTCCGGGATAGGTCGCCCCAAAAGGGCGGCGTACCGTGTGGGAGGTGCTGGCGTAACCCAGGTCGGCGATCGAACGAGGTGGATCAACTCCTTTACATCGGGTTGCATACTCGGCACGATTTGCATTCCCGAGGAGCCATTCCCCAGAACTGCCACGCGTAAATCTTTGTATTCCCAATTCTGTGGCCAGTTCGCGCTATGCACCAATTTGCCCTTGAAGTCAAACAGGCCCTTTATGTCGGGCCATTTCCAGTTGTTCAAGATGCCGGTGGCATTGACTAGAAAGTCACACGAGTCCCGAATGACTGTATTGGTAGTCTCATCTTGAACCGTGATATTCCAAATGTGGTTTTGCTCATTCCACGCCGCCCCAATAACCCGGTGGTTGAGCTTGATATAGTCCTGCAGCTTGTGCTTGGTAACACAATGATCAAGGTAAGCACGGATTTCTGGGGCCGGTGACCACATTCCGGACCAATCTGGGTTTGGCTCCCATGAGAATTGATAGTTATGCGATGCTAGTCCGTGTTAGCCCTCATTAAAGTGCAACTGAGATACGGGAAGACCTACGGATATCACACTTGCATCCGGGGTAGCGATTTTCGTACCATGTTCCGCCAACCGCGGAATTCTTCTCATAGATAACCAGGTCTGTTTTCTTCATCCTTTGCTGGACCTGGTAGGCCAGGTTGATTCCACTCACACCAGCCCCGATGGCGACGATCCTAACGGGCCTGATGCTGCCCATAGGCTCCTCGGTGACTGTGTACTCCTCCGAGATTTGAATGTTGGGATACATTCTGGGCGTGGATTCGGCCACACCATTGCAGCTTGCCTTCTCCTCGTGTCCCATTGTTTCGGTAGCACTAAGAGCCTTCCAGGTCTGGTTTGACAATGAAACAGAAGTATTCTGTTTGGATTGATGCACTGATATTCCACTTAACAAATCCATCAAGCCACATGGTAACGCTATATATCTTTATTCTACATTCGAATATAGCCTCGTTATTACTCATCCCTCCTGCTCTATACCACCGTTCAGTTAGTACAGGCGGTGCTTACGAGTGTTGCCGTCATTTCATCTCTGGCGGCACTTCTGTCGGCAACGGCATTGTCGTGCCGCGCGGTGCCGCCGGGGATTTGTTGCCGTCTTAAACCACACCCAACAAAGGAAGAGTTTGATTATGACAAATCAACCCATTTTCTTTTTGGATTCTATCGTTCATCTGACTTTCTAGTAACATTTAGCCCGATCATGAATGCGGCTACAACTTGGACTTCAAGGCATCCGGCCCCGGGTGTTCTGACTGGGGCACTGTTAGCCTTTGTCTCGCATGTTGCAAGTATTCCGGTTTATCTTCTGCACCCAGGTAGAAGGTTAAGGACTGTTCTCTATAGCCTGTCCTGTTTTAAACAGATCTGAGTAGACTATTGACTAATATGTATCCATTATGAGTGGTTCTTCAATGGGAAACCTGTGAGGTCAGCCTAACTGACGAATGTACATCACTAGGATTATTTACTCCGGCCACCATCCTCTCAGAAAGCTAGCTCCGGTACGTAGTATAACCGCGAGATGTAGAAAGCATTCATAATCTAAACTACTAGCAGTCTTAGAGTAATACCAGGAATATTGAAGAAGCCAAAACCAAGCTTAGTTATCCATTGAAGGGTATTCACAAGTTAGCAATTAGCGCATTCCCTTTCTGGAGCCAAGCCACCGCATCTCTAACAAGCTCCTCAATGATCGCTTTGGCGGGCTTTTTCTCGTTGACAACAGCTGCCACCTGGCCCATCAGGAATGGTCGAGTGTTCTCGAGGGTCTCATCATCCATATCATCCCCAATCGTGTCCATATCATGGTCAACGGGGAGGACCCCCTTGCCCGTGAGCTCTTTGATTTCTTGTCCCCGTTCTTCCTCCCAGTGCAGGATGTACGGATTCTTACGCACGCGTAGGGGGCGGCCGCTGAAGATAATCGTACGGATAGTGTCATCGAAGCCGGCGGTGCGCACAGCTTCTTGGTGGGCAAGCGAGGCGCCAGCTTCATCGCTTAAGATAAAGCGGGTGCCGATCCAGACAGCAGAGGCACCTAAAAGAAGGGCGGCGGCGACACTCTGCCCATTGAAGAGCCCACCGGCGGCAACCACGTGGATTGGTTCGCCGGTCAAGGGACTTTTCTTCCCCGTCACCAGCTTGGCCACTGTTGGGACGAGGATGGTCGTGGGAACATCACCTGTATGTCCACCACCTTCGCCACCCTGGGCGCAGATAATATCGACCCCCGCATCAATACATTTCTGAACATGCTTAGGGTGTCCGACCATATTCATGTAAAGTATACCAGCGGCATGAAGTCTGTCCACCACGGCCTTGGGGGGGACACCGACGGCGGAGACGAAGAGCTTCGCGCCACTCTCAATAATAATATCGATAAGCTCGTCGAGTTTGCCCTTTGTGTAATCGAAGCTGAGAGAGACAAACGAGCCTTCAGTACACGGACGGGACCCCAGTAAACAGACGATGAAACTCACTTGGTCTTGCGGGCACTTCCACCAACCTGAGGGAGAAGCAGATCGACCCCGAACGGGGCGTTCTTATCCGTCAAGCACTCCTTGAGCTCCATGATCTGGTCTCGAAGGATTTCTGGAGTATATCCTAGGCCGCCAATAACTCCCAAGCCACCGGCATTGGTGACTGCAGCAGCCAGCCTGGGGCCAGCAGCGACATTCATGCCGGCCAGGAAGACTGGATGCTTAATCTTCAGGGCATCCGTAAGAGGGGTGCGGAGTGTCTCTATAGTTTCAGAATTCGTCAGGATACTACCCTGCCGATACAGTCATGACTGGCTAAGGAGACCAACTTACGAGAAGCCATGGCGCTGATAGAAGGGTATGTGACGGCAGAGTGGAATATATAAGGGAGAGTTGAAAGTTGATTTGCAAAAGAGAAGACAGGACCGATCATTGCAGTAAGACCCAGCTTATAAGCAATGAGGAACTCATAAGGGTAAGGATAAAAGCCTCGGTATATTTGATGAGAAAGGGAACCGCTGGGCAGCTACAGCCGAGAGTTGCCTGCGGGCTACCGACCCGTCCGTCACATCAGGAGCTCTCGGATTGTATTTCTGTTAAAGAGCCGTCCCCTATTCTCGAGAGTCAGGTATATATACTTTTTTCCCCTGGATCTCGCGGTGGAGAATGCTTGCCGCATCCTCGTTGTCGAGGGATGTTTCCAGCTTCCGGACACCGCGGTGACAAGTGAAAACGCTGCAACCTTTTACTCTAGACACATAAATCTCGGTGAATACCATCTTGTTAACGATTGTTATTTTTCGCTATCTCCAAGGCTAGACGCAATGACTTTTGCAACTCAAGAAACGCTAGGGGACAAACAAGAGGGGCTGGTGACCCATTGTTGTACCAGGGACTGGGAGTGGCGGGACAGGATATTTCTCTATAAAGAATTCCGAGCAGAGGCCGCCTGATGAAAATCCTCCAAGAATCTCCACCGTGTGGCCTGTTTCCATCCTCTCTCTTTCCACTTATTTGCTGGCTTAGGGAAGAAATCAATGGTCGAGAGGAGGCTCGAGTCGTGCGCAATGACCACAAAAACATCCTCATTGGCATCAAATTCCCTCATACTTTCCAAGGATTCCTCAGCTTTTGCAACATCTCGCCCCGGTGCTTCCGACAGGCGCTCGTAGTAGGGCTTTATCCGAGAACCATTCGGATGAATGGCTTCCAGAATTTCCCCAGGACAAACAGTACCGGCTAGATGTGGTGGCTGGGAGAATGGGGATGGCTCGAGGGGGTCAGGCAGGGGGAGATATTTGCTGGGTCGAAGGGAGCCACAGTGATGACAGGCGTCACCCCCCATGAAAATGAAGGTCGATGGGGTTGTCCGGGCTAAAGCGCAGAGATGACCAACCGCGTGCTTAGGAACTGTTAGCAAGCATGCTAGGTACTAGGTTAATTTGATCCTTACTCCGGGGGAGTCGAGCAAATAGAAGCTGCCATCATTGAAATAATCAATTGCCCGGAAACGGCCCAACTGGAGCCCATTTGGCTCATCAAAGGTTACCTCGCGGAGATTACGACCTCTGTAGAATTCGTGGTAAGGTAAGTTTAGTACAGGGAGTGAAGGATTGCAGGAGTCGTACTGGTAATCGGTCTCAAGTATTGGGGACTCTGGGTTCGCTGGGTAGCCGGGGAGCATCGCGCTGTTGAATCCTGGGCCGACGACGAGCTCCGTTGTGGGAGGGAACGTCGATGGATCACCGTTGTGATCCATATGCCAGTGACTTCAGAACAGGCCAGATATCAGCAATTTCCGAAGGTGTGAGTATCAATATCGGGAAATTCGATTATCCTACCTCCAAATGATCGCGTTGATTTCATTCGGGCTTACTCGTCCATCCTTCTGGAGGATCGATGCGATGTCATCTTCCACGTCCATAAAGATCCGCCCCTTCATAGCATTGAGAATTACTGGAGGAAAGCCTGAGATATCCCTGCGGACACCTAGGTCGAATAGGACCTTTTGCCCCGAGGGGTGTTCCACCAGGAACACATACGCTGGACATTCGAGCCAGTCGTGACCCGGGACTCGTTCCTTGACGAAAGCACGCATTGGGACCCGGATGCGAGCCGTACTGTCAATAATACTCACACTCACAGCAACGTTCGAGACGGGGATGCCCAGCTGGGGGGGCGCGGAAGTTTGGGCCATCGTGGGTGCTCAATGGAATGAACAATGGTTGAGTTTTGCAATCGTTTTTCCTCGCAGGTTGTCGAGTTATATGCAGTGGGATGAAACCACCGAGGGCCCCTATTTGTCATCACCGCCCCGCTTTTCCGCTTTGTTACTTTTCTGGGTGGGTTATGAAGTTATAATCGGGATTAACAAAGATCTCGCGCGTGGAATCCGGTGCGTGAGTGCTGTGACGGCGCTGGCTGGCGAGAAACGGCTCTTAGAGATGCCGATGTCAGGAATAACGTAATCGGCTACCAACCTGACTCACGTAGGTATGGGCCCCGCCACGAAATAAAATAAGACAACACCAGGTAGGCCACTGAGGGTAGCGATGAGTACTCTCTCGTAACAACATTGGTCTGAAGTCCCCCTTCTCAAAAGAAACGATGATCTATAAAAATGGCTGCGATGCGTGTAGGTAAGGCTGGAGTCGAACAATACCGAGGCTCGCCGGAAGCATCGGCCCGGTTTGCCAGCTCTCCCCGCGCTCCACCCATTTATTTTTGACCCCGATGCCGCTGGTAGACACACCAGGAGCCGTCAGTGTAATCTGCTCTCTGCACTCGTTGCAATGGAATCCATACCGACGGCTAGTAATGGCCAATTAAAGCGTGCGAGGCATGTTTGTCAGCGTTGTCATCGGAGAAAGGTCTTGAATTCCCCAGGTGGACCCAGGTTTCGCGGCTGACAGATATCTGCAGGTGAAATGTGACATACGACTTGACAACGGGAGTCCCACAAGATGCACAAGGTGCTGTCAAGCGGGCTCTGAGTGCTTGTGTGTTTATCTTCCTAGAATACCCCACAGAGTATTCTCCGAATACGTGTGCACCGCCCACTGACCTGACCTAGACTTCGTACTCCCAAACGGCTTCGATCACGTAGCAAGGATCAGAATCAGCATGATCTGCGAGACGAGAGAGAGTTGCATCGCCTCCTGTCCATGGATGAGATAATCCATCAACCGCGTTTAAATATCCTCGAGCCGACCCTGGGAGACAGAACACAGCTGCAGAGGAATCGTATCGATATCCCGTCTCCTGCACCACCCGCATCTCCTGAGCACACTCCACACCGTGATCGAATTACTCAAGATGAAAACTCCTGCGACGGAAACGCTCGCTGCTACCTCGGTCAGTCGGGCTTCATGCCACTGCTTCACCAAACCACAATGAAGACCTCCACGGGGGATTTCCTACTCCCTGGCATTCGGCCCAGGGACCTGCGCATGTCTTCGCCGTTGAAGGCAGCCTTTGTCGAGGCATACCACGAATATTGTTTCTCCTCCTACCCAATCCTTGACCGGACATCATTTTTCAACAATCCTGTTTTTGCGGAAAGCACGCTTCTACAGCAGGCTCTGGCCGTAGTCGGAAGCCGCGTGAACCCGCCATTTTTGCCTCATGATGACCCACATATATACTACCAGCGAGCCAAGACCTTGTTTTACTCGAGTGCTGAGACTAATCCGGTGGTTCGCATTATTTCGGTTATTATGCTGCAATGGTGGAGCTCTGGCCCCCCCAACCGAATATCACTGGACTCTCAGTTTATTTGGACCGGGCTAGCAATTCGCCTTATGCAGGAGATTGGTCTTTACCGTGAACCGACCCGCGATCATATTCTTAGGCCGGGAGAAAGCTTGGGTCTCCGCCGTCGCATCTTCTGGACTCTATTTGTAAGTACCATCCGCCCCTACTCCAACCGGCAGTGTCACTTACCCGCTCCCACCCAGGCGAGAGAGCGTATATTCGCGCTGTGTCAGGGCCGTCCCTGTTTGATCAACCTTGAAGACTGCGATATTCGGCGCCCATCAATTGAGGACTTCCCTGGAGACCAAGCGGCGAACGCCGAGATCTTCATCCACTATGTCCAACTGTCCGATATCATTGGCAGACTGAGCAGGAGACTGGCTCTGCAGAATAACCCACCTTCGTCACACGCCGAGTTTGCCATGGAACTACTGGCGTGGGCTCAGTCACTGCCCCAACATCTGCTCTTACCCTTTGACTGCCCCCAAACATTAGTTTTCCACAGGGATGTACATTGGTTGCATTTACCGTACCTTGCAGCTCTCATACTTCTATACTCGAGCCCCTCCGCGAACTCACCTCCTACTGCATCGACAACAGCCATCTTATCTGCTTCATTAGTAGGACGAATTCTCCAGGACTTTTTGGCGCGCGGGGCTATTAACTTTGTGACTGGGGTAGGTGGCTGGTATATTACTATTGCCATCCTAGTTTTGTCCCATGCTCGTCAAATTGAATGCCTGAAAGAGCATGCGAATGAACAGATCGAGATCCTGATGCTTGCCCTCCAGCAAGTTTCCAAGTCGTGGCACTCGGCAGAAATATTTTTAACCTTCTTGGAAAAGCATCTTAAATACGATACAGAGGGTGGTCGAAAGCGGTCCCGGGAATTTACTGAAGCTCATCATTCAACAACCCCATTATCTAACTTGTCTGCTGAAGACGGCTTCGATGCTTTCAGCTTTTTCCCGAGGACGAGCCCCGATACTACGGAAATTTTCAAGCTGTTTCACCGTGAGGACCTGAACACCACATTAACTGCCCCACTGCAGCCACTGTGGCCTGAAAACCTACCGCTATCCTGGAACGACTTTCTGGGGCAGTTTGATAGCACCTTGGAACAAATCCCATAATTTTGATCCTTGGTGATGAGTGTTGGTGCATTCGGGTTGACATTCCTTGACCCTTGCTTAGCCCCTTAGGACGATTGAAACCTAGGATGATGTTTGTGTAGGTACACTCATCAAGCATTGCTAGTGAATACCCTAATATACAGTTGAAGGATCTCTCATAAGCTGTAGCTGATCGAACACCAAAGTGCCTCAAGATAAGGGGCTCTATTTCTATCAACACTCCCCCAGTGTTGCCGGGCTACTCCTGCATATTGCCTCAGAACTTGTTACTTCGCTCTCGGGTGGCCTGGTTTGCCTTGAATGCCGCTATACAGCTCGCAACCAATGCTCCAGTGTTGAACCTCGTTGGCCACCTGGCCACCATCAATTGACTCAATTCCCTTGCATCCTTTGCCCCTGCATCGATAAATTCATCAAAACTCTGTAAATAGCTTGCCGTGTTTCGCAGGTGAAATACCCCATTCACCTCTTTGGGCGACTGATGGCCTGGGACAACCAGCTCGGGACCCAAAGCTTCGACCTTCCCTATACTCTCAATCCACTGTCTTCTCTTTTCTTTCGTATCCGTCTCCGCGAGCATTTGATGCACATCTCCATACACAACATCTCCACACACTGCGAGTTTCAGATCCGGAACCCAAAGGACGGTTGAGTCTATCGTATCGGCTTGCCCAACCTCAACAACACGGAAGACATGTCCTTCTAAACATATTTCGTTGGATGGTGGTATTATTTCGACCCTTTCCAAGGCTGCCATTTGATTTGCCGGGATCTGTCCCGGAAACTGACTGTCCCAAATCTTGAATCTCCCGGGGGCTAACTGTTCCTTCATATGGGCTAATGTTGCCCTCGTAGCGAAGACACGCGCGTGTGGAAAGTGTTCGACTAGTAAAGGTATTCCGAAAAAGTGATCGCCATGGCCGTGGGTAATGTAGATAGTTGTTAGAAGTTTCGTTGGGATACGATCTTTGATCCAATTTATCAGATCCAATGTCTGCGTAATGGTAATTGGTGTGTCGACGAGAGCAGCCTCCGACATGGAGTGAATTAACGTGCATGATATCGGGGACCATGGGCCCCCAACCTTCAAGTTCGGTTTGAACCAGGGGATGGAAGGCGCAACGTGTACGTCAGCTCGGAGCAGCTTTGAGTGCGACATGACTGATTGATTTGAATTTGACTTGGGGTAATAGGCTCCAAGGGGGTTGTGGGTGGTGGAGATTGCCAGATGGGGTTCCAGCGCCATTTATATCCCCTCACTGGGGGTGTAGCCAGCTGGTGATCTCGGCGCTTACCTTGCGGCATCGGAAATGAGCAGGCGGTTTGATACGTGCTTCCTCAACCGTCGCCGGATTTGTCCATTTTCTACAAAGTTACTGCTGGCCGTGAAGCCGAGTTGGTACTCCACTACGTGCCCATCTCGTTGGGAAAAACACGGATACCGGACCAAATCATCAATATGAACGGCAGGCCTAGGGATTCCACAGCCGAAGATGAAACAGCCGCCCAATGCCGTCTGGACCGGAGCCCTAGTGCAGTGAGCTGTCTCCCGCGGGCTTGGCAACAGCTACCGTATGTTGGTACTTTCAGCATGGAGGGGACTGATATAGGGGAAAATGCTCATTTTTAAAGGTGAACCAACTTACTTCAGAATACCTAGGCGGAGATATATCTGCCTTTGCAGCAGTGTCCTATCTGCTCGCCACAGCATGCACTTCCTTGCGGATCCGTTCACTAAGGACTTCTTCAAGCAACCTGGGGTCCGTAGGGCATTTAATTGGCCAAAATGGTTTGTGACGAACCGCAACTTCTGGCGTTATTGTGTATATCAAGATGCTAATCAGAAATATGTAAAGTCTAGCCTAGAAACCGTGAGTAATTTTGTTTGACGGGGCACGCGGAATGGGAGACTGAACAGTGAACCGGGTTAGGACCTGCTGTGGCATACATTCTTCTCACCCCATAATAGCAATGAGGGTGGCAGCCCCCGACAGTCACGTTGGCCTATTTCGAGTACAGGAAGGTTCGTGGCTTAGAATCGCCAGGCCCGCCCACATGTGCTATACTTATCCGCGTCAATCAGACCGACAATTAAGGAATTCGAATTTATGCAGACGACTGAAGCCCTCCATATTCCAGATCAGCCCCTTTTGGGGGAGCTTCTTCAACATTATTTCCATTTTGTCAATCCATTCCTTCCAGTGATCAATGAGGAAGAGTTTTGGAAAGTGTACTGAATAAACAACAATTTTCAAAGCTTCTCGCTCTTCGTTTTGCAGGCTATGCTTTACAGTGCTATTGGTGTATGTAAAGACTATCCCTAGCATTATTTGATATCGGATCTATCTAAACTCATTCTGAAGACAGTTGAGCATGATACCATTATATCTCTCGGGTTTCACGACCTCCTTGAGGCTCGGAATACACTATATATACGAGCCAAGGTAAGGTGACTCTACTGTGATCTGGCTAAAGCTGAGCCCAACAGGCGCTTTTCGATCGACAAATGGAAACAGATGCCTTCTCTATTGCCCAGGCTGCATTGCTGCTGTCGCACCAGCATTGTGTGACTGATCAGCATATCAACAGGTTGTGGCTTGCTAGAGCAATCAATTACACGCGGGCGTGTAATGCAGATCGCTATTATGACTACCCAGCTGAAAGTCGGGAATACTTCCGTAAGAAGCGACTGTGGTGGTCATGCATCATGCGGGATCGACTTCTGGCGCTCACCGTCCACCAACAAGTACTAATTACAGAAGCGCAATTCGATGTGCATCGGGACCGTCTAACCATTGAAGACCTTGCAGCTCCTCTATGGATACAAAGTGGACATGAATCCGACTTTTTTTGTTCTCTGAGTTTCTGGGGAACTTCCCTCTGCAGTCTATCTAGGATTATCACCCGACTTTTGCGAGTAGTCGAACAAGTCAAGGTCTTGCAACAAGAAGAAGACCAAAGAGTTGGAGGTCGTCACTATGCTGCTCTAGAACTCCTAAGCGAGGTTGAAATGTCATTTCGTGAATGGTGGCTGTCTCTGTCAATAGCCCGCCCGGTGACTTGGGGGAGCATGCCAGAGATCTATGGTAAATCCATGCAAATGCACGGACATCTAATACAAATGTATTGGTGGTAATTATTTCTAAACTTCCCTTTGCGTCTTGATTTGCTTTAACACTTGCTCAACTTTAGTGCGAGTAAAGTTTTACTTTACAACACGACAACAAGCCTGATATCAGGCCCTGATGCCGCAAGGGTGGATCCTACCATCAAGATATATATACAAAGCAATCTTGCCCAGTCCATACTATGTCTTCAAACACTTGCAAGAGAATGTTTGGAACAGGATACAATGCGATATATGCCTAATCAATTGTAAGATTCATTCAGCGGCACGCATTTTGTTTTCAAAACTGATGTAAACAGGTCGGCTGTTTTGACTCTTCCTCTTATGCTTCTATGCGTTGATCGCATTTTACCGCGTCCCCCATCTGAGATGAGTTCTCGAATTTTAGCATACGCCGAGTTATTGGAGACCGTGTGGTTTTTACAGTCCGGATATAAGGGTGGCTGTGAGAGTCTGGGTGTCGTAATTTCGGCGCTTGAGAGACAGCTCGAAGTTCTGACGGCGACGACTGCTCTGCCTGATGTAAAAAGCTGGATTGATCTGATTGTGCATCGTCCGTCTGCCTATTTGGACCTGACCAGGACACTCGATAAATATTTCCTCTCGCAGGCTAGAGACCAGTACAGTACAACTTGAACGGTCCGACACCAGCAGATGTACAACGTTGTGGATAACCCGCCCCAATTTTGAGCTTTTAATACAAGTCAATCGGATGCCTCAAGAGAGCTGGATTTGAGAACCGCCTTAATAGTTCCCTTCCCAGGGGACCGCTAGGCAAACATGATCACATAAATCTAACGGCGTGGGCTATTCAAGCAAGAATAAATGAATCCATTGCAAGGGAATTGTAGAAAATCCTTTGATAAGTTTTAGGAAGCTTACTATATCCAGCCGTACTTTCTATCTGAATGATAAAATAGGCGGAGAGTAGGAACGATAGCCTTTATCAGGTTAGCTGCCACACGCAATCCCTAGCTTTAAGACCTCCTCCTGAATGGCCTGACCACGAACGTATCAATTTGCAAGGGTGATGGGTGATGATGCCCGGAACTGTGTGCCTTTCCCCGTGAAATCTTCGAAGGAGGATCCCCGGCACCCGGTTCCAAATCACGGGAATATCATTCTTGCCGTCGCAAGCATGACCGGAATTGGCCTTGATGCAGAAAACAGAAGCGAGAAGCGGGGGTGATGTCAAGGGGCTAGCGACACTGCGGTTAATACATATCGGCACGAACCACGTCGGCAGCAGTCGGTAGACTGTACCCTGAGAGCCGACGTCCGGGTTGCTCCGCCGAGACAGGTCATGGATAAGACATTCGCCAAAAGCTACGAACTTCACCGGGTCTGTGTTATAAATATGCCATCACACATGAAAGCGAGAAATCTTTCCTACAGGCCACCAAGTCATAAAGGCCAACTATCCCATACCAGATCTAGTTATAGTAATCTTCTCTTACTACTATTGCTACTACTATTATTGGTTCTGTTTCCTGGGGTTCCCTGCACTATCCTCCACCGCGAACGCTCCGGCATGGCAAACTCCGACTTTTCCCAAAAGCAAAGGGACCTCACCGCTACCAGCCCTGCCACAGTCATCGTCCATAATGCAAGGAAAGACGCCGATTCTCGCCAAGGCAAGATATTAGGCCCCTTTACGGGTGATGTCTGGCTGGACACAGTCGTCAAACAAGACAATATATCATTTGCAACCGTGAACTTTACACCTTGTGCAAGATCAAACTGGCATAAACATGAAGGGGGCCAGCTTTTGAAAGTTATGGCTGGATCAGGTTGGATATGCAGCCAAGGAGAGACGCCGCAAAGAATAAAAGTTGGAGATGTTGTTTGGTGTCCCCCAGGAACCATTCACTGGCATGGAGCTGATGATGGGAGCTATATGGTTCATGATGCTTTCTCTATTAGCAAGGTTGATTGGTATGATCCTGTTACAGATGAAGAATATAAGGCAAAGAAGTGAGCTGGGATAGATGGTTTCAGGCGAACTTGTATTTATCACGGTCCGACAGTGGTCATTTACCTACTGTGCACCGATTCATCCCGTCGAGTACAGTGACAGTTTCTCGACCTGGATATCCTTTCATTTGGAAATGACCTTACTACTCCTTACTACTGCCTATCACATTTTATATCATTCTTCAATCCAGGTATTGATGACATTGACCAGCCAGTGTATATTGAATGCTGTTGGCCTTTGGAGTTCCTATACACAGGCTATACCTTAACCACCAGGTAAAACAGATTCACCATTCTATCCACGATTGTACGGAATTTATAGGAGATTGACAAGTCCCGCTATAGGATTGATGAGAATCGTAGATTAAGAGTGTAGTATATCTTCATCCGCCCAAGTGTTTACTTAGGGGTTCCGTATGGGGCAATTGAAGAACAAGGGATTATATATTATAGGGCAAATTGTACCATACGTATCAAAAATCAAGTGTTTTATATCTGAAATAATAACCCATAGCCCAGTTATTCAGCTACCATCTCCAATATCTGCAGGATATGCGTTTTGCTGACTGGTACCGGGTTAGCAGCAGTGCAAAAGTCATCAAGACTATTTATGGCTAGGGAATCAAAGTGATTTCGCTCCACACCGACGGATTTCAGTGTACTAGGCATCCCCAGGACATCAAAGAAGGCTCTCAAAGTGCTTGAAGCATCACTAGAGTTTGGGTCCAGCTGGGCCTTGCCCATCAGGGCCCGCCGCACGCCTTCATCGCAGCCCCAAATCGTTTCCTTGACATAGTTCTGCTTTGCCATTTGGCTGTGCGCTGCGCTTAGATTGAACTTCAACACCGCTGGTAAAAGAATGCAGCTTGTCTGACCATGTCCGACACCAAGTGGCCCCAGCTGATGTCCAATACCATGGCTAGCCCCGGTGAAAACCAGAGGCGAGAATAATAGCTTGCCAGTAATGATATCGCCGACTGCAATCATACATTCCAGGCGTGGCTCACGCGCCAAAGGATCTTCTTTCGATTTCAGTAAGGTTTTGACCAGGGTAGCAAGACATTGAGCGGCCACATCCCGAAGAAGGTAAGGGAGATTTTCGGCACACAAGGTTTCAACGCAGTGATCAATGGCTCGAATACCTGTTGAGATCCAAACCCATTCAGGTGTCGTAACCGCCAGCTGTGGGTCCAGGACAACAAGGCTGGCAAACGTTTTGGCATGTCTCATGACTGGCTTGTGTCTTGTAATAGGATTTGTCGAGCCAGCGTAACAAGAGAACTCTCCTCCGGATAGGGTCGTCGGGATGAAGATGAGGGGCAACGTAGGGTTGTTTCCTACACCATCTCGGTCCCGAATATGCATAGCCGCACCCCCATCCTGGTCCGTCTCGGATGTCGCTAGTATCCGGTCCAGATCTTCCACTTTGCTAACTCCATTCGCCAGCGCGTACGAAATCACCTTCGCACCGTCGGCCAAGGAGCCACCTCCGAGGGTCACCAGCAAATCCGGGGAGTGTATCCTCATGTCGTTAATTATAGGCACCAGGTCATCCCAAGGAGTATGTGCCCGGATCCCTACCCAAGTCTTGACATGCCTATTGCCGAGGGCAGTCTCCAGGTCGCGGACCGCGGATGTCTTTTGCGATAACGTTGTCGATGCAATGATATAGACCCGGTTAGCGCGGAAGGTCTCTCGAACGTGCTTCACACATGATTCTGCGAATGGCAGCCCATAGGAGACATGGGTGTAGGAGAAGTTTTTGATATTCGGAAGTGCGCGGCGGTATGTTTCCTTCTGTTGTTCAGCCATGTTGGGGACGATGATTTAGGGATAACCGAATGTGATTATTGGAGCATCCGAAAATACAGGCAGAGCAGAGTGTTACCCGAGCAGAATCCTATTATGCAACTCACTTCTTCATCATTTAAAGGCAAATCCAAGTTGTGGCAATTGGGGTATTACTAATTCATGCCGTCAAACGAGGAACCGAGCCGCCAAATCGCCGCTTGTAGTATCAGCGGCTAGGTACTACTGGCGGCATTTCTGCACTGCCGCCTATACTGAGGGTTCTTAGAAGATGCCCGGACTGGTAAATATAATCAGTAAAGTGATGTCGGACCGAGGGCCACGAAACATAGTCCTAGGCGGGTTCTGTACAATATAAGAGCTGCCCTCGCCTTGGGGTAGGCCTGCATTAAGTCCAATCATACGGATCCTGCCTAAAGCTCTTCCAAGATGTTGCCATCCCCAGCACCAGTCGTTATCCCATCCTCCTACGAAACTGTGCCTACCACTCACATTAAGGTCGCCCATTATCCCCCAGGCACAGAAAAAGCTACTCCAGTCATCATGGTCACACTGAATAGACCAGAGAAACAAAATGCGTTTACAATCCAAATGATGGAAGACTTTGAAAAAGTCTATCCCATGTTTGATGTAGATGAACGCGTTAAAGTGATCGTCCTTACCGGCGCTGGGAGAACCTTCTGTGCGGGGGCCGACCTTGAGATCGGGTTCCATGGCGGACAGGAGCGCCCGATGGACCACCGTGACTCGTATGTGGCAATCCGCCCTGCCCCTGTCGAATCCATTGCGCTAATTCCTGAGTTTCTCTAGAGGTGGACGGCTCGCCTTGTCAATTCATCGGTGCCGGAAGCCGACAATTGTCGCAATGCAGGGGTCTGCAGTGGGGTTGGGAATGACCATGACTCTTCCTGCAGCGATTAGGTGAGCTTGCTCCTGTCAAATGGGTCGGGCATTCCATTCACGCTTCATCAGAATAGCTTATGAAGGCGGCAAATATGGCTTCGTGTTTGCACGCCGCGGCATTACTATGGAATCCAGTTCCTCGTTCTTTCTGCCACGGTTAATTGGTTACGCTCGCGCCATGTATCTTCTCACTACTGGGGGGATTTTCCCTCCCAATTCGAGTCACTTTGGGCCGCTATTCGCCGAGACCCTCCCTCAGGCTTCACAGGTTCTCCCAAGGGCTTTGGACCTGGCCACTGAGATCGCCGAAAATGTAAGCCCGTTGGCTTCATATCTGAGCCGATCCTTGATGTGGAGAAATCCTGGCTCGGCAGAGGAAGCGCATTTGGTCGATTCGGCGGTTCTATATCATATGTTTAGCTCCAAGTATGTATCTGGCCCCTTGAGTTTCAAAATGACGCAGTCTTAACCCCCTCTTCAGGGATCAAAAAGAAGGCGTGACGGCCTTTTTCGAAAAACGGAAACCAAAATTCCAGGCAACGCTAGAGGAAGATGCGCCACCGAACTTCCCTTGGTGGAATGAGGTTGACACCGGGGTGAGACCGAGAGCTGCACAGCCAAATCCAAAGCTCTAGAGAGACTTTGACCGATCTGGGAGTGCTACGACAAGATTCCGTAAGGCAACCTTCCGCTTACCTCGGGTATTTTATGGTGGTGTCCTTGGAAAGGACACCTGCAACAACAACAACAACAACGGGGATATTAGTAGCTTTGACAGGCATATATGGTACAGGCTTCCCTCAAGTACGGACAGAAACTTTTGCAGCTCGGAAGGGATTCTTCACTAACCAGCAAGTTTCTGTGGATGGCATGTTCATTAGTCTCCTGTTACTGTGTATCTAGTACAAATAAGCGACTTGAAACTGAATGCACCGTAAGAGACTATGCTAGTACCGGCACTGAGAATTATGAAGGTATTCGATCTAAAATACTGTCGGGATGAGCGGAATCGTAGCGGAGTTTGTACCTGGAGACGAAGGAATCCATCCTGGAGGGGGGACCGTGAGATATCTTGCTGCTTCAAGGCCCCATCAAACCTGTCGTATGCGTCCAAGAAATTTTACCAAATTTCCACGTATCTTACGCGAGGCTCCAATTTGGTTGTCATTATCCTAAGCTTGAGTCAAAGTACCTGACCAAGGATAGCGTATAGAAGATCAAGCTAGTGGTTTGCAGAATCAATTGTTTCTAGACCTTTTCCTGTTGAAGTAAACTGTGCCTCAGAACAAACAATGATCTCCGCCCGTTGAATTCGCTAGTCGTTTGCAAGCACATAGCGATATTTCGCCCTTCCAGCCTCCATATCCACAATACATTTGTTTGCCTCCTCCATCGGGACGACACTAATCCACGGCCTGATATTCTTTGCGGCCACCAGGTCAAGGACCTCACGAATCTCATCTGGACTTCCCACTAGCGAGCTCTCTAGTCTCAGCCTTCTTAGCAGAGGACGTACGGGAGCTTGGAGAGTGCCATCATCGGGTAATCCAACCTGAACCAAGGTGCCACCAGTCCGCAAGAGTTTAAAGTACTCGGCCATTGGGATCTGTGAAAGAAAGTCAGCTTAACTAGTGGAGGAGAATGGTTTTTTGAGGAGTGAATACAGTGGACGAGGACACAGTGGACACGATCAAATCTAGGCTTCGGGCATACTTTGTCGCCCAGTCCGGTTCGTCAGCCGTTGCGATGTGTTGATTAACACCCATCTGATAGGCATCAACGCCTTTTGACGCGGCACGAGAAATGGAAACCACTCTGCTGGCGCCCATAGCCCTGGCTAGGAGAATCCCAATGTGGCCGAGGCCACCAACGCCAATAATACCCACATTCTTCCCCGGGCCGCATTCATTCCGTTTCAAGGGGCTGAACATGGTAACCCCAGCACATAGCAAGGGGGCTGCCTCGGCGGACGGGATTGAGTCGGGAATCTTTACAACAAAATGTGACGGCGCCCGGTTGTACAACCCATATCCTCCGTAGGATTTTGCTCCATTATAGTGAACAGCAGCATAGGTACCGACAAAATGGGGGCAGTACTGTTCACACCCCATCGCGCATTCAGGACAGTCTCCCATCCGGCCCAGACAGGCGTCGCTCTGAGCGCCCACGCCCACTCGGTCACCCACCTGAATCCCGCCAACAGCCTTGAAACCAACTCGGACCGCGATGCCAACCAGCTCGTGGCCAACACAGACCGGATAATTCGTTTTTCGCTGCCTTGGGTCAGCCGATACCGCGTGAGAACCAGGTGAAGCTGGAATTGCCCGACGGCAGGACAAAAACTTACCCAGCCGCTTCGAAGAGTGTGCAGGTCTGAGCCGCAAACACCACAGTGGGTGATTTTGATATCAATGTCGGTTTCCTCCCATGGTTTAGGCTCAAATTCGCGCCACACCATCTGCCCATTTCCAGACTCTTCGTCTACACCCACCCACCCTTCAAATGAATAGTCTGCCTTCTCCATCGGTATTTTCTCCCTTGGAACACCACTGAATCCATGCGACACTAGTGCAACGAGTGTTAAGCTCTTTATGTAGGCCAAAATGGCAATAGAAATAATCGCTCGTCTTGCAGAATACGAGAGGAAAATGGGTCTGAGATGCCGAGTGCCGCCAAACCTCACCATACCCGAGCGCCGTGAAGCACTACCCTTGGCACATTACTAACAACCTCCAACGCCATGGAAGGCCGACTTGCTGCCGACGGAGAGAGACTTTGAATGCCGTATACCGCGCAAAGCTCACTCTCGGGGTTTCATGGCGCCAGGAGTCGTACCAGGAAATAAGTCTCATTTACTCTTTTCCTTATTGTTGAGGGGTAGATCCTATACTCCATGTACTAGGCCATGGCCACACTCGGTATTTGAGGCAGTAGCACTACGAAAATTCCATTTAACGATCATTTGGCAAACCTTTCCTGACAACTGCATGTTCTGAACCCGCAAAGGGACCCGTCCAATAAATCAGAGTGGCAGCTGTCGCTGAAGAATTAGGCGTTTGCCGATCGCCATGGCATCATCATCTAATTACAGTGTCTGGTCGATACAATAGAAAAATATAGAAACTGCCCCCTCTGCTTCAACCACCCCATGGTAGCAAGTGTTTCTAAATCACTAATCCATCCTCACATCACTAGCAGTTTCCCAATTCAATTCCACTATACCCCACGCCTATTTTATATCGATAAACCGGTTATGATTTTCCTTTCTCTCTCGAGATGAGTCGTTTGTAAATAGAACAGCAGGGCTTCCGTATATCGTGAGAAGTAGGCATTTGAGTAAATATAGTAACTTTAAGAAGTTAAATACGAGTATAATATATCTATCTTCTCCATGACTACGCCTCGTGGCTTGGTCTGATTGTCGATATGGCACGAAATCGATCGTCTCTAGCTCTCTTCGAAACCGGCGCCGTAGGCGCAAAGGATTCAAATGAATGCGGGACACCAGGGTAAACATGCAACTCAACCACCACACCAGCTTTTAAATGTTTCGCTGCGTAATCCACCCCCTCTCCCAGGAATATGTCCAGTCCGCCAACGTCGAGATATAATTCCGGCATATCAGTGGCGTCTTTCATGTTGACTCCAGCAGCTGTCTCGGATACCTCCTCGGATTTGTTCTCTCCGAGATATGCCGCCCAGCCAGTCTCATTATCTTCATAGCTCCACGATAGGAATTGTTCTAAGCTCCTGGCCCGTGTGTCGGGGATGATTGCTTGGGGCTTGATGTTGCGGTGATTCAGCATCGGACAAATGAGAATCTGCTTGGCAATTGGCGGACCGCTCCTCGCGCGGGCGAGCAAGCTAGCACATGCTGCCAGACCGGCTCCTGCACTTGTTCCCATGATGGCGATTCTGCGGGTATCAATTTGCAAATCTCGAGCATGTTCATGAAGCCAGACCAACGCAGTGTAGGCATCTTCCAGCGCGGCAGGATACCGATGCTCGGGCGCGAGGCGATAGTCAACTGCCAGGAAAGGTACGCCGGTGTTGCAAACATACGTCGCAACCAAAGCGTCAAAGTCATCAATTGAGCCGCAGATGAGTCCACCACCGTGTAGGAACACCACAGCCGAAGTATCGATATTCTTACTTTCCGAGTCTGATTCATCGACAGCCATTTTTGATTTGGACTTATACCAGCGCAGAGGGATTTTGGAACCATCTGCGTTTGTTGTCTTATAGTTTGTCGTGCTGACCTTTTCCAGGAGTGCCTGACTGACAGCTGCACGTCTGGTAGCCAGTTTCCTTACGCGGTCACGGCGGCCTTCGATGTCGCCCAAAGGCAGATAGGGGGCAATGAACCCATTGTCTCGTCCCCACGTCTGCCGAGCGGCCGCTGCAAAGCCGGAATCAAAGAAGTATGTCATTCCGTATCACCCCCAGCTTTTGAGGGAATGGGGTCCATATCCTGGAGTAGCGAGAGTATCCCTTGGCTGGTATAAGTAGTCAACCGAGGCAGTAGTATGTACACGTTTGCCTTCGTTGTCGTTCGGTGTCGGGGCCGTTGCTCCAACCCCCAAAACTAGCCGCCCCGTGCCGTTTGACTCCACCGACGACAATGAGGGGCAGCTGCGTGCACGGCTTTTTCACGAATTTTCGGACACAGAATGTCATGGTTTTCATGCCTTGCGTTGTTTTTTTGGCCTAGTAATAAGCCAGAATCATGGAAGAACTAACGCAGAATTATCCCCAACAGAGGTAGTGTTGATCATCGCGCATTGTGGTCGTGCCGGTTGCCGGAAAAGACGGCATTCAAGCCCTGCAGGCACTAAGTGTAGAATCCTGGTGACTCTCGCTGCTGTCAGCTGAGCCGAATCTATCTGTACCGCCACCAAGACGATTGCAAACCAGGCTTTCCCTGCTCAAAAGAGACAATTTGTGAGCGATACAAGCGATTGCCTCTGTACCCAAGGCATCTATAATCATTTAACATAATGTGAAACAACATACAGTCTCTTTTCATGCAACACGCCTCCTACTGGGCCTGAATCTCAGCCATAATATTCTCTCGGTACAAATTCCATTCAGCATATCATAGGTTTCCAGACCGCTGTCCGATATTCCGACTCACATCTAGTACCAGGGCAACCTGCGTGCTCGTCGCGATAATCTCCCCTTGCTCGTTTAATACAGTAACATCAAAAGCTATTCTTCCACTCTGGATAGCCTTTGTCGTCACGCGGCTGTATAGCCATTCAACCCCTTCCACGGGCAAACTCTTCCTCAGGTTAATGTTCATTGTCACTGTCGGTAGACAATATCCAGGGGGGGCTTGTATACCTCCCTGCTCTGAGCTGAAATTGGACGAACTAGTCATGGTGATCTTATCAAACCCCCCAGGCGCCATCGGAAACATATCCACCAAGAAAGCCAATGCCTCATTGCTCCAACATGTAACCATTCCCCCGGGTCGGAAACGGGACCACTGATGCATAATTCCATTTCTTGTCTTCTCAGGCTCAGCTCCAAATAGTTCAATGTGCTGTGTTGCACGCCTGATTCTTGCGAATGGCGGGTCCACATGTACCCATTCCCCATCCCTGCCGGTCTGTGCCAATGATTTCAAGTTCACACGTCCACCGGCAAGGGAACCAGGTATTGCCGGGGGATCGAGTTTCCATTCCATCTCGGACGAGAAACAAGTGTCCTCGTTACTTGGGCGCACAGTAATGTATCCGCAGACCTTCACCTCAAGGTGGTCTTTCTCGTCGTGGTTTCCAGTAACTGATGATCGAGGAGCTTTCTCTCTAGGCTGCATAAGCGCCACTTGTATCGAGCTCACGCGCCTACCCAACTTCATGTCCCGGACTGTCAGGATCGCTTCACCAGCTGATGTCCTCCGTGGGAACGTTAACTGCATTGATATGGGAGTTGGATGGCCTTGATAGTGTGTGGGGTGTGCATGGCTAAAGTGAACAAGCGCAAGCCGATACAGGATGGCAGCTGTATACCCTCCATGAGGAACTATGCTACCATTTTAGCACTCAAATCGTAGTTAGGGATAAATGAAAGAAGGCCCAAACCTGATCCGATACACCACTCAGTCTCTAAGAATGCGGAGTACTGGTTTGGCCCGAAAGGTGTTACTTTGATTGCCTCCCCAAACACTTTGCCATGGGATGGATGAAGATCCATTGCGAGGCCCGCTGTAAGGGATGTGGAATCGGGTATTCTGACAACACATGGATCGTATCGTCAGCCATACATATAGAAGACCAGATTTGTGACGGTAGGTGTCGGCTCTGTTCAACTGCCGTCCAGCGGTAATTTTGTCCCGAGTCTACGCATTCCAATAGAGTCACTTACCTACTAAGTTATTGCCTTCTGTACATTGAGTACCGTGCCTCAAGTTCAACTCCAGTGATCCGAGCTGCCGGATAGTCTAGATGATCTCTGAGATACAAATCCAATCCTTGGCCTTGGAAGCGAGACGGAGAGCTGTATATTTTGCACTGGCATCTTTAAAACCGCCATCGCTTATAGAGTTAGTTAGTCTTGTTCTCGCTGAACAAGCGGCGATAGATGCCCTTCATAGCTGCTCCTCGGCGGCCTCAACCGACTCATTATACCTAGTGGATAGCCACACCAGGATCCAGTTGTCATGACAACTTACAGCATTTCGATTGACTGCGGTGTTGGTCAGGGTGATCCTGCTCCTCGATGTTGATTTACAGAGTGGAGACATCGTCGGTAGTCTCGGGCCGCTCTCCGGGGTAGAGATCTCTGACCCCAGAATTACCCCAGGAAAACTATGTGGATTTTTTTCGGAACATTGCCGTCGACTAACTTCACTTGCATCCTACCGATGCCGATAGCTATGGTTTCCTCCCCAGAAAGCCAGTGGCTAAGCGGTGAGCGCTTGCAGCTAGGTACTTATCAACAATCAGCCTATAAAAGTCACTTCCTCAGGGGTACATCCCAACGCAACGCGAAGATCCCTGTTCATGAAATTACTGTAATACGAAGCTAGCCATGGGTTTCCTGGACAAGGATCATGTACAGGCTGAAGCAGAAGGAAAAGAAGCAACCGAAAACAGAATTGAAGATGTTCTCGACGCGAAGACCTCTGAGCCAGCGACTGGTCACCTCATTGACCCTGTGATTGAGAAACACGCAATGTACCTTCCATCCCCCCCCCCCCCAGCTACCAAGGCCTTGCAATCCTAACCTATACCTAGGCGGAAGGTCGATATTCGCCTCATGCCGATTCTGACTCTGATCTATTCATTTGCGATGATCGATCGAAGCAATTACGGGGGAGCCCGAATCGCGGGCATGGATGAAGAGCTGGAATTGAAAGTTGGAAATAGGGCTTCCATCCCGCGTGAGTTTTGGACTTCAGCTATGGATGAGCAACTAATAACAAATATTTTCCCCCTTCCCGCACGCCAGTTATGTTATTTTTCATCGGCTACATACCGTTTGAACTTCCTTCCAACCTCATGCTTAAGGCGGTCGGTCCATCCATATGGCTATCTGTCATTGGTGTCTCCTGGGGTCTCGTCACTGTCGGATGCGGGCGTGTACAGAACTGGCAGAGTTTGGCGGGATTGCGAGTTTTGTTGGGTATCTTTGAGGCAGTTCGTTCCCTGTATTCCTCGACACATAGGATTTCCGGCGACTGAAAACTAACGCCTGCCCCAGGGATTGGCACCAGGGTGCTTCTATCTCATTACGAAAATATGAGACGCAAAAAAGGTTGCCCCCCCCCCCCCCCCACCTGTCTTTCACCCTACGAACACAATAATAACAACCCGACTACGTTGACAGGATTGCGATTTTTCTCATGTTCACGTTCTTCATCTCGTCGTTTTCCAACATCCTGTCGTACGGACTGACTCAGATTGTGGCGGCGCCAGAGAAAGATGGCTGGAGGTACATATATATGGTTGAAGGTGCCATTACTGTTGGGGTTGCCATTGCCCTATACTTTATTGTGGTTGATTTTCCCGATTCGAAGAAAAATCATTTCCTCACCCCCGAGGAGAAGGAGGTCATTAGGCTCCGTCTCCTGGCGGAGCGAGGAGAATCCGAGGGCGAACGGATAACATGGACTGCAATCAGTTATACGGTTAAACAGTGGCATGTGTGGACTATGTAAGATCAAGACTACTTGAAGCTGGTGATGATGATCTTTCCTGACGTTGCTGACGATTGCGCAAGTGGCATGATGTACCTGGCGGCCAGTGCAGCTGGCTATGCTTTCATTATTTTCCTCCCTGTTATCCTCAGAGAGAGCTTAGGGTTCTCGCTCGTGAACTCGTATATGCTCTCCGTCCCTCCTGCCGCGGTGGCTACCATCGTGTCAGTTACAGTCTCATATCTCGCCGATAAATATCGGATCAGAGGACCCATAGCGGTAGCATCATGCGTGATCGCAATTGCAGGTCTTGCAATGACTGGCTTCCTCAATGCCCCAATCCCTCGTTACATCGGTGCATTCCTGGGAGAGTCCGGAACCAACACTCTGACGGTGACTGTCGTAGCGTGGGGACATAATAATATTCGAGGCGACGCGAGCAGGGGTGTCTTGTCGTGTATTCACGTCTTTGTCGCCTCCATTGGCGGCATATACTCCTCTCTTGTATTTCGTCAGCAGATAGGTGCACATGAAAAGACACAGTGCCGTCTCTCAGTCACTGATACTACACATAGGATGCGCCCAATTACGTGCCTGGAGTCATTGCACTCGGTGCCTTGCTTCTTCTTGCTGCCTTTCTCGGAGTCGGGACTTGGTTCTTTCTTCGGCGCGCAAACTCGCAGGCCGATAGGGAACAACGTGTCCTTGAGAATAGCGACGATTTCCGGTATACATGCTAGAAGCTTATATGCACTTTCAAGGTGTTCCTCTTCGCGGAGGCGCACCAGGGGATATGATTACACTGACCATCGGCGAAACGGGCAAGGGCTGGACGATGTGGTGTTGATAAACGGATAGAATTTCTACAAGCGTACTGCAAGTGGACACAGCCCTCCACTACGGGAGGGCTAGGGTAACTATCTCACAGTGATTTCGAGGTACAATGGATGGGAATGTGTCAAATGTGTCAAGGTTATTGAGGGTTCCATTTTGAATATGGCTAGAGGAGTGCCAGCACTTCATGGAGCTAATATAGCTAAAAGAACAGCTCTGGTGTAAGTGTATCTGCTCTCCGGTATACGAGTCTCATAGATAAAGCAGCTCGGTAACAAAAGCAACCGCCTCGGGTTATTTTGATGCTATATATTTAGGGACGTGTTTCAGGAAGAATCTCTAAGTGTTTGCCCTAGGCAGCAAGCAAGAGCGGGTTGTTACACTTCAACCAATTATTTGTGCCTCCGTCGTGATCCGGGTTGGTTAAGGGCTCGAGCGGAGAGCAGGCGATGGCTCCCACCAGTGCCAGGGAGAATGAGGCACTGTATTCAGTTGGGTAGTGCGGGACCTCCAACTCGTTGAAGAAAAAGAACCCAGGGATTCCACTCAGGTTTCCTATTGTCGCCGGCCACGCGATCCCAATGCTGCGCTTGGAGGGCCCGTCGATGTTATTCAGTGCCCGCGCATTTGTGCCCAGGAGAATCGGATAAAAGCCTGGACAGGCCATCACGAATACGAAGGAGCATTGTGGGATGTGACTCTCCAACTTTGGACCGCGGGCAAATAGTATGCTAAATGCAATTATCACCGAAGTCTGATCAAAGAGGATGAAGAGCATCTGATGGACATGAATGACAGTCACCGACGTTGGTACGATCAATGGAGGACATCAGATAAAGACACGTGTGGAGGGGAATCAGGTGCCAGTCATCCCCAACGGTTTACCGTTAGTTTTATTTCCGTTTAGTCCTTAGCTAGCTACCAGTGGTTCCGGATCGCAGGATTTGCTTCGAACCATACATGTTATATAAAGGCATACTATAAGGGACCTGGAACTTCATAACACCCCCGGACTGAATACAACCCTTCACACCCGAGCCACACTCCAAGCCACACCTAGCGGCCTATTCTAGAAGAAAATACCAGCACATTCAGAAGCACACATTCCATCTACCACAACTTAGCGTAAGTAAATCATAACAAGGGCTTTGGTTCATTCTTACAGCACCTGTTCTCCTTGTTAGTACCTCGGAACTCTGCAGTCAAACAGCAATTGGACCAAACTCACAGCAAAGAAGAATACGACAGTTGCTGGCACTGACGCATGCAGAAGAAACAGTTTACGACTTGGGGAGAGGCTAGAAAAGCGTGCACTTAGCATAGTTTCTCCGCGATATAGTGGTTATCTCACGCTCGGGAATGCTTCGACTCTCTAGATGTGCCTCGATATTCTCGGGTCCTGCGCTTGCATCTGTCTTGATATCTTCATTGGGCAAAAGGCTTGGTGCTGCAAGAGCCTCTGCAGAGACAAACAAGGCAACAGCAAAAATATTGGCGAGTTTCATTGTAGAGGACGGGTTTGAAAATTGTCCGAAGTCGGTTTATCTGGTGAAATAATGTTGCAGACTCGATGTGGTTGGAAAATACTGGAAAGGAGCGTGCTGCATTGATCTTAAATAGTTTGTTCCTGAGCCACTGTCAAGTTTCTTTTGGGTGCCATGATGACCAGTGTTGATAGTAGGAACCAACCTATGTGAGCTATCTCTCGGCGGTTGTCGACGACGTGCCCGCATCAGATACTATTAATACCCACCCCGGAATAAGTAGCGCTAGCGGACCAACTCAGATCCGATGCAGCGTTTCGCTCTGCTCACCTACTCGCTTTCCTGAAGAAGCGATTGGGGCTTACTCTGGGGTATCCTGCGGCCATGCTCCCGCTAGCTCGCTTTCCCCAAACCACCAGCCACATTGGGTAATAAATTAAATCAATGAGATCTATACCACTCAACATTCAAACTACAATGTATACAAAGTCATTCAATAGGGAATTCTATAAATGTTCTTTCTATAATAAGTACCGCTAGCGGACCAACTCAGATCTGATGTGAGATGCGGTGATGTTGACCTATGGAATAAGGCGTTGTATAGTCCATCTGAACCGGAGAGTATATATAAACACAGCATACTCCCCCATGATAATCCCCATCACTATTCCACACAATCACCTTCTACAATCTCAGTCCACCATGAAGCCTTATATTCTTTTCCTTTTTGGCCTCGCGGCTAAGATACATGCTCTGCCGACTGCGCAGTGTCTCGGCATGCAAAATCCCACCGGAGACCCAAACAACCCATCCTATATCTTCGAAATCGAAATGCAAAACTTTGCTTCCACTGGAAGTAGACAGTCGATTTGCGACAGCATCCAATCCAGGATCGAGGGACTGCAGAGCGAGGGCGCTGGATTTTCCAGCAACCACCTGATTGACCCCGGCACTCAATGCCTTGTCGATGACGGTAGCAATACCGCGTCCGCCATGGTTTCCTTCATGTACGTGACTCCGTATCTACTAGTAGCGTCGGTATCAACTAACAACCTTTACTAGAGGGTCTACGCTATCTATGGCGTCTCTTGTTCAAACAGCCGTTACACAGGCCTTTGATACCGATGGAGTGGACTTTACCCCGTGTTCCATCCAATTTTAACCGGAATTTGTGCCAGGCACACGGATTGTGTCTCTTACTTTGTTGCCCTTGGTGGAACGGCTCGCCATCATTAAATATGACTCTGTCATAGTTCACGATCAATCCAATTTGACTTCAGGCAGATGGAGGAAAACTATGTGTATCTAGCCCGATAGTCTCTCCAGATAGGACGAGAAATTTAACGCTATATAAACTACTGTTGGACTTGAGTCCCGTGGCTTCACTACTTTGACATGATATAAAGCTGCCCATTATATCAATAATGGCCAAGTTACGTTATCTGAGTGTGTTTTTACCATTCGGTGAGGAAGAGAGGGGCGTAAGAAAGCACCGGTTGAGAAGTTCAATCACGTCAAGCTGCCCTCAGCTATAATTATATGGTGATGGTGATTTTATTATCCAGGGCCACTGAGATTAATGACCTCTTTGTAAAAAACATGGTGATAGAAGGAATGAAAAGGTCGTAAAAGTCGTTCGGGATTGGAAGGCTAGGTATCCATGTGCCATTCCCCGGATCTATATCTTCATTCTGTGCCGACAACTGGGGTTTATTCTGGCTCAGTTCGCGAATAAGTAGGCGGATTGAACCAAGGTTGATTGGGCGAAGTTCTGGGGATGTACTTGGGCAGCATGACCGAGTGCGCCGAGTGCCAGGCCGCGTTTGAGCACCGGCTCCTCGAACATGGAGTCGGCTTCGTCGTGCACGGCCACAAGTGTATTTCTCCGAGTAGCACTCTAGCAACGCCAACCATGCCACGTAGGAGAGAGGTGCTACTCTCAGTGCGCCCTGGTACCGTTTCAACGGCGCTGTGGGCCCCTACGATGGCCTCGACACACCCAGCGCGCCCAATGTGAACCCCTTGGGCAAGGCTATTAGCGCTTACGACTAGAACTTATTCACCGGCCACCACTGTATTCATCCGGGGATGCAGTTCATTGCTTCTGGTAACAGCACCATATGGGATACAGCCAGGTTGATCAAGGATCGCAAGTGCTATGGACTCAATGATCATGGAAATAGTCACCACGCAAAACGGGACCTGCAAGGAATGACATTCCGGCCCGGTTTGCAACTTGCCTGTGTTTCTTCTGACTGTGAGATGATGGGCACTAAGCGACCGTCCGAGATGAAGAGTGGATCCGCGGGTGACATGACCACCAATTAATGGCATGGTCGAGGTAATAAGGCGCAACTCCGCCGGAAAGAGGCTGAATGAAGCCTTTGGAGTGGCGCAGACCTGGCCCCCAATGCTGATCCCTGAATTTCTCCCCACTCGGTGTCTCTGACAGGCCCCTTTCCGGTGCACGAATAATTATTATTATATTTCCGCCAACCTCCGCGCTGAAATTCTGGGTCCTCCTTTGAATCCTTTCCCCTCGTCTTTGTTCTGGAGCAATTCACCCCCGCCCGTCCCCATGACATCAGACGCGCAGCCATTTGGATGGGCCCTGCGCAAGAATGGCACTTGCCTGCCTGACCTCGAGGTCGACTGCGGAGAGACCGTCTCGCCCTTCCGCGTCTGCTGTCCCAGTGGCTCGTCCTGCCCCCACGCCCTGAACGTCGCCTGCTGTCCGTCCGACTCGAGCTGCGACGCTGCCCTCGAGGCCAAGCCAGCGTGCGCCAATAGCACTTGGGATCTATACATCAATGGAGGCTATTTCTGCTGCGAACAGGGTACCACGGCGTATGCGAAGGAAGGCGGGTCCGACGGGTGCGGTATTCCGGGGTACAAGTTGAAGTCCGACGAACATAAGCTGGACATTATTTCTTCGGCGACAGGTAAGCCATTGATCCATCTATCACTACCCGTGTCTCCGACAGAGATAAGGCAGGCAGTGAACTGGTCTCCCATATCTGATGTGCAGTACCGACCTCCACATCCACCACGACATCCACCCCTACATCAACCCTTACATCAACCCCTACGTCAACGCCATCCTCACAGTCAACAAGTCACTCCTCCAGTACCAACACGGGCGCCATCGCCGGCGGTGTCGTCGGTGGTGTAGCCGGTGCTGCGATTATCGCAGGCTTACTGTGGTTTCTGCTTCGTCGTTCTCGCCGTCCGAAATCACAACCACACCTTCAGGGACTGCCGTATAACACACAGTACGATGGCTCTACACAGCCTATGTCGGAGTTAGAGAGCAGCCAGGTCGGTAGCCAGATTGCCGAATTGGAGACCAGTGGGAAATCCCAACCAGTCTTTGAGCTACCGGGTAATACTCGATGACGATAGTGGTGTATGGTGGAATGTGTTTAATCATGTTTATGGCTTTGCTTGTGTGTGCCTGGGGATTGTATATATAGCGTTGACCTAGGGTCTTGCCGCTCAATCGCGATTTCATTATCTCGGTATCGCATATGTCTGGAATGTGTATCTATTAAGGGATTCTGATATTGACGATACCTTCTCTACCAGCACAAGAATAATACCCTTTCACTCCCAGAAATATGCACCATATGATCCCTAGTGGGCCAGATACACCCGCCAATCCGTTCTCAGTCGTTGCAAGATAACACCTGAGTCAAACCAATACGCCCACCATGATCCAGTGAAGACCGGCTTATATCAATCGTATCATCAGAGCTCAAAGCTCAATACCACCGAAAACAGATCTCAGACTCGCCCAGCACACCTTCGGTATACTCCCCTCTATTCGGGGAGCTAAAATCATCCCTGCGCGATATATGAACGCCCACCGACCCCAGGGAGGGAAAGCTTTGGCCATCGGCAGCGGCCTCGGCTAATTCCTGGAACTGGGGTATGTAATCATCATGTTCCCAGGTCTTGACATCGTCTGAGCCGTTGTAGTCACATAGGCTCAGGCAGGTGAGGTCCTCTAATTGAACCGGCAGCACATCTTTCAGTCGATGTGGCTCGTCGGAAGGGTGCCCCAGTAAGAGCTCGAGTTGGATAGAGAGGCTCGTCAGCTTGCTAAAGTTCCTCATCGACCCAAAACATCCGTCTAGATCGGTACATTCCTGCGGGAGACGCCAATCCTTGGCATCATTGATGGCCAGAACAAGAGAAAGAGACTTGAGTGTGTGCGCAGCATGCTGGTCGAGCATCTGCTTTAGTTCATCGGCGTCAAAGGTGGTCGGGAAGCTAACTGATCGTAATTCTTCAAAGTCCAGCTCCTCCAGCCGATCAGTACTGGAAATCAGGCTTTCCAAGATGTCCTGAGGCTCAACGGCCCCTTCCCAAGACCCCTCATTCCCGAGATCGACAGTGAAATCTAGTTTCCGGAGACGAGGGAGCCGAAGGAGGATAGCTGGTTGCGCGAAGTGTCCATCCCGGATCGTCAGGGTGAGGGATACCAAACTCGACAGCTGACAGAGGAGGAGCCAGTGCATGGCATCTTCGTGAGACCTTTTAAGCTTCTTGATCCAGTGTTCCGTCAAGGGACGTACTTCTCCACCGTTAGTCGCAAACTGAGTGCTGAGTAGGTCTGCTGCCATCTCCATCTCCGCTGGACGAAAGCAAGGCTCCGAGTCGTCATCCGAGCCAGGCTCGGAATCTTTATCACTCCAAGTTTGGTCCTCCGGAGTCTCCAACGAAAATTCCTGAACATAAGTGGCGAGTTTGGGCCGATTTAACACTGCGCGGCAAAGGTATTGAACTTTGCTATCGGATGACCCCTCCGTCTCTAGGTGGATTCTGCGATACACGAGCGGCTCTAGGATCGCACGCACCGAGCTGGACACTCGCAGCAGTCGAAACGCGTCGCGCGTTCGGTTTTCTCTCAGCAATTCGTGAACCAACGGGGTGAAAATGAGGCAAAGCACCTCGAGGGGAAGAGAGGGTGCCATTGAGGATAGCTTTGTGTTAGTTGAAGAAATTCTACTTTGTCTTACATAATTGACCACAACCTCTGGTGAGATGCAGCTTCAGCTTCAGCTTCACTCTCGCATCTCTCTTCAGTTCAGCCGCAAATGCGGGGTCAGGGGTGTGATGATCTAACCAGATCTGATCTAGCGTGTTCAGCAGCACAACACAAGTGTTCAACAGGCAGGATGATTCCTCAGAGGCACACCGTCACCACAGCATGTTGCTCAACATCTGCGCAGTTTTCGAGACCATTATACATAAAAATCCATGTCAAAGGCTATGTTGGACTTTAATCCCAGCATATACACTTGTAATTTCGAAAGGACCGTATCTGATTGCCGAATAGGGTGGAGATATATATTTGTTGTTACGACCGACCACAGTCAAAATCAAACAAAACCGACCCCTTAATCGAACACGCTGGGTAGCCGGCAATGGTAACATTCAAACACCTCTCAAGAACAACCCCCCTGCCCTCAAGGTGTAAGCTTTCAGGCGCCCAGGGAGGAGGAGCTTATTCTGCTAAGCTCTTTTGTCGAGTTTAATGACAAGCGGCTCCAACCGCCAAGCCTCGATGCGGCGGCCCAATCACAGCGGTTTCAATCGATTGCGGCGCACTCTATACAAGCCTAGCCATCCTAGCTACAGTAAAGTTAGGCGAGCTGAACAGAAAGGATCAGGAAAAAGACTCCGCATTCGGCTGGACGGGCGGGCGAGACTGTATTTCGTGCATCAATGACCCGGTGAGCCATTTGTTGGGCACAATTTCCGCGCTCCTCCTGCCTACTGAGTTATAACTGGCGCTCTCCCTGTTCAGATTCGGGGTGTGTTCTCCTGCTCTTTATTTTCCCTCTATTTCCGAATCTTTGGCCGTCGAGAAGGAGCACAATAGGAAAATGAAGTCCACCAGACGCCTGTTCAGCACCATCGTGCTCTTCATCTGTGCTGTTCAGGCAGAGAGTGCAACAACCGTCACTGCGGCAGGATGCGTTGCCGAGTCTGCCATGCAGTCCTGCCTTGACTCCGCCAATACAAGTTGGGAGAAGTGTACATCCCAGGCTGGAAGCAACGAAGAAGTCATTGCTTGTTCCTGGGGCAAGGACGTGGACTAGATCGGGTGCTATTTGGAGAGTTGTTGGAACAAGGCACGAGGCTCTTTCTCCCAACATCTATACCTTGACTTGGTTCTCCTAACATGTCTTTGATAATCTAGGTCTACTCGTGCGAGTACCAAATCCTCGTCGGTGGCCTCTTAGAGCAACAACTCACCCCACCCAAGCAATCAATTCCATTCTGGCCAGCCCCCAGTGACGCTCCAGGAGGCTGCTCCTGCAACTTCGGCCAAATCTACGAGAACGCCACTGCATCAGTCGCCCTCATCCAGTCCAAATGCTCTAATTTTGTCACAACAGGAATCAACGACCTAGAGCAGTGCTAATGCTGTGCCTGGAGTGCAGCCGTATCCGCGTTCGTTCCACCACTACTACCTTTAGCCTCCCCATAAACTACCCAACCCCCGACTATGACTAACGCACATGATTCACCCTAAACAGATTCTATGGCATTTGCCCCGGCTATGACCTGACCAACTTCGGCCTCTCCACGCTAGACAGCCAAGCCAAGAACGCCGAAACGATTGGCGGGTCCTGCGCGGGCCTGACCTCGTCCATCTGTCTCGGGAAGTTCGGCATCGGCTCCGCAGACGATGGAACATACCTTGATCCCGCAAAGCTTCCCTCTTCTGGGGACAAGGCGCTAAGTACGACGGGGGCAGAATTAACAACACCCCCCGGCGGTGCCACCATGACTGTTACCCTGATGAGCAGTACATTCACTATCACGGCGGCAGAGTATACCGGTAGTTCGGACTCCGGTGGCAGCTCGGGCTCTGACTCCAAGAGTACGGCGGCAACAACGACGGGAAGTGGCAGTGGAGGTAGTCAGACGAGTAGCGGAGCCAGTGCAACAAATACAAAGACGGGGTCGGCGGGCAAGCTGAGGGCTTCGTATGATGCGATGGGTGTTTTAGGGCTGGTTGCTGCCGTTGCTCTGGTCCTAAAATAACTTGGAGTATTATAAATTCTCCTTTTGCCGGATAGTGCAGACAGGGAGAAGAATCAAATTCAGAGAAAGGCAATGGAATTGATATTACCCTTGGCTAGCGAGGTAGGATACATTCACAGACTCTCAGCGTCTGTTCAGAGGATACCCTGGACCTAAAAGAAAAGAGATAGCACACAATACAAACAAGTCAGCCCAAACTTCTTTTCACTTGCCAGTTACATTAGATCAGACCTCTACCTATCCCCCAAAAATGCCCGTTGGGCAGATATACTGGATTCCGATGCTAGATCTAACCCTTGTCACCAGTTTAAGAAAGTTCACCTGGAAGGGCAATGCTTAAGGGTACGCCTACCTAGCAATTCTGTCCTTGTAAATACAGACCTCAACACTATAAAGTTCATGTGCATCAAGAGTCTTGATAATTGCCTTATATCTCTCTCACCAGCCCCCCTCAGTAGCAGGGTCAACAGTCACCAAGACTACGACCAGGTTTTGCCCAGGCGTCTCATTTTTGCCAACTCTATAACACTCTACACTTGTAAGAAACAGGGAGCAAATGAACCAGAGTATTCCATCACAAACACAAAAAGGCTAAGGTTGTAAAAGGGGTAGGTTAAAACCAAGACTATGCAGAAGAAATATCTTACAGAGAGCCACAGATAAAAATCAAGGTCGTGGGAATCTAGAGAAGTGAATAAGTAAATACGTTTAATGGAGAGATATTTCTTAATCATATGGAGAAGAGAAGGGGAAACATAAGAGGACGGGAGCAGAGAAGAAGGGGGGAGTGAGTCAGAAGTGAATACATTATATTTTAAAAGGCTATTCAGCAATTTCTCAAGATAATGTCCAGTACATGTCACGTCCAGAGGGGGCAGTACCAAGTCATTCACTGCATTATACTGTGAAATACCAGCAGCGTTTCTGAAGATGGCAACGCTGCTTGACTAGATGTGATTCCTTTCTGCTCTACCTTCCCCGATCAATGAAACCATTCTACAGCCGGGGTTTGGAGGAAAACTTCCAAACATCGGTCGGCGCCCACCAGGGCCATGCGCCAGGAATATCCTTCGGGTTCCCAAAGGTACCCGTGAAATTGGGCTTCCTTTTCTCGAAGAAACTCCTCACGCCCTCCTTGTTATCCGCATTGCCAATCAGACCGTGAATGACCCGGGAGTCAAGGAGGTGAGTTTCCTCCGCACTGGCCGGGGTCCGCCAAATCAGGTCCCGCATGAGAGCCGTCGAGAGCGTAGAGGTATTCTCCGCGATGTCCGTCGCGAGTTCAATCGCACGAGCCACAGTCTCTTCAGGCGTGTCCAGCACCTCAGAGAACAGATTCGACAACAGTGGATGAGACGCAGGATAGACACTCCCCGTTGTCACCAGATGCAGCGCCCGCGAATGCCCAATAAGCTTAGGTAAGAAGAACGCCGAGGCCCCCTCCATGATTAGACCGCGGCGACCAAACACAAACCCGATCTTCGCGTCCCTGTACGCGACACGGATCGCGGCGGGGAGGGTCATCGTGATGCCCACGCCGACGGCCGAGCCGTTGACCGCGACCACGGTGGGCTTCCGGCAGTTATGCATGGCCACGGTCAGCCAGCCGGCGCTGTCACGATGGTCTCTGGGGGCTTCTGCATGGCCGTCACGGCCAGCTTCGAGATCCATGCCGGCGCAAAACATCCGGCCGGACCCGGTCAATACGATAGCGCGCACGCGGTCGTCAGCGTCGAGGGTCTCGTAGGCGCTTTCTAGCTCCTGTGCCATCTGTGGAAGCCAGGCATTGTGTCGTTCGGGGCGATTTAGTGTTACCACGATGACCTTGGTCGGGGAGGGGGCGGTTGCGGGAACATGCGACAGTTTGATGTACTTTGTGGGTAGCGTTGTATACGATGACGGTAGTTCCGCCATTTGATCGCCGAGCTTTTCGTCAGACGAGGAAGAAGGGGAGTAAATGCTGCCGGTGCCAGGGATGGGCTCTGTTAACGTGTAGATCTGGGGGAGAGTGATATATCTTGGTTGTGGGAGGAGTGAAGGTAGTTCTATATATACCGAACCTCCTCGGCCCGACACTGTCACAGCGCCCCCCCCCCCCCCCAGAGCGAGGAACTGGAACTACCCCTACAAACTCCATGATTCGATGGCTTGTGTTTGTTAGCTGCCGACCCCGCTTTGGCATGCTTGGCGATATCTAAGTCTAGACAAGCGGGCCAAAGCTTGAGCTTGTAGAGACGTCTGAAAGCTCTGAATAAAGAAGACTTGGATTCTATTCACGAGTTTGTTCTAACTAGAAGCTATTCCCAAATTCGACGGTCTACAGGAATACAGGTGCAACGCAATTTATTATAGATCGCCTAGTCCCTGCAAAAATGCGGCACAGGTCTTCCGGCGGCAGTACAGCGACATCCGTCTTGCCTTGCCCACATGCGTGGTCGCGAGATCTCAATCTATATTCGCTCCACGAAGCGAACGCGGTGAGGAAGTAATTTCCCTGACCGTTTCGTTTTGGGCGGCCACGATGATGACTCAGCCCGCTCAGGTCACGGGGCCGGGACGCGGATCATCCTTGATGCGCTCCGGCAGCGCATGAGATGGAAGACAAAGGGAATCACATCACCGTGCCTTTTCTTTCATCACGCATCCGCGTGTCACGGTCGCCAATCAAGCTGCTGCGGGTTAATCATCGCATCTTGAAATCATGATGCGGACCCAGCGCGCAGGCGTCGAGTGGCCTCAGAGCGACCGCCGCCAGCCAGTCAGAAGCAAACGGCCGCGATATCTCAGCCATGGATCCACGCCGATAAGCTCCCATTAGGTAATTCAGCTTGGCCGACCTTTGGCATCGGTCATTTGCCGTGTGGAGATTCGCCAGACTGACTGCTGATTGCGGGGACCAGCAATGCGGTGGTTTGTGCGCCCCCCCTCCCGGACTGCCTCTGTCTCCAGGTTGCTTTTCTGCGGCCACTCGACACACAACACTAAAAGCTACACGGTCGACATCATCGAGATGTCCGTCTCCCACGGCAGTCGGGGGATGCCGCCCTACCAGCCATTCCAGTGCCTCATCTGTCTCAGCCGCTTTACTCGACATGAAAACCTCAAACGACATGCGGCGCTGCACTCTCGCTCGCAGGGCGCCGCGGCCGTATCCTGTGACATTTGCCAGGCCACCTTTTCACGTCCCGACCTGCGCCGTCGTCATATGAAGCGAAAACACGCGGGCCACGAGGAGCAGCGAGCGAGGAAGACGTCAGTCCGGGAAACTGATGCCGGGAAACCTCCAGGGGACAGGGTGTGCTCTTTGTCGCCCGCACAGAGCCCGGACAGCCTGGATCCGCAGCACTCGGGCGATGAAGGCGAACCGGAGATGGACAGTGGGATTTGGCACCAGGCCCTGCCATATGACCGACATCAGCTCGACCCCGAACACCACCCAGAAAGCAGACATCTCGTAGCCAGCCCCCCGACGAGTCCGAACCACATAAAATCCCAGCTCGACATAGGCTCACTCACACAACAGCCATCGGCCGCGGAGTCGACCTGTTCCGTTCAGATCGGTCAGGACACGACCGACCTGGAGCGCAGCCTACTGCTGGGGACCTCTCTGCTGAAACCGATCCATCACCTTGACACCGACCTGAACCCCCTCCCGATCCCACAATCCTCTTCATACGACACGAACCCGACCGAGTACAGCTTCAACCACGGCGTCCGGGACCGGCTACCATCGAATCCTCTATCGCCGCTCCACGACGATTGGGCCCCGTCAGCCCTGCAGATTACACGGGGCTGCGATCTCTTCTTTGCCCATGTCTCGCCATTTGTCCCGTTTCTGCACCAACCGACCTTCGACCCTACCCAAATCACGCCAAACCTCCTGCTCAGCATTCTCTGTCTTGCGTATCAATACGGCGAGGACCCCGACTGCGGGAATCAGTCCGGGTCGGGCGCAACCTTGTCGGCACGGTGCTTTCATCGCGCTCGTGGCCTCGTTGCCTCGGACGACGAGACGGCGGATCACCTCACCCACAATCTCCCCTTGGTCCAGTCCTGCTTGCTCCTTCAGATCTGTGCCATGATGTACCTGTGCGGCGACGACTCCACCTACGGCCTGAAGCTACACACTCACATGATCTCCCTGGCTCGAGCCGGGGGACTGATGCAGCCAACGCCCACCCAGCCCGCAGCGACCCAGGACCTGGACTCATTATGGCGGGAGTTCATCCGCGCCGAGTCACACAAGCGAACGGTGTTTGCCGTGCACCAAATCGACGCCCTTTGGTACCAGATCCTGTCGATCCCGCGCTCCATCTCCCATTTAGAAATCAAACACGACCTCCCTTGCCTCGAGGGCCACTGGACCGCCTCCTCCCCCGCAGAATGGGCCCATCGGCGGCTTCTCGCGCCCAATTCCGGTCCCGGCGTGCAATACGTCGACGCCGTTCGCCGCCTCCTAACCCCGGACACGGATCTCACCTCCATCCCGGCCTTTGATCCGTACGGAGCGATTAATATCGCGCAATTCCTGATCTCCAGTGCCCGTGAGATATCGGGCTGGTCCATGATGACCGGGATGCTGAGCATCGACCGATTCGGCGCCTTACGCTCGTCCCTCGTCGCACTCAACCCGTTCATCAGCCCCCATCCCGACACGGCCTCGAACGAAGCCCACCCATCCTGTGCGGCAACATGGGAGACCGCGATGATCGAACTGCAAATGTGGTCCCCGTCGCATACCGGCGGGATCGTAGAAGCCAGCCTAGACGGCTTTCTATCCCAGCTGACCTACCTGGCGCCGTCGTCGGGCGAGATCCTGTGCGACGCGAGCACCGCCGAAGCCATCCAGCCCCACGTCGACTGGTTCCTGCGCTACCTCGACGCCACGCTGGTCCCGGACTGCGAGGCCCCGTGGATCGCCGTGTACGCGTACAAGGCGTTTTTGATCGCGTGGCAGCTGGTTCGGGCGCGGTCCCCGGGTGCAATGCAGGTGGTCGGGGTTCCGGACGGTGATCTAGACGGGGCGTTGCTGTGGGCACGAAGAGTTTTTCAACGTCGAGAGCGATGGCAGTTTGGCAAGCTCATTATTTCATGTCTGGATAAGGTGGAAAGGTGACAACATTACCACCCCATCACGCTCTTCCCAGCATACATATTCTCTTTCTTTTAATTTTTTTTTTTTTTTTTTTTTTTTTTTTTACGATTCTCTTACGATTACTACGGACATAACATTGTACAAAAACCAAACCAAACCATAGTTAATTGTTCTGACTGTCCTATTGAAAAAAAAAAAAAAAAAAAAAAAAAAAAACAAGCTACCCCCCCCCTAACCAAGCACTTTCTTCCCAACATCAACATCAACACATGATACTGAGGTTAGTACATCTCGTAGCGCCAGTTAAGCTGGACCATCTCCTCGGTAACACCGCCCTTGATCACCTTTGCGATCTGATCCGGGTCGCCCGAGTCCAGACGCCTATTCTCCCGCAAGACCAGCCAGCGGTAGATGGTAATCGTAATCGCCAGCAGCACAGCCGCGGCCATCAGGGCCCCAAAGGCAGCGTAGAACTGCGGCGGGGCGTAGTACAGGTACGAGGACCAGATGTTGGAGGTGCCGCCGATAGCGTTCACCAGGGCGGACGCGGCCGCACGCTTGGAGACGGGACGAGCCAGATGCAGGTTAATGGTCTTGTAGAGGAGCAGCTGCGGGCCGACGGAGGCAAAGGGGAGGATCATCATGGAGAAGTAGCGGGCGCCGACGTTGAGGGTGGTCATGGGGATGATGTACATGACGACCGAGATGGCCACGCAGATCAGGATGATCGGGTAGACGGTGTTCTTGCGGTCGGAGTACCACATGATCACGTAGTAGACGCCGCCGGCGAGGATATAGGGCGGCGCCGTGAGGAGGAGACTGATGGTGTGGCTGAAGTTGAGCGAGGCGACGAGCGTGGGGAAGAAGTTGGCGATGGAGCCCTGGGTCTGGGAGAGCATGTTGGCGAGGATGAGGAGGAGGAGCTTCGGGTCGGACAGGGCCTTGAGGAAGCCACGCAGGGTGCTCTCTTGCTCGGTGCCCTCGGCGGCGCCGGCCTCGGACTCGATCCGCCAGACGGCCAGGTCGCGCTCGAGCTGCGAGAGGATGCGGCTGTTGTGGGGGAACTCGGGCATGATGAGGGCGCAGATGACGCCGATGCCGACGGTGGCGCTGCCCTCGATGATGAAGAGCCACTGCCAGCCGCGGATGCCGTGGGCACCGTCCAGCTGCAGGATGCCCGCCGCGAAGAGACCGCCAAACGCGTTCCCGACCTGCTGCGCGATGTAAAGGCCGGCGATACGCTTGCCCAGCTCCGTCTTGGTATACCAGCTAGACAAAAAGTATATGGCCCCAGGGAAAAAGACGGCCTCGGCGGCGCCCAGGACGGCGCGCACGGCGAGCAGCTGGCCGTAGGTCTTGACGGCGGCGGTGGAGGCGGAGATGCAGCCCCAGATGACCACGGCACAGCAGATGTACAGCCCGGGGCGGGAGACCTTGGTGATGATGAGGTTGCTGGGGATCTGGAAGGGCAGGTAGCCGACGAAGAGGATGGCGATGGCGGTGGCGAACTGCTGGGTGGTCATGTTGAGGTCTTCCAGGATCCCCTGCAGTTTGGCCGCGGCCAGGTTCTGGCGGTCGATGTAGTTGAGGATGTACAGGATGCCGATCGTCGGCAGGATGAGGAGGTCGACCTTGCGGACGAGCTTGCGGCTGAGGGCTTGGACTTCCTCCTCGTCGAGGCCACGAAGGGACTCGGGCATGCGTCGAAAGGCGTCACTGGTCACGTCGACCTGGCCCTCCTTGGCGGAGGCATCGCCCAGGCTCCTGACGGACGCGGGCTTCTTGGTGTCCATGGCGGGAAACCGTTCAAAGGGGTAATAGCAGAAGAGAGACAGACAGAAATGCGAAGGATTGCTGGAGTGCACCACCGACTCACCAGTCCGGAGGAGCAGGCGTGTTTAAGTCTGGGGAAGCCAACGCTCAATGTCCCCGATTGAGGCCGCCGTTATCAGTTCCCTTGCTCGTTCTTCCCCAGAAAAGTGGAGATCACGCGCAGCGGTCGGGTATTCAATGGGAGGCGAGAGATTGTCGGCGTTTGGCTCGACTGTGGTGGCCACTTGGGGAGGCAGAGTTTCGTTTAGGGCTTGGGAGGAGCTCCTCCCGACCCACTCGTCTGCGCCGGAGGGATGCCGAGCAATTTATACTATTTAAAGCCATATCGGAGAGCTTCTCTTTATCGTCCTGCCTATCTTGTTCGATTCTGTCTGTCCTTGCCTTGAAAATTCCAAAGCAAAAAAAAAAAAAAAAAGAAAATAATCATCATGTCTTACCCTACGGCCCTCACCACCCAGATCGAGAACCCTCGTCTGAGGCTCCTCAACAAGCTCCGGGCCGGCGAGTACCCGCTGATGACCTTCGTGGCCATCCCGTCAGTCCGCCAGGCCCAGATCGTCGCCCTCACCGGCCTCGACGGCATCATCATCGACTGCGAGCACGGCCACATCGGCGATGATTCCATGCACAACTCCGTCTCCGCCATCTCGGCCCTGGGTGTCTCCCCGATCATCCGCATCCGTGGGCCCGCCCACGACATCATCAAGCGCGCCCTGGACACCGGTGCCCACGGCATCATGGTGCCCCAGATCAACACCGCCGAGGAGGCCGCCCAGATCGTCGCCTCGTCCAAGTTCCCCCCGCAGGGCGTGCGCGGCCAGGGGTCCGCCTTCCCGGCCATCGGCCACGGCCTGACCACCCCGGAGTACATGAAGTCCGCCAACGAGACCATCGTCACGATGATCCAGATCGAGACCCGCGCCGGCGTCGAGAACGTCGAGGAGATCTGCGCCGTGCCGGGCGTCGACCTGGTCTTCATTGGGCCCAACGACCTGGCCCAGTCGCTCCTGGGGTACGTTCCGGCGCGCGGAGACGAGCCCGAGTTCGTCGCGGCCATTGACAAGATCATTGCTGCGGCGAGGAGGCACGGCAAGTGGGCGGGGCGCATGGTCAACAACGGAGCGGCGGCCAAGGAGGCCAGGGCGAGGTACGACACCGTCGCTATCACGGGCGACACCAAGGCGATCCAGAACTGGTACATTTCCGAGTTTGAGATTGCGCGGTCATGATGTGTGAACGGACTTTTATATATAGAACGATAGACTTATGATATTCAATGGTTAATAGCTTTCCCTAAGCTCCAAGTTCCAAAATTATACTCGGTAGATATCCAGCGTACTTCACCAGGCCACTCGAAGCCAAAAGGATCTTCGGCAGTATATTTCATACATTCATACCTATGTATGACTCGACAAAATAGCTCGCTGCTCAACAAGTGTTTACGATAATTAGGCGTGTTATTTTGCCTGCTAATTCTGCGATGGTTCAATACCCTCGTACAAAAGATATATCTTCACATGTAGGAACTGATAGTCAAGTACTACAAGATCTAGACAGTGAGGATAGGTGATTTTAACATTGATCATAATTTAATTCTGCCGTATCTAAAGTCTATTCATTTTTTTTTTCGTAACGCCATCCCTTAAACCTGGGCAATGCACTCAATCTCAATAACGGTTCCCTCACCAGGGGCAAGAGCCTGCAGGCAAGAGCGCGAAGGCATCGGCTTAGGCAGGAACTCAATGTACACCTCGTTCATGGCGGCGAAATCCTTCATGTCAGCAAGGTAGACGTTGTACTTGACGACCTGTTCGAGGGAGGATCCGGAGAGCTCGAGAACTTCTTTGAGGTTTTGGAGGACGGTGCGCTGTGGAATCACAGTGGTCAGCTGAGGAGCTTTTACAGGAAAGAGAAAAGGAAACTAACAGTGGCCTGCTTGATCTCTCCGGTGGCGGTTTGACCAGCGAGGAAAACGAGACCGGGGACCTTGACTGCGGGGCCTGTTCAAGAGTCAGTAAACGCTAAAAAAGACCATTCAATAGCTCAATTAGTTAAAACTCACAGTTGTGAGGCTTGGGGGGGAACTTGGCGCTGGAGATGAGTTCGCGAGACATTGTTGCGGTGAGGTTGAGAAGAAGAAGAAGATGAGGATGGTGAGTTGAGAATGTGTTTAGAGAAAAGTTCGAACAGCGAGAGAGGGATACTAATAAGAGGAATACACCATCAAGGTCGCTGTTTATTTCTTTTATCTGTTTATCGCAGCGGAGGAGCCCCGATGCTGATAGTGGCGAACTGGGAGGAGCTCCTCCCAGCCAGGGGACAGGATGCGAACTACAACACACTAACCACTCTAGCGCACGCTTAACTCCGCCATGATAGAGGAGCTCCGGAAATTGCTATAGGGGAGCTCACGGGATCAAGGGGAGAAAACATGTGGTGCTTGGCTGGATGGCGAGGCTCAGCAGCGTCGCGTGAGACGGTTCTATAAAGGTGCAAGGCGCAACTAGTGAAAGTATATAACTCTCTCACAGACTATCCCCAATACCCTCACATCCAATCCACATCTACACGCCTCTATTCTCACTATCTTACACAATCCCAGTCATGGCACCTGCAGCCCCCTTCAGCCCCCCCGCCGCCGACCTCCCCGGCAAGCCCCCCGTGCCCGAATGGGTTCCTCCTCCTGTCACCAAGGAAACACACAACTTTGCCACCCTCAAGTCGATTGATCTTTCCCAGCTGGACTCGGAAGACCCTGCCGTCGTTGAGGCCCTGGTTCAGAATGTCAAGACGGCCATTCGCGATGATGGCTTTCTATTCCTCGAGAACTACGGTATCTCCCTAAAGCAGGTGAGCGCGCCACAGGTCCAACCAAATCGATCGCATCGCTGACCCTGTTTTCCTTTCATAGCTCCACCGTCAGTTCGCCATCGCACAGTACCTGTACCACAACATCAGCGACGAGGACAAGGAAAACCTCCTGTTCGACCCCGACACTGGCCGCTGGTCCGGCTACAAGCACCCGTTCGGTTTCAAGGTAAGCCTTTACCCATTGACTCGGAGCTCGCAGAAGCTAGGGTTAATCCGATTTCAGCGTCACCGCGGCCCCGCAGACGGCATTGAACAATTCAACTGGTACAAGCCCGACTGGGAAGACATCAACCGGGTCCCCAAGTGCCTGCACCCCTTCATGGACGAGATCGAGTCCTTCTGCAACTACCTCACCAAGTCCGTCAACCGCCGCCTCCTCACCCTCTTCTCCCGCGTCCTCGAGCTCCCCGACGACTACCTCTGGGACAAAGTCCAATCCCACGGCAGCCCAACCGGCGAGGGCTACTTCCGACACGCCCTCTTCCGCCCCGTGCAGAAGAAAACCGAAGAGGCCTCCAAGGGTCTGCGCATGCACGGCCACACAGACTTTGGGCTCACCACGCTGCTCTTCTCCGTGCCCATCTCGTGCCTGCAGATCTGGGGCCGCGACGAGCAGTGGTACTACGTGCCCTACAAGCCGGGCGCCCTGGTCATCAACATCGGCGACACCCTCGAGATCGTCTCGGGAGGCCACTTCAAGGCGACGCGTCACCGCGTCTTCAAGCCGCCCGTCGACCAGCTCCAGGAGGAGCGGCTATCCCTCGTGCTATTCAACAGCTCCGTCGGCGACCTGCGCATGGGGCCCGCGCAAGACTCCCCGCTCATCCAGCGCGAGGGCTGCGTCGAGGAGCAGGGGGTGTACAAGGAGTTCAAGAACCTCACGTCGAAGGGCAAGCTGGTCCCTACAAACCGGGAGTGGCGTGAGATTCAGATCGCCACGGCGACGGATCCCACGGACACGGAGCACAACCGCGTTGGGGTTCATCAGGTTGTGATTGATGGTAAGGTTATGCACCAGCGCGAGTACATGGGTGTCAAGGTTGTTTTGCCGGTTTAAGCGTACGAGGCAGGGATAGAGGATATAGAAATGACTGTGCTTCTTTTGTTGTTAGCAGAATGTATACGAGATTTATGCCTTATTTGAATTCATGTCTTTTATTTCTATTTTTATTCCATCGCTGCTCTACTTTAATTCAACGGGACGCAGAATACCCTTGGACTTTGTGAGCACCTCGGGGACACTCTAGAAAATCTGTAGAACGATTCGAAGGATTCTAAAGAACATGGCCATACCTAGATAAAACCTTGCTAGCTCCAGAGTCCTGGAAGAATCCCTTAATCCAGGGGCTCTGGTGGGCTGGAAGCGGACACTCAGATGTGAAATCTACGAAAACCGGGCTAACCTCCATCCTTCCTTACTTCCGATAATGAAATGGCAAAACTTGTATATTTTTTTTAATTCTGTAACTACCTATTTCAGTCCACCCGCCAGCAGGAGACTCTGGCCTGTCATATAACCCGTCTTCACCAGCATCGTCACAGCATTCGCCGTCTCCTCTGGCGTCCCCAGTCGGCCGAGTGGAATATTCGCTACGACCTCCGGCATCGCCGCGGCAGAAGAGACCATGCCCGTATCCCCGATCATGGCCGGGGCAACATCGTTGACGCTAATGTTGTACTCCGCGAGTCGCGTCGAGAGATTTTTCATCATACCGGTGAGTCCGCCCTTGGACGCGGCGTAGTCTGTAGGATTTCATTAGAGACGATCTCCAAACCGGTTACCTGGGATGAATCAACTTACGGCATCCGTTAATCCCCCCTCCGGACGCAGCAATCGAAGACATAAACACGATGCGCCCCCATCGCTGGCTCTTCATGTGTCCGACCACGCCCTTGACCAGGATGAAAGACGCCCGGAGGTTGATGTTCAACGTGTAATCAAACTCCTCGAGGGGGATCTCCCACACGTTCGCGATGCGTTTGCCGTATCCGGCGTTCGAGACCAGAATGTCCGGGCGTTGGCCATGCTGAGCGTCGATCTGCTCGAACATGGCCTGGATCTGGTCCGCGGACCCAACATCGACCTGGTGTGTGGAAATGCGGAGCTGGTGCTCGGGGTATTTGGACTGGATGTCGGCGACAATCTGGTCCATTGCCGTTATGTTGGTCGAGTAGGTTAGGGCGAGGTGGACTCCATGCTGGGCAAGCTGGTGGGCGCAGGCTGCACCGATTCTAAACTCGAGCAATTCATGTCAGTGACACTTTCGTCGTAACTAGAACGACCATTGCTATTCAGGTCAAACTTACCCTCCAGAAGCGCCGGTGATGAGGGCTAGTCGGCCCTTGATCTCGTTGAGTGACATATTGTGTGGAAGGGTTTGATAGATTAAGTCTGATATCACGAAGGATGAGTCTAAGATTGAAACAGCGCGTATCGTGAGACCCTGCAAGTCAACTCACTGCCTCGGTTACCTATCGGGATATTCGGGTTCGGGTGAGTTCACGGCCTGTCGTGTATATCACCACATGCGGCGACGAGATAACGGCCTTTGAGAAATAGAAAAACAGTTATCATCGGCAACAGACCGACCTATCGTCAAACCCCGACTATCTTGGAGCTCCAACCTGCAGATCGCATACTTTCTTCAGTTGGGTTGCCACGTTGAGGGTTCTATCTGGGGCTCCACCAGCGGCCAGGGAGGAGCTCCTCCCGCCTGCTATCCAATATCAACCAAGGTAAATAATATAAAGCTGACTACGCGGAGTCTAAAACACTAGCGTACCGTAGATCCTTGAGGCCTGGCCAATCTTCGGGAAGCATTTAGTTTCCTTTGGGACAACTATCTCTCAGCCCAGGCAGAGGAGCTCTCACGCGATATCGTCGGCTGTCCGCCTGCCTCCGCATTCATTTAACATTCTCATTCCGGGGCCGGGGCTCCTTCAGTATGGGGTTGGATTGCTTCTCCAATCTTCCCAATTGCCGTCGGCTACTGACCCGGACGGCCTTTCTCTGCGTCATGCGAGATAGCTAACTGGCTTATCTGGCTCGATTATCTGGCGCGGCTTTCGAGTCTGGTGATTCCTTCCATCAGCTCAACCGGATCGTCGCCGAGAAGGCTTGGAGCATATGATTCATGTTCGTCATGTGGAGAAGCACGATAACCGTATGTCAACAATAATCGTTACGTTGGGAAGTTTTCGGAATCGGTTACGTAGCAAGGCCGCGATATCCATGCTCCGTATTGGGATTTTTCCCTAGGCCGAGGTCTCGGATATTGGTTTTAAACTTTTAGGATTAGACTCGTAAATTGGATGATTGCGATAGGAGAAGCACTTCAACATTCCGTGGTATCTAGGCTCATCCATTCTCAAAAGAAGGAAGAAATCCGATGTCCGCGAGGTAACACAAACCGGATTCCTCGACTAATTCAACACAGATGCCCTAGAGCAGGCTCGTAGATATTCAACAACATTAGCTAGTGTGAATTTGAAATACAGTAAAGCCTCCTTTCCAGTCGGGGTGTTGCTCCCCTGCATAGATCTTCGCCTTGCAGGAACGGCCGGGTCCGGATGTGCCTGTGAAAAGGGGAAAAGGAGAGCACTTTCTTGGAAACTCGCATCGCCTGGGCCGGCTACCTACGAATCAGAAATCTGATCGGCAGGTAATAAGCCGAAATTAGCCAGTGGTTTCTAGTTCATATTGCTGAGTACTTGGCAAATGATTCGACAGGGAGTGACGGCCTCGTGACAAGGGCTAAGGTGCTGCACCGTGACTCCATCGACTACAAGATCCAACGCGTTGAAATTTCAATCACACGTCCTTTCCTGCATTTTCCCGGAGTAGATCGTTATTCCCAAAGCCCAGGACGAAATTCACGATACTTTTCGTAAGAGCTCTGGGGTAAAGGGGATATCAAAAGAGAAGGAAGAATCGGTATTAATATGAATGGAAGATAGAATTAGTACTTAGCAATACAGATTAAGGTAAAGGCTGGTCTATAGACGAACAAATCACTTCGCATACTCCAAGATGCCCGGCTGCAGCTCTTCGAGCTTCTTGCTCAGTAGATCCCATATATAGCTGGCTCTCCCCTCATCCGTAGCGATAGGTGCGTATTTCTGCACCGCTCCAGCGCGCATATAAAGACCGTGAGTCTCCCTTCCTGCCGCAGCGGTTTGCACTATCAGTCTTGACCCTTCCTCAGCTGTGCGAGCAGCAATGACTTCAAAAATCTTGAAAAGCACTTTTCCCACAGAACCCAGCCCACCCGTAAGCTCAGTCTTGCAGAAGCATGGGTCGAGCGCGTTGATCACGATAGAATTGTGATCCCCAGAGCTGACAGGGTCCACAATCGCAGCGAGCTTAATTACTGTATAAATCTGCAACAACTTCGAGAGGTTGTACCTGCAGAGGCCATGTCAGCGAATCGGTCTCCTGTTGCCGGGGAGGGCAGGTTCCTTACTGGTTAAATCTATCAAAGTGAGACTGATCACTATACCACGCAAAAAGATCATCTCCGTGTTTTTCAGGGTACTTGGCCACGTCATACAGCGCCGACGAGACAAAGGTCATATGCGGCGTGACCCCGTATATTTTGGCCGTCTCCTTCAGTTTCGGAATCAGCTGCAAGGGGAGCAAGAATGTGCCGATACTATTCACCGCGAGAGTACTCTCGGTGCCATAAGCGACCCGGAACATCGCCGCGTGCACTCCGGCATTGCTAATGAGGACATCCAGCCGGGCTAACTGGTTGGCCTGCTCCACGAACTTCTTGATAGATGATGGAGACTCGATGTCGAGCTCCCATACTTCAATGACATTGGGGCTGCATCTCAACGCGGATTCGATCTCGACCTTGGTCTGTTTGCCCTTCGACTGGCTTCGACAAGCGAGGATGACTTTACTGGCGCCGAGGCGGACGATATGTGTGGCGGTTTCCTTGCCCAAGCCCCCATTGGCGCCGGTGATGATGACGGTTTTGGACGCAAAGGAGGCGGAGGGGGCGGGGATTTTGAGAATGAATTGCGTATAGACAAAATCAGCTAGGGATGGCATGATGATGTTGTTTTATAAGGTAGAAGAATTGGACCTGATGTGTTTTTCCTGACCATCTTCTAATCAGCCCCGTTGGCTCTTCTATATATATACTTTGACGGAGAACGGAGTTAACAAGTCCATGGAGATTGTATTTTTTTTATTACGGTCAGTATCAAAACGGTGGGTATTATAACGTCCTCAACACGGAAGAAGGTGTAATTAACGCGTAATTAACACGTTGCAGACATGTTTCGTATGTCCGCGGACATAAGTCACGTGCATCCATCTCACAACACCACGTCATAGAGAGTGAGACGAGACTCATCGACACCACAGACACGCCCCCAAAACAGGCGCGATCCAGCCCGCGACAACTACACGGGCAATGCATAGACCGGCCCACCGGCGCTCCCGGGTCCCGTTATCGTGTGACCCCTGTCGCACGAGAAAGTGCGTTCAACCCGCCCCATTCTCCGGGAAGCCACTGACCGAGTTAGACTGAAGTGCAATCGCGAGAAGCCATGTCAGAACTGCATAGCACGCGATGAACGGACGGCATGCAGGTTCAGAGGGTCGGTTCAGGGTCCGGCTTCTGCAGGAACTGGAGAATCAATGCAGCAGCGGATGAATCATCTGGAGGGTTTGGTAGAAAGATTGATCGCGGAGCGCCAGGAGCAAAGGCCGCCTCAGGCTGGAGGGTCCGCTCCACTGCAGTCGCAGTCCGGGGCTGGTTTACCAATGTCTGCGGGGGCGTTGGAGGCTCCAGTGCCGCGTCCTGGTGCAACCGTGATCGATGGGGATCGCTCTGTCTATAGTGGCGCGGATGATTGGTATGATGTGTTGCAAGAGGTAGGCTGAGCCATATCATTCATTCCGTCCTTGATTTTAGTATGTTCTACACTTTATTTCATTATACCATGTTCACTCACTGGACTCAGATCAAAGACCTCAAAAGCACTTGGAGCCAGACTCAAGACGGCCAATCAGATCCTGATATCCATCCCAGACAGTCGCACATGGTAGATGGATCGAGTCTGCTCTTTGGGCAGGTTAAACCGATCGAAAGGATAGAGATACTAACAACTCTGCCTCCAAAGTCTGAGGTTGATGTGCTGATATCCCGGTTCTTTGACCGCGCAAACTTTCCGATAACAATCCCTCGTATGTCCATATCCCAATCTTCCCAGTAACGCAGCTTACAACATGACTAGCGATCATCCATAAGCCAACGTTCATGCGCGAGGTAAGTACAGGGTACATGTAGAGGCCTGATAAATCCCTGCTTATCTTGTAAAGTACAACGCCCACTGGAAAGATCCCGCGCAGACAAATTTCATCTGGCTCGGCCTCCTCTTCTCCATCCTGGGAATCACCATGCTCTCCCACCATCAATTCGGCGAACCTCCAGAGTGCGAAGGAACCTCGGAATCTCTCTTCCAACTCTACCGCATTCGAACGGCGCAATGCCTCCTGGCCGGGGATATCGCCAAATGCCTGCCGTACACCGTCGAAACACTCCGCTTCAACGCAACCGCTGAGCTCAACCGCAAGGACGACAACCGGCGCGGTCTCTGGATCATGACCGGGGTCATAGTCCGCGCCGCAATCAACATGGGCTACCACCGGGACCCGGGCCAGTCATCCTCCATCTCTGTCTTACAGGCGGAGTATCGACGCCGCATTTGGCTTTCCGTGATAAGCATGGATGACATGACGTCCTTCATGGGGGGCTTTCCCCGTACGCTCTCCGCGGTATCCACGGATACACTGGAACCACGCAATCTCCATGACTACGACCTATCTGAGGATACCACCGTTCTCCCAGCATCGAGGCCGTTGGCGGAGGTCACCCCCGTGACCTACCTGATTGTCAAGGGGCGTCTATCTCGAGCCCTAGGCCGCATTGCCGATTTTAACAGTACGCCACACTTAGGGTCCTATGATACAGTCCTCGAAATCGACACGGCTCTGTATGATGCCTATCGTGATTTCCCCGAGCATATGAAAATCAACGGAGGCAATAGCGCACGCCCTGGAGCAACGCCTGGATCCTACATCTCCAACCTCAGACTCGTATGCCTATACTACCAAGGGATGTGCACTCTCCATCGAAGATTCATGGCCAGGGGAAGAATCGATAATCAATTCAAGCTCTCCCGGGACCGATGTCTCTCGTCCGCCCTGGCGTTGCTAAATCACCAACAGCTTCTCGAGGCCTCGTGGTACATATTCTCCCAGACCCGGCATATGCTCACCTTTGCCGCGATGGTTATCCTGCTAGAGTTGGAGCTTCGGCGAAGGAGCCCAGACGCCGGCGAGTCTCCAAGTGACGATACTCTATTGCAGGCTCTGGAGACTTCCTGTGCGCTTTGGAAGGAGGTGCAGTACTCCTCGGACGAGGTTTCACGGGTCTATCAGACTCTGTCTGGTATGATTTCTACCCTCGGCGGCTCGACCGAGAGCGATTCCGCGCGGCTTGTAACGCCAGAGTCACCCTTTGGGCTTCCCGATTTTAGTTTGCAAATTCCCACTTTTGATACGGGCCTGTCATTCGAGAAGGATTTGTCGGCCATGGATATTGATTGGGTGCGTCTCCTACTACCATAAGATTAACTCTTACTGACCAGCACAGGGGATATGGGATACTTTCATCGAGGGTGCGAGTTTTCAGGATGGACCAGTGTATTAATGCTATCTTAATTCATTTATAAGTATTCCCCATCTGTAACAAACCTGATATGACGCAGAGGAGGAATTTCTTGTGTGGTTGTATATTTCGGCCCCCACGCTTGAATGAGCCCCTGATATGGCGAGTGTCTTCTTCTTAGACCGTAGACATCCACTGGCTAATGCACCGGTTAAAATGAATTGAACGACCTTCCAGAAAAGAAAAAAAAAATTATACTAAAACCAAACGATCATCGATGAAGAAGCTCCTCTTCCATCCCCTCCCTTCTCCTCACCATCAACTGCGCCATCGGATCCGAGCTCAACACCCACCCCATCTTCAGAACTGCCGGGTGCGACCCCTCCGCCAGCTTAAAATCATATTTCATGATAATATGGCACAGCGCGATCTTGATCTCATTCGCGGCGAAGAAGCGTCCCGGACAGGCATGCTTGCCATGTCCAAAGCCCATGTGGTCCGGGCTCGTCGAGACAAAATGGCGGAACTTCTCCCGGTCAGGATCCTCGGCCATCTTGACATATCGGTAGCCGTCGAACTTTTCCGGCTCGGTATACAGGGTTTTGTCCCAGTGGAGGTGGGTTGGGATGCCGATCTGCACGCCCTTGGGGAGGAAGACGCCGTTGGAAAGGGTCACGTCTTCGAGGACGATACGGCGCATCATTACTATAGCGAGGTTAGTATCACGGAGTAGACAGATAAATACAAGAGAGTGGAAAGGGTAGTAAAAAAAAAAAGGGGGGGGGGGGGGGGGGGTGTACGCATTGCACCGGGCTTCCTCCGCTGACTCTCTTTCAGGAAGCTGTCCATGAGCTTCAACTTGTACAATCCAGCCTTGGTCATGCCCTCCTCCTTAAGCACCGCGACGAGCTCTTCCCGTAACGGCTCGAGATATTCTGGGTGCGCGCAGAGATCGTACAGCGTCTGGGTCAGATGATCGGTGGTGGTGTGGATCGCCGCGAGCGAGAACCCCAGCTGCAGAAGTGCCGGATCGTACGGGCGCCCATTGGCCAGTTCATTCGCCCACTGAATGGCATCCGAGTACGTCGTTTTCGAAGTCGAGGACTTGCTTTCCGCAATCCTCTTCGCAACCACGGGCTGGATGAGGCGGACGGCCTCGTCGATTTGGTCGCGCACCTTGCGCACCTCGGGCACATAGCGCCAGATGATCGGGTGGAGGTATTTCGGCCACTTCTTCAGCGCTGTGACCCCGAAGAAGACGTTCACGGTGTAGTCGACGGTGATGCGCAGCCAGGCCGGGTTGCGGCACAGCTCGGGGCCCAGAAAGACGCGGGAGGAGAGACGCGCGACGATTTCGAGGATGGTGGTTTTGACGTTGAGGGGGTGCCATTCTAGCTTGATTAGTTGTCTGCGGCAGTCGTCCATGGATGGGAGGGATTCAATCTACCCGTGCTGTCGGTCCACTGGTCCTGAAAAGCCAAGGTTGCCTCGGTGGAGAGATCTTTGGTCACCAAGCCTGTCAAGGCTCGTCAGCTTGTGTCTTTCTGGACCTGGATGGAGCAATCGCGGACCAAGAGACTGGGTTAATTTCCCCTGGATGACATCATTTGCCATATCGTTCAGACCCTTGTGTGGGCTGAAATTGACAAAGGCCGGGATATGCCCGAGGAAGTCCTACGCCATCGTCAGTGCGACGACCTGTTTCCATTGGGAGGGGCGCCCACCTGTGCCAGTAAATGGGTAAAGCTAAAGCGGTTGTCATTGCGAATTTCGTTCGCACAATCGGGAGAGAGGACTAGCACTTCGGCATTGTCGGTCTCTACTCGGAACGCCTTGGTGGACTTGATGGTGGTGCGTTAACTCTGGTCACATTGTGGCGTCAAGCATATCCAACCTTGGTAAAGCCATCGTCGAGTAATGCCTGGGCATTGAACAGAAAGTTCTGTTTTGCCTTTTGGGTTGATCCAAACAGCCCTAGCCCGTTGACCAGGGGCAGCTGGCGCAGTCGATAATGCAACCAGAGCCTGCTCCCCAGGGTCTGGATGAGGGCGATGGCGGCGATTGGAATCAAGACATTGACAATCAGCCTGGTGCTGAGGAAGTTGTCCAATAGACTGCTCAGCATGGTTCGTTATCCCCAGCGACAGGGTGGCACGAGGCTCTGGCGCGATGTATATGTATGTATGTATGTATGTATGTATGTATGTATGTATGTATGTATGTATCAGGAATTGGGGTTCGCACTGATTTATCTTTTACTCTCTCTCCCACTATCTGGACCGGGTGCTACAGAGTGCTAGACTTTGGGTGACAAGGCGTGCCGTTGAAACGAGATTCCCAACATGGTGCCCCTGGTGAGATCGCAGGGTAGATTACTGGCTAGGTAGGTGCAAACATCAAAGGCGAATTAACCAGAGTATTACCACTTGCTGTGCTCCTTGTTTCTTGTGGGGTGAGAACTGACGTATAAGTCTTGGCCAATCGGAGAGGAGTGGTCTTCGCGACCTTGGCCCGATCAGGGATAACACGTTCAGTATTGGCCAATCGGGTGCGCGGTCTCCGCAGCTCCGAAAACCGTCGTGTCGCCCTGCCCTGCGGGACAGCCAATCAGAACTCGCCCCGACCGGGAATGGAGCGTGCATCCGACTGCATTATTCCCTTCCTCCTTGGGTTCACACTCGCGCTCAACCAGGGACTCTACTGAGTATTCTTACCTTAGGTAGTATTATTGTAGAGTAACACAGGAGTAACACAGAGTCATACTCGCGATTTCTAATCCGGCCAGCTGCCGATGACAAATCAGGCTCCCTCTATTAAAGATGAGGCTGACCGGTCCTCTGGCCTGGTGTCCAGCTTCAGGATAAGATAATTCACCACCCGCAAACTACACCATCCCTTGTCCTACCCAGCATGTCCAGAATCGCCCTCATCACCGGCAGCACCCGTTCCCCCCGCGTTGGCGGCGACGTCGCCGGCTGGGTCCACAGCGTCCTCACGACCCGCCCCTCCGACTCCCTCCAGCTCGAACCCATTGCCATCGCCGACTTCAACCTCCCCGTCTACGATGAGCCCGTCATGCCCGCCATGGTGCCCGCCATGAAGCAGTTCACCAAGGACCACTCCAAGAGGTGGAGCGAGACCATCGCCTCCTTCCAGGGCTACATCTTCGTCATCCCGGAGTACAACGCGGGCGTCGCCGGCGGCACCAAGAACGCCGTCGACTACCTCTACAATGAGTGGCCCGGAAAGCCCGTCGCCATCTTCAGCTACGGCACCCAGGGCGGCAACCGCGCCAACGCCCAGCTCAGCGAGAGCCTCGAGCTGGTCATGAAGATGAAGGTTGTGCCGACCAAGGTCCTGCTCCCGTTTGCGCCCGGCGCGGACATCTTTTCCGCCATCAACGAGGGGGTCCTGGGCGAGGAGACACAGAAGGCGTGGACGGAGGCCGGGAAGAAGGCGGAGATTCTCAAGGCTTTCCAGGAGATTAAGGAGGTGTTGGAGCAGCCGAAGGAGGAGGCCAAGGAGTAGATAGAGCAGCTAGACACTTTTTAACTTTTCAACGTCCCTTCCACGTCGCGTCGATGTCGTTCCCGTCAATGGGGTTTCCTCTCTTCTGTACTCTGGATTCTACTGTCTGTTTCTGCTTCGAATAATAATGCTGTGAATCGGCGCTTCGATTCAAGTCTATGGTCTGAAATCCGAAATATCCGTACAAGTGCGCGCATATATACGACAACGTAAAGAAAACTTTACTCCGCATCATCACTCGGCAGAATCCCCCTGCAGCGTCTCAAACTGCTCCAGAATCCGACCGGGCTGGTAATCCCGATATCCATCGTTCTGAACCAGTCTCTCCGCCAGCGGTTCCAGCAACCTCAGGACACCCATGATCTGCTCGCACTCCTTGATAACCCGCGAAATCCCCTTCAACGCCGCCATGGTGACTTTCGTATTACTCCTAGCCTGCCCATCAGCATCCACACACATCCCAAGAAACTGAAAAACAACAAAACAAAAGAAATCTTACACCATATTCGCCAGCTGCGCCGAGCACAGCAGTAAAATACTCGACCCCAACTCGGCCTGCAACACCGCCCACCGCTTCCCATACCGTTTCCGCTCATGAAACAGCGCCCGGAGCTGCAATCTCTTCTTCGCGCTCAGCTCCCCCCACGCCGGCGTCGTCTGCTGGAGAATACTGTCAATCATCAGCGTCCTATCCCCGCGTCCCACACCGACCACCCCGCGCCGCTGCGTCCTCCCCTCGAGCGCCTTCCAGTCCCGATAACTCTCGAGATACTGCGAGTGCAGCAGGACCAGCGCGACGCGCTTGCGCACCTGGTCCGTCTCCAGGCGGGTATCAAGCTGCGAGACACACGAGTAGATGTTCTCCAGGAACCCGTAGCTGGACCGCGGCTGCCCTCTACCGAGACCGGGGGATGGCGTGAGCGGCGTCGTCGTCCACAGCCCGTCGCTGATCCAGTGCGCGAGGTTGGAGCGGAGGAAATCGAGGTAGTCTTTTCGGATGCAGCTTTGGAAGATGAGTGCGGGGGCTTTTTCGGGGGTGCTGTGGGGGGATGGACTGATCGAGGACGGGGGGGAGGAGGAGATTAGGTGTGTCGGGTGGATGGGCGTGCGGCGTTTGGGTGATTTGCCTGTGCGGGAGGAGGCGTGGGAATCAGGCGGTTGGCGGTCGATTTGCATGTCGGTTTCTGGTGTCTGGCATGATCCTGCTCCGGATTCAGTGCCGGTGATCCTGGGCGTGTGACTACATGCGTCGAGCGATGGGTCGAAGAGGTCGGTGGTCGGTACCGTTGCTTTGTTTACGGTATTAGTCTCAGATCACGAATGCTCCAGTCGACACATACGTTGAGCCAGGCCATAGTCCGTGCCAACAGGAAAGTCTGGTACTTGAGTTTCATCTTCTCCGATCATGCCGCAGTATGGTTCCTGATTGTCTAGCTGAGTATTTGCGATAGAGGGGGGGTTCAGATTCAATCCTTACCGGACCTAACCCTCCTACCCCATTCGACCCCATACTGCTACCAACGTGCGGATAATCTGGGTATACCTGCGACCGTCCCGGTCCATCCCCAGAAGATAAACTGGCTGGGCTCCACGGGAATCCAAAATCAAAATACGGCTCCGCAGGCGGTGTCACCAGACAGCTACTCAGGCATGGCGGGCTGGATCCCAAACCAACCTGTTCAACAGACGCTTCCCCATCGAGGACAATGACCGGTATCGACCGGGCCCCGTCGGCCCTCTGTACCGGCACCGACGCGATGCGATAAGGCTTGAGTCGAGCAGCGAGGTTCTCCAGCGCCCCGGAATCGGCCGTGTCGAGGAAGAGCTTCAGGGCATCGACGAATTGGTTTTGGGCCATTATTGCCGGTCGGAGGTGGTCTTCTCTGCGGATCATGTGTATATCATGTAGATCGAGATGTCCATCCACATGGTTCTATTTACCGTATGCATTCATAGCATGGGGCAGGCAGATAAGGAAGTGATGGGCGCGTTGGAGAGGATGCGTGGTGCTAAGCCCACCCCGGTGCAAGGAGTTCTAAGAATACGCGACTACATGATCTTACACGACAGGCCGAAACGAGGGCTGCAAGGAGTAACCGCCGAGCTAGCGCTTATGTCCTGCATCAGGCCGGTATGTGGCAAGCAATTGCTACTCAACTTGAGTGGTGTGCGGTGACATGGAAAAGGTAAACTAATTGAAACTGTTGTTTATGGAGTGAAATCCATTTCAGGTCGCGATCAGCTCGGACAAGGCCCTCTCAGCCACCTGCGCCGCATCCCACACCCAGTACGACTGCTGCATCTTGACCACGTCGCTGTTCTGATTGGTTTCGGCGGCGGTCTTCCTCTGCAGATCGCGAGCCGCCTGAGCTTCGCGGTCTTTGAGATGGAGTTGCTCCCTCGCGCGGTAGGTCGCCGCTTGAATCTGCTCGACGCGTTCTTTCCGGGATACCTCGTAGGCCTGTAGTGCCAGGGGAAGCTGCTCCCTGCTTTCGATTACAGAGAGAACAGTGGCAATGGCAGTAGCGTCTTCAACGGCCTGTGCGACTCCCTGGCCAAGATACGGGCTGCGTCAATTTAGCATGAGCTTAACCGGATAAAGAGACCGGCTCACTCACAGCATCGCATGGCACGCATCCCCGAGGAGGATCGTAGAGCCTTTCACCCACACAGGCGATGGAGGATACAGAAACATTCGGAAATTGGGCACCTCGGCCGGAGCCAGGTCGATCAGCTTGAGAAGGGTCGAGTTCCACCCCTGGTAGTCCGCCACGACGTTCTGCTTATCCGTGACCGATGTCCAGGACTCCTCGGCCCGTCCGTCATCCGGATGGATGAGGACGACGTTGAGCAGCTGGTGGTTTCGAACCGGGTAGGCGACGACATGGCGCGAGGGCCCATCCCACCGGGTCGCCCATGGCCGCTGCACCAGCGCCAGTAACTCCTCGTCGGATTCGAGCAGCCCCCGGGGAAGGGTAAATCGGTACGCCGCTTCGCCAGTCGGCTGCGCTCTGGCTGCTTCAGGCGGACACACCTTGGGCTTGATCGTAGATTTGACGCCATCGGCGGCGATAAGCAGATCCCCTTGGATGCGCTCCCCGTTCGCCAGCAGAGCCGCGGGTTCCTCGAGGTCAGCGTCCACCACGCGAGCCCCGAGCCGGACCTCGATTCTATCCAGCTGCCGAGCGCGCGCCAGGAGGGCCAGTTGCATGTCGCCGTGGTGGATGGCATTCTGCTTTCCGACTGGATTTGCCACGGTGCGAGTGACCACCTCGCCGCGGTCCCAGCTGCAAATCTCGATTCCATCCAGAGGGACACAGGCGGGGTCATCTACCTTGAAGACTCCCTCCTCTATTCACTCATATATGAGATTTCGCTGCTTTTTGGCAGGGGATCAGGCGAAATACGTACTCTCGTACCATTGCCGCGTAGTCGGGGGCAAGGCGACACCGGCGCCGACATGAAGAAGCTGGCATCTATAAGCTCAAGGATCAATATGAATAGGAGAAGACTCACCTTGGGTGTAGACTCCAGGACCAGCACGGAATGGCCTCGGTTGGCCAGTGCGACGGCCGCCGAAAGTCCCCCAATTCCTGTATTCGGGTGTTAGACTAGGATATCCATTCTTTACAGCGCCTTTTCCGTACCAGCTCTATGATACCGTCAGTAGGTATTTCGATAGCTTTAATAGAGCCCGAGTGACATACCCGACCACAACAACGCGAAACTGCACGTTGGACGACATTGACGTTGTGAAATCTTAGTGGTAGCCTGGCAGCGATATGCGTATCTAATAGATTGCAGAATTATCGGATCTATCGTGATTACCCCTCCAACCTAAATCCCAGCTGATGACCGGGGTAAAAATCTCACCTTTTCAAGTAAATGTGTGTGGTGGAGGGTTTCATTGAAACGCCTCTGCCAAATCAAACCCACGCACGTCAAACACCGCGTCTCACAGCAGGTTGCACGAAAAAAAAAAGAAAAGCATCCTGTAGCTGTGGGCCGCCTCGCCTAGGATTACTATCGCTTTTCATTCCCCGATCGACCGGGTTCTGACTTCTCGCGTTACATATTTCAATTTCCCCCCCTCCCCATATATCGTCATGAAACCCCCCCCTGACGAGTCAGGGACCTCCTGCGATCACACTCGTATTCCCAACCAAACTGTCTTGTCTTCCCCATCCATTCTCCCATCTTGATAGTGTTCCCCCTCCATTGGTTGAGCACCCACAAGAACAGGCAGAAGGGTGTTTAATCACTGGAGCGAAACACACCCCTCCCCCTTCATTCCAAGCCCTTACACCCCGCAACAGACAAGTCCGGTTGGAAATCCGTCTGAAGGCCATGGCAGGCAGCAACGATCATGATCCCAAACGGGACCCTTTCCGGGTGATCATCGTCGGGGGATCGATCGCAGGGTTGGTCCTGGCTCATAGTCTGCACCGCGCGGGGATCGACTACCTTGTTCTCGAGGCTCGGGACCGTATCGACCCCCAGGTGGGCGCTTCCATTGGCATCTTCTCAAACGGTGGCCGGGTTCTCGAGCAGTTGGGCGTCTACCAGGATATCGAGGAGTACACTGAGCCGCCGGTATGGCATGAGATGCTGACCGGGGAGGGGGCGTTGGTGCAAAAGATCGACTCTCTACAGCTGATAGAGGCGCGGTATGTTCTCTCCCGTGACATTCTTTGTTCGTGCTTGGAATTCCTTGTCTGATCAACGTGAATGATATAGCACGGGGTATCCAGTGGCGTTTCTGGAGCGGCGGCGTGTGCTCAAGATACTCTACCACCACCTCCCCAACAAGAGCAAGATTCTCACGGGCAAAAAAGTTCTTTCTGTCGATCACCTTGCAGACGGTGTGCGGGTGCACTGTGAAGACGGCTCCGAGTTCACAGGGGACATCGTCGCTGGCGCAGATGGTGTCCACAGTCGAATCCGCCGCGAGATGTGGCGACATGCCGAGCGTGACAAGGCCCTGAAACATCTATCCAAGGACCAAAAAGGTAGGCTCGAATGAAAGAAGAGTTATGAATAAACTCACTAACACACCTAGCCATGTTTGCCGAGTACAGGTGTCTCTTTGGCATCTCCTCCGCAGTGCCCGGCTTGGAAGCGAAGAGCCAGTACCGGACCTTCAACAAAGACTGGTCCTTCCTGGTCGTCATTGGCAAGGACAACCGCTGCTTCTGGTTCGTGTTTGAGAAACTAGACGGCAGATACCAGCCGCCGAATATGCCACGCTACACAGAGTCGGACCAGCTGGAATTCGTGAAGCCGTTCATGAAGAGATATGTCTCACAGACAGTGACGTTCGACGCGGTGTGGCAGCGCAAAACAGCGTCTACCTTGGCCGTTCTAGAGGAAGCCCAGTACCACCATTGGACGTACGGTCGGTTCGTGTGCCTGGGAGATGCGATACATAAAATGACCCCCAACATGTAACACGCCTGCCCTTTCTCTTCCCATTGGAGGTCAGTGCTGACAGAGACAGTGGCCAGGGAGGTAACTGGGCGATTGAGAGTGCCGCCGCTCTTGCGAACAGACTCCACAGGCTGAACCAGACGCCCGGTCATCCGAGCATCGAACACCTTCAAGCAACGCTTAAAGAGTACGAGCAAAGTCGACAAGCGCGGACCAAGGAGGTCTGCGAGACCGCCGGTTTCGCCACTCGCCTCGAGGCATTTGCCAGCTTCCACCACAAACTCATGTCACTATACGTGGTGCCACACGCAGGGGACATGCTGGTAGACGTCCACTGCCAGGCTGTGGCGCAAGCTCCCAAACTCGACTTCCTTGCCCTCCCTGAGAAGTCCTTGCGCGAGGGCACCATCTTCCAAACCGCTCAACTCACCGGATACGGAGAGAATCCCGCGTGGCGAGTCCTGCGTGCGCTTCCTCTCATCGGCCTCTGCTTTGCTGCCCATCGTCTCTTGGGCTCCCAGACCTTCCTCCCTCGTGTTGATCTGATGGACACTGATGAAAGACTTCATATGATACGCTTCATCAGTGACTTGACACCTCTTCAGATCATCGCGACCATTGAAAGCGTACGGCGGGGGAATAACTTTACTTTTGCCACCCTCTGGGCTCTATTCGCCCTTGTCGGCCAGTGGAAAGGTATGGGATACACCATCCCAATATATTGTTTCCTTCACCATATGCAGTCTTCACTGGACCGATACGCTGCCCCGGACAACAGACTCGTGCCCACTAAGTATGCGAGGACGCTTCTCGCTGCCGTCGGGGTCGGCTTTCTTCTCCCCACGGTGGGGGTCCTCTTCGGCGACGCAGGTCAGACTATAAACACAGTGTGGCAGGTTTTCCCGCTCTGCACAGTCATCTTGCACTATATTTTCGCGTCGTTTGTAACCGACACGACCGCTATGGATCGAATCAAAAACCCCCGCGCAGATATGGAACACCTTCGTCGAGTGTATGCGGCTGGTGGGACCCTCGCAGCAGCGACATACTTGTACCTTTGGATTACATCACCACAGCAGATGGGAAATCTTATATCAGATATGTTGCGGCTACAGAAGGAGCCAGTTAAGCCCCTTGTATACAATCTAGGTCATTTCATCAGGTACAACCATCTGATCACCCTGGGGAGTGGGCTCCTCTGGGAACTACTCCATTTCCGGGATCTCAAAAGCACAGGCAGACTCAAGGCAAGCTGGACCAAAGTTACTGGGGTTTTGGCTGGCACTGCTGTGTTGTTCGGACCTGGTGCGGCGATGGTTGTGGGATGGGCGTGGCGCGAGGAGGTGCTGGCGCGCAAAATTCAGCTTGGCACATTAAATGATAGACCCTGAGTGATGCTCTGGCAGGATATAATCTATGCAGAGGGGACAGTTATATTGGTAAATACGGAATTTCATTGACAGCACCACATAAGTATAAGCATATGTATAGAAAGAACAAGGCTAATCTACCTACATAGAGTGAACATTGTGACCATGTTTTATTTAGGCTTTATCCAGATTAACCCTTCCTCAGTAGCCCCTTATAGCTCCTCATTTCCAAACTTTCGAACATACTCAGCCAGCGCTCGAACCGGCCAGTACAGCTTGTAGTTGGAGTAGGAGATGACTCTACCGACCAAGTCAGCCTTCTGAATATCAGAGGGGAACAAGAATACATACCCATCCCCGACGCCGCCTTCAAAGGCTTCTTGAAGCCACTGCCCCTTGGACTGCTGTCGAGACATGATCAGTTTCAACCCCTTCTTGACCGGCTCCTTGTCCGCGTATTCAGCGTGCATCAGACCCAAGCAGACCCAGGCTGTCTGAACGACCTGGGATTCCTCGTGGTCGATATACGCCTCTGCCTGAAAGCTAGCGTAGGACTCTCCCCATCCTCCGTCCTCTTTCTGCTTAGATAGGAGGAATTCGCATCCCCTCCGGGATGCTTCGCTATTCAGGTAAGTCTCTCCAGCCAACGCCAGAGTCTCCAGTGCGAACATTCCCGCATACGTGAAGCAGACTCCCCAAGCACCATACCACCCACCGTGCGGCTTCTGGACGCCTTTGATATACTCTAGACCCCGCTTTCTAGTGGCATCAATCTCCTCCGCACGATAGCCGGGGTAGAACTTGCTAAACCAGGCCAGAGCTGAGACAACTGCCGTTGTACACTCCACGTAATCATAAGTCACCATGGTCTTTCCAGAAAACTCGCCCATTTCCAGCCACGCAAGTTTCAGCGAGCCCTGTCTCTTTTCATACACCCCAAATCCACCCGTGTCGTTTTGCAGCTTCAGAAGACAGTCCACCGAGCCCTGGAGTCTCTCGACTGGGATCCGTTTTGGCAGATCCAGTCGACACAGTTCCTGTAGCTGCAGGACTGACCTCAACCCCTCGCCAGTGCACTCGCTGATCATGTAGCCCTGATACTTGGTGCTAAAAGGCCAGCCCCCCTTTCGATGGCAGCGGTAACACGTCTCCTGGTCCTGTACGTTGTCCTGTAGCTGATGATCCTCCAGGAATCCATGGGCATTGGTAATCGTGCCCTGGAATCGTGGGTTCTCCGCTAAACCAGCCGCGGCGATAGCCTGTACCGCCAGCGAGGTATCCCAGACCTGAATCCCATCCGACAAATTACACGCCATGCCTTCATCCTTCATCCAGAAGTACTGCGACATGGTCTCTCTATGGGCTCGGACGGAGTCACTCTCGTCACCATCGTGGATGAAGCACGCGATTAAGTTCACGGCCTTGCTGATCGGGGACAATCCAATGTACTCGGTATTTTTGTCCTCGGCCTGTATCAGTTCCCAGACTTTTTCCTCTGCGTTTTCGACCGTGGCGCGCTTTCGAATGAAAGGGATATACACCGCGACAGTCAACCAGTTCATCAGATTGACCAGCCACCACTTCGGATAGTTGTTGTCCGCCTCTGCAAGCGAGGTTCGATGGGCAGCAAAGTCGATGGACTCGTACGGCTGCGTGTATAGCTCCGCACGAAGCTGCTCGGTAATTTCATCTCCCGGGTAGCTCCATTGCTTGGACCACACATACGACATAGAGGTGAAGTTGGTGCGTGTGTGAATGTACCACTTTCCAGGCGACATCGGATCCGAGTCCGGCGCCAGCCTAGCCACCTTTCAGTACAAGGATCCCCTTATGGGTCTCAACCACTTACCAGAACTCCGGTAAAAAGGGATTAACGCATTCCCACTTCATCACTCCCAGCACACTGAGCCAGAACTTGGCGATGCCCGGCGCGTACACCGCGCCGCTGAAGCTATGGAGCAGTGCTCGCGCCTTGTCCAGACGCGGATCATCCTTGCTTGCTCCCAGCAGACGGAGGACAACATAATTGAGTGCGGTTCCGATGGCGGAGCTCCTGGCTTCCACGTGCCATCCCCAGCCTCCGTCCTCGACGCGCTGCCGGGCGAACAGGTAGCGTCTGATTTCGACGGCGTAGGCCGGTGGGATCGGTGTATCGGTTACATACCACGCGATGACTACACAGGGGAGTATAAACATCGGCCCAGTGCACTCGCTCCCCCACTGCCCGGATGGGAGTTGCAGTTGGCTGAGAAACGCCACGCCATCGTGAGCCGCCTGCAACGGGGTTTGTGCCCTGGGCAGGGCAGGTAAACCCTAGCCAAAAGATTAACGGCCTTTTTTTTTTTTTTTTAACTGTGTACTCTGAGAGAGCACGGCACTCACTGTGTCCAGGCCGAGAAAGTACTTCTCACAGACTGTCTGGGGCCACTTCTCGCTCTCCTCGTCGGACTCGAGATAGCGCCACGACTGACGGCCCTGCCTGTCGACCAGTCGCCATCTCGAATAATCTGTCTTTTCGTCCCCATTTGCATCCCTGGACAAATGGCCGTTGGCCGGTGTCGACCATTTTCCCACGTGATCTTTCATTTCTCTTCTGGGTTTACTTGGTTTGGGGCGGTGCTAGAGCAGTACTGCGGGTGATAAACATCGGTTTTACAGCTAATATTGGTATGTAAAAGGCCTGTTTAAAGAGCGATTTGAGTCCTTGCTTATGGTGCACCGACACGAAAACAAACCCAGTCACAGAAAACACCCAGCACAGGTTGAGGATGGTCGTGGTGCTTATGCTGGCTATAATGAACACAAGGATGCTGCTTTAGTAATAATGCTCGGGTCGACTTCCCCGAAATAAAAAAGGATCTCGTCTCGCGCTTCCGAAGCAGGAAAGGTTTTGAGGAACAGACCAAAAATAAGAATGCAGCACCTCTTATTCCCGTCTCCTCGTAACCCTAAAGGGCACACGGCTAAATCCCGACTGCGGGTGTCCAACGAAGCAATCCCGGGTAATTTCCACAATGGCCGTAGAGGTCTCGCACAGTGACAAGTCGTATCGGCGCAGCAGGGCACCTAACCCCTGATAGAGCATCGCGTATGTCATACTAGGAAAAAAAAAAAAAAATAAGATAGTCAATTCCGCAAAGCAGGGGGTTCAGTACCTTGACCCTATTCATCCCTGGGAACCTTTGCAGAACGGAACAAAGTAAGGCTCGAGATTCTCGCCAGGTCCTCTGGACCCAAGCCAGCGCTCAGGCGAAAACTCAAGCGGTTCGGGGAAGATGTCCGGATCTCTCAAGACCTGATAGATGGTCATGCTCACGGGGATCTATATGGAAATGCAAAATTGTTCATCAGGCCGTCATGCGTATTGAAACAGAAACCAACATCATCCTTACCCCCGGCGGAATTCGCCACCCCTGGAACTCGAGAGATTCATCGGTAGCGATTCGAGGCAGCCGGGACGTGATCGAAGAGGTGATTCGTAGTCCTTCTTTGATGGCGGCGGTCTGCTGTAAAATGAGCTATGTATCTTTTCTGGTGCAGGTCGCCACTGACCAGGTATGGGAGACGCTCCAGCACGCTCAGGGGAATATCTTCGCCCGGATTGGGGCCTACACTGTCGAGCTCGCATTGTAGCTTCCCCATCACAGCTTCATCCCGCAGGATATAAAACAGCGTTGTCGTCATAAGGTTGGACGTCGCTTCAGCTGCTGCCATCAATAAGAACTTGGCATCGTCCACGAGCCTCTCGAATTTTCTCTCGGCAGGAGGGATTTTCGTATTATGTATTATCTCCGAAAATATGCCGATATCTTCTATTCTTCCCTCATTGTGATCTGTGTCCTCGTAGAGCTTTCTCAGATGACGTTCTATGTCCTGGTGGTCTGTTAGTTCACGCAAAAAAGGCTCACCGGGCCGGATTCTCACCTGTTCAGTATCATGGACATAGGTAGAGCTGGGGAGGAAGAGAGCCGATAGCTGGACCGGGAGGATACGAAAGAACGTAAGAAGGGTCGGAAAATGTCGTACAAGCAGGAGCAAACGAAATGTGCTCTCGAGTCCCTTCTTCCATTTGTCATCCAAAGGTTGGGCCTGCAAGAGATTCACACAACCAGACGCTCCAAATCCAATGTGTGATACTATGTCCACCGCAAAGGCTATGGAGCATGTGTGCAACTCGAGTGTGTTCCCAGTTATAATCGCCTCGTCCACGTGTTTACACAGTGCGTTTGCTTTCTGCTGGATAACCTCTTCAAATCTCCGGACTGCCCTTTGTGAAAAGTAAGGGCTGAGGATACCCCTCCGTAGGAGATGGTGGCCATGATTTGCCGTTGCAAACGTAGAGTTAGGTAGCCCTACAGGGAGAACCATCCATGGGTACTTGTCGCGTTTCTTAAGTGATCCGGAGTACAGGGTGTTGTAATAGCCCGGGTCCTTAATGTGTAGCTCAAATGGATTAATTCGGATAATGGGGCCATAGCGCTGGTGCATTCGCTCAATTTCCCACAGAAACTGGCCACCCAGGACGACGTCGAAGTATACTTCGTACCATCCCGTGGCTGCGGCGAGCTTGGGGCCAGGGAACTTGGCCAGGGGCGACAACCACAACCGGTATCCCAGTAAAAGCAGGCAATAAACGAATATTAAAACCGAAAACGTCCAGATCGTACTTGTTAAAGAGTACTTTAAGAAAATGAACTCCATTTTGTTCTGTTCAAGGCTGATGCAGGGAACCACAATGTCCTCTCGATTGGTCAGATGATGCGATACCCATGGACCTTAACATAGCTGAGCGAGCCTGCCATTAAATATAAATCTAGTGCAAGCCGTGTAGATCGATTATCTAGCATATGCAGTGTGATACTTGCTCAAGGCGATAAGCTGGGGTCTGCATGAAATAGGGCCTTGAATACAAGGTAAAAAAGCGGCTTTGATTACGCTCTTACTGGCTTTTTATCAGAGTACAAGATCCAGCACATCAATTATAGTATCCACAGCTAGACACCCTCTTTCCAGATAGGGGTAATATGTAAAAGCTACCTATATTATTATTTCCTCCACTTGGCATGTCAAAATTACCCATCACATGTGAGCAGAGCCAATAATTAAGAGTGGCAACGTGGTACAACGTATCTTATCCCCTACTAGAATGTGGACAAAATGAAGCAATGTCTCTTGCCCCGAAAACCTTTCCAAAAAGAAAGGCACAGGTTATATACCCATCTCCAACCAGATCCCATCACCAGGCAGGGTGATACCAACTCAATTATTGGTAGCGAATACATATCATAACATAACGATCCCCAAGGTCACTTAGTAACCGCTGCGAGAAGCCTTCTTATCATCTAGGTTCTCTCGGCAAATATCAATCAATGAATAAAGAATAATATCGCCTTTTACAGACCCAGGTCCGCCATAATATCGGTATAGAGCTGAACCGGACCCCATTCCAATAAATAAACAATTATGCTTATTCAACCATGTAAGGGGCGAAGGCTCATTCACGCGCCCATTGGCAACAGCACTATAAGACAAGGCAGTCGAACCGTATGTTAACCCTACTGTGAAGTGTACAGCCATCACATTGTGTTATCTTTCTGTGCCCAGCCACATATACTTTCCTTTGCATCTAAGTTGCTCTCAGACTAGAACCAAATATCACTCTGCTCGAACCCTTCCACCATGCAGCTTCTCGCCATTATCCTCGCCTCTCTCGCCGTCTGCCCAGCGCTTAGCGCAACCGACATGGGCAGTACAGTTGCCAAATTCCAGGACCTCAATAATGGCATCGACAATGTGAAGCGAGCCATTGAAGGCTACCAGGGCGGCATGCTGAGTGCACTCCCAGTTGCCAACTCCATGTACGCTGCTCACAAATCGGCGGAAGAAGTACGCAAGACCCTCGAGGATTCCGAACCTCTCAACGACTCGGAGGGCTTGAGGATGCTGGATGCATACAAATCCATGCACCCACGACTTGTGGAAACTTTGAGGGCTGGGTCAGCCAAGGTATTCTCACCAATTCTCTTGCAGGAGTTCTCTTGCTAATAGAAATTTCACCTTTTTTTTTTTTTTTTTGCAGGCGCCACTCTTCAAGAAGGCTGGTGTCGGGTATATCGGCCGCTCGTTGTTGAGTAACCTCTATATGGAAAAAACCAATTTTGAGGGCCATGCGAGGGATGTGCTGTCTCCTGAACACTACAAGGTGTTTGACCCGCAGAACCAGAACCTCGATGCTGAGTTCAAAAGGGCCATAGACGCGTTTGCGACTTAGGAGGGAGGCAAGTGCGTTTAGTGGCGACCCTATCCTCCCATCAGGAGAAAGGCAGTGTGTCAACAAACAAAGGTGCTCAGAACGCCTTTCTAATAGAAGGAGAAATTCTGTATCCAACAGGCCCGTTGGTGAAACTCTCAAAAATAGCCAGTCTTATTTGCACTATTTTTCTTTTTCTTTAATCGAAGTCCTTGGGCTCAGCTTGAGGCATCGGTTATAGTATGTCGAAGTAATATTAACCTAATCAACAGTTCTATTCCTTGGGTAGAAAAGGAAGCAAGTCCATCTCGGACATTTAAACCCTTTAAATACATAAAGATTCATACAAGTTAGTGAGCAAAAAAAGTGTGCCAACACCTTCCTAGTGCCTCTACTCCCTTCCGTGCAAACGGGAACCTGCTTGCGTTGATGCAGGAACCAGATGATCCAGAACCATCGCCGTCCGACATGGTATATATTACTCGATCTATTATTTTTAAGTAGTTATTTTACCCTTAATCCTCATCTTTTCGCCTGATTGAACACCATTTTTGCGGTCAAGGCCTGCGAATTGTTACTATAGTACACTAGATGAACACCGCTATTCTTTCTCGGATGGATAGATGCCTAGGACCTGAGATTTACAATCATACCTGATCCTTTTTGGAGCGAGCAATATTCAATTTACACTGCCCAAAGAATACTCTGGATGATGATAGCCGTTCATGCGGGAAATGGCTCCCTTGCTGGTGGACGTAACAGAAACACTGCCTAGTTTTTCTTTTTGCTGGGATGGATGTACGACTTGGCAAAGAAACTCCCAAACATGCAGGTCAGTGGCACAAGAAAGGCTGTGCCTATCCATATCATAGATGCGCTTTCGAATTTTTCGACGCAGTGGAAGGTACGGTAGACCCTTTTTGATTGGATATCAGACATGTCGAGGGCGAGAGGATTCTGTGTTATGTTATGCGGCTGGAGAGTGAGCGGACATGGCTGGTTCTCGTAGTCGTCGTGGACAAGAAGATTATACTTGACGAAAAGATAGGATAGCCCGATCAAAAGGCCAACGATAAACTGGGTGATCTGCAATGCCGTCAGGGTAGGCTTCACAACCCGTGGCAAGCGCACTCGCATCGCCATCAAGAAGTAATACGAATACTAGGAACATTCAGTCCACGCACTCGAGAGTATGCGCTTCAACCGGGGGATCCGCCCTGGTACATACCATCAAAGTGTGGATTCCAGTATTCAGGATGAGACCGATAAAAGCGGGCGTTACCATAAACCGCACACATGCCCAGGTCATAACGATCATTCCGCTGTGGTGATACGTCTGGAGCCGAGAACTCTCCCTACCACTGGCAATAACAATCGCCGTGTCCACCAGCTCATAAAGCTTCGAAAGGTAAAAGGTCCACCCAACAAACCAGACCGTCGAATTTGCCCAGTCGGAAATCTCTCGGTACCTTCCGTGCAAGTCAACGTCGCAGGTACAGGCCCGCATCACATCTAGGAAGTCATCCGCCTTGCAGAAGATATGGGCGAGATAAGAGCTGGGAAGTTGAGTAGCTGCGTCCAAGACTAGCAATAGAGCTTTGCAGACCGTGACGAATGCCCACGCAGAATACAAGGCGAGGGAGAGATTGTGCAGGGTAACCAAGCGCTTGAAAGCTGGGAAGTGATAGAAAGAACATGCCCTATTCTGGCGCCTCCGATTAAATATATTCATTGAAAGAATGGCTGCAATGTATACGGTTGCACTTAGGAAAGGAAATCTGGCATCAAGGGAATAATAATAAAGGTGTAAGATCCATCTCTGTTGTGGCAAAAAGACGGGCTCTTTGATTTTAGGAATCTCCGAAGGGAATTGGAAGATTGCGGGCAAGGGAAGTCCCAACCGAAGAGAGAAGTTGGGATTATCCATTAGGAATTGCCCGGGACAATGGGAATGAGAAAGGGCGTCTTCAAAGGAATATATGAGTATAGCTGAAAGACATCAAGTCGCTGAAAAGCTTCGCGAGCCAGAAATGTTCGTAGCCTGTAATCAACCGGTCCCAGTTCTTAATTATTTATATTCGATCAAAGCTTGAAGCACAAGGTTCCCAACCTACCTTCTTGCCAATCGATGTCAAGCTAGTACTTGGTGAAGATTAAACTTGGAACAGCAAAGAGAAGTATCCAGTGAAAGGGCAGATATGATATCATCTCCATGCAGCCCCCTACAACTTCTCTCTTTTTTTTGACAGCTCGGATCGTGGAGGCCAAGATAATATGTAGGTACACCAAGTCCCGCTACTAGGGTGTTGTATTTTCCTCGGTAGGATCGTAGCAATGTGAAGGGATGCAGGCCATCATGCGCTCTAATTTAGATATTGTCAGCGGTCCTACCATTCCATGTCTGCATGCGAGCTCAAACTATTGCGGAGGATGGTATCCTTATTAAATATTAGGGTCTCATAATTCAGTCACAGATCCCCATTAACTATCACGTCGGGGAGTTCAATGAATTGCAAACTTCGTAGACCTGATAGGTGGCCATCCTGACATGTCTAAAGCACAAGTCAACAGAAGCAAGGAGGGGTCTGAAGATCCGGGAGATCTGCTGTGGCATGTCATGGAACATTGCTCTTAGTTACCTCTCTGATTAAGCCGCAGGACGCTTGTTTACGTTAACCCGGCTATAGCATCCCAGGTGTACTCTCACACGACGATTGGTGTTTCAATTATGCGCATCAAACCAAACCTAGTAGAGAGTCTCGGATTTGCTCTTTATATGCCCAGAGCGAGATTTTGTTACCTGTCCCCTGTAAAAAAAGAGGCGAACCTATCGTTGCGACTTCACTGCTTTTTGATATGCTTTCCCATTCCCCCCTCCCGAATTCTCGCAAACTTCATCGTTTTCAGAAGATTAGTAGCATGCGTAGAATGATTGTAGACCCCCCCATGGAAGCTTGCCGTGGCGTCTTCACCTACAGTCCCCCGAAGCAGCTCCTCGCCTCCAGGATGCTTGGCCATGAACCCGCCAACGTCGTAAGCAACACCAGCAATAACCACTAGAGAATGACCTTGTCGAGTCTTCTCCACATACTCATCCCATTCCAAGACCGGACCGGGGGTTTGGTGTTGCTCGCCGCATTCCTCTTTCTTGCCAAGCTTCTTCTGGGCCTGTTGCGTCCGGCATTCCTCAATTTCGTGGACGCTGATTCTGTTCAGATGGGAGGCCCACCCGAGTTTTTCCCAGAGAGCGATAATCCACTTGGACAGATCCAAATCATACCACTGGGGCCCATTGCGATAGTCTGATGGGAATTCATGGTGGAAGTTATGATATCCCTCGCCCATGCTGTACAAAGCTACCGAGACTAATTGTCGCGAGGTGTGCTTGTCCGAGTAGGGCTGATCTCCTTTCCAATGTGCAAGCGAGTTGATCGTGAATACCAGGTGCCAACTAATACTGCATCTCAAGAAACCTGCAAACGCCAGACCACCTTTCCAGTCATTCCATCCATAGTGGGCCACCGCAGTAGGCACGGCAAGGCACATCGTAACCACGAGGATTGGATAGTATTTCGATTGCCATTGCACAACAGGGTCATTCTTGACATCCTCGGTGTCGACAGGTCCCCAATTCTTGCGATCGTGATGTGTGAGGAGCCACCCAATATGTGACCAAAACAACCCCTTCCTGGCGTTATACGGATCACGATATGTATCGAGATAGCGATGGTGAGCCCGGTGATGCCGGACCCAGTATATAATGGACCCCTGAGCTGCTCCTGCACCTAGCGTTGCCAGAATGTATTCCAAGGGTCGGGCTACCCTAAAGGCTCGATGGCACCACAGGCGATGATATCCTGTATTAATTCGTCATTAGCCCCAAAAAGCCCATCCACCCAAAGAAGGCCGCAAAATGATTCCTACCTATTGTCAAGCTAAGACCACCGGCCAGGATGGCATAGATGAGCGCAAATATCGCAGTTTTCAGATAGAAGGGAAGGTAAAACAGGAGCCCAAAGCCAAGGATATGGAAACTGGCTATGACTGATAGCTTGCTCCAGTTGAGATACTGGTACCAGTCGAGGTGCTGGTTGGATATTCTGTGGTTTGTCATGGTGGCTATGTTAGTGTTGGGCAGAAACCGAAGAGAGTGGTTTGGAATATTGTATCTATATATTTTAGTGAGGGAGTCCCCTTCCTATGCTCTCCCCATCCAGACCAATTCCCAACGGTGCAAACGCCCGGTTCATCTAGACTTAGTAACCAAATTCGGAATCACTGATGACAATGTGATGTGTTTATTGCTGCCGTAAGTGAGTTCATGCTTGAGGAACTACCAGTAGTAGTTGAAATGCCATCTGCTGTACCTGAAATTTCTCCACACGGATGTCTATCCCTAGTCCATTAGTGTACAATAGGAGTAATTATCTGAGATATCATCCCTTTTACCTTTTTTTCTTTCTTTTTTATGGGTGTGCAGTGGATGTGGCGTGTTACTGGAAAGACTAAGCAAGCACATCACCAGGGTAGGGACATGTCATTAATCTGACTACGCCCCTGCTACATGAGATGATATACGGAGCATAGTAATTTGATGCATCAGGTAGCTTTGCTAATTTCCGTTGTCTTTTTACTTGTAGAAGATAATATTGGTAACACATTTAAAATAATCGTCTAGATCTATTTGGTATGATACTGACATTAAAGTTGCATTCAGGGCGGATTGGCCATAAATTAGACTAGAGAGAGAAATAATAGGGCCAAAAAAATAAATCAGTAGAGAGTAAGAGATAATCAAAAATATAATAGTTAAAAAATTAGTTTTTTAGACTAAGAAAGACCATGAGAGTACTAAAATTTAATAAATACAATCTTGCCGATTGAAAGATGAATGTCCATCATCATCTCAATACGATTATGCATTCTTGCTCTAGGCACGACGAGTACATTTCAAGTAGCGTCCAACCTCATTTTGAATAGCTCTGGATATCATGAACCCCAAAACGATACGCTAAAAGAGTTCGGGCAATAAAATCATACAACAACCTTAATCTCAACATCTCCGCCACCCCAATTGACTATGTCACGATCAAATGGCACGCAGTTATCCGGATAAAAACCGGTGCTCCTAGTCGGACAGCCTAAGGATACGGCGCGTCCATTCAGTCTTCGCCTTGGTCGCAGCGACTGACAGGACTGCTATCGGACAGACCACGTCAGAAGCATGGAAGCCCCCGGGCCACACATGCAATTCGCATTGCACACCATCTTTCCATATCGTCTGCGCGTAACACACACTTTCATCGCGGAAAGTCTCGCCAGATCCCACATCAATAAACGCTGGGGGAAGCCCTGATAAATCGGTGGCTCTCGCAGGCGCCGCATAAATCCCAACCTTGTCTGTCCCGCGTCGCTCCCCAAGAAGCGCAGTCTACCCCCGGAGATTTTCTTCCCGACCCCAGACGCCAATCCCCGCGAATTGGTGCGCCGAGACCGTATCATTCCTGTCGTCAATCATGGGGCAAGAGAGAGCCTGCCCGATAAGTTTCGGGCCCTGGCGATCCCGGGCGAGGAGAGTAACACCGGCAGCCAAGCCACCTCCTGCAGATGCTCCAAAGATGAGCACTCGTTCAGGGTCGACCCCGAGACTAGTCGCATGATCACATGTCCATACTAGCCCTGCATCACAATCCTCCACCGGTGCCGGGTCGGGATGAGCGGGTGCGAGACGATACTCAATCGAAACCAGAACCAGGTCCAGTTCGTCGACAATAGTAAGCGGCCAACCGGCAATGGCGAATCGATTCCCATAAATCATCCCCCCACCGTGGATCTGGTAGATACATGGCCGCGGCCGCTTCTCCACGGCCTGCGGCGAACTCTTCCTGCGGAAAACCGAGGCCGTCAACGTATGCCCATCTGTGCCTGGAAACGTGTATTCTTCGTGCTCGAGGTTGGCACTGAGAATATCTTCCACTTTAACTTGAAGGTCAGCCTCCGGATGTTTCAACCTATGGAGCATTGGCGTCAGATATCTTTCCAGCTCTTCGTCGAGCGGTAAAGGTTTGATGGAGGTCATGTTGGAGAAAGATCTTGGGGGATAAGACAGTCGGTGTTAAAAGCGAGGCCCTAAAAGAAAAACAGGATACTTGGGAGACAAATTGCCATGGTCTAGTCATGAAGGTTGGCCTTTTATGTTGTCGTCCTGCTACAAAGCCACCTACTCCGTAGTAGTCACGCCGAATACGAGTGCACTGACTCCGATTCATCCAGATCTTACTGGCCATTCGATCTGGCTATCCCCACCAGCTGCTAACCTCCTAGGTGCCTAGGTAGGTAGTAAATACATTGCGGCCGCTGCTCCTCCTCGTGGCCAAGTGGAACCAAATTTCCCCACTCCGACAGGCGATGAACTGCAAAAAATCCAAAATTAAATTAAAAAAAAAAAAAAAAATTCAATAAATCAAAGAACTAGCAGTGCCACATATTCATTATTGATCTTAGCTACAACTCTTCTCTCAAAGAAGCGTCCGCAAGCCGCAGCAGCTCGAGGTATACTCCTACACGTTTTGGATGATTAGTTCCAACCTCATTTGAGACACTTCTCTTACAGGGCAGAACAGGTACACAGACGATGCGACCTACCTGCAGATTTCCATATCCCTTTTATAGGCCGGAGCATACTCTCACAAGAAATTTTGGCCGCGATATACTCCGAGTTGCCCGTCTCGGAGGCCATCCACGAGAAATTGGCCGCGCAACTGTAAATACAGTGGATGTGGAACGGCGATACATTCGCACACGATTGTCTGTCATGCGGCGGGAACTGCTGGATGAACAACAGCACTTGTTCGCTCGTTCGTTCGATCGTGTGTAAAGCATGCTGCATCAATGCCCGAATCCGCGAGCCGACTTCCATCTCGTAGTTTTGGCTGAAGTCTAAGCATGAGTGATGGTCGGCAAGCTTGAAGAGAGCACTGCCGAGAATTAGTGTCCCCATGGTAGAAGTTTGACGGTAGACGGGGTAATAATATGCCTGAAGCAAAACGCGGTCGCGACGTTGGACGATTGCTGACTCGCGTGATCATCTGCCGCGAGGATATCGAGAAGCGAGGTTATGGTGCCAAACAGGAGCTCGGCATTCTCGAGGACATGCTCGATGTCTGCACTCGTATCATTGCAGTGTCTGCTCGTCCGGCCGAGGAGGTTGGCGGCCTGGCCAAGACGGGCAAATGGGCTGACCAGCGTTGAATCTGTATCCATAGACGAAAGCAGGACACGTACTGGGGGTACAATGACCTGATACACAACGTCAGTTGTGTTGCACAGTGAGGCATCAGCGTCCCTCCTGTTCACTTACACCACTATCCCAGGCAGGCTCGCAGCTTGGAAGGATGGTATCCTTGCTCGGATCATCGGTGCATAATGGCTGGTTGCTCGTTCCGACCACGATAAATCTGAGACCCAGATTACCAGGAAATACTTTGGCAAAAGAAAAGTAGAACCACAGAGACACTACGGCTGGAGCTCGAGCCGTTTGGGATCAGGGTGGTCAATTTGATGACCGGCTCGGTGCGTTCCACGTTCCACGACAACGCTCCGGCCACGGTATTACCATCTACCTCGCTCTACAATATCGCCAAGGAAGCTGTTGAGAAGGCCATGGGTGGCGGAGATGCCGCTGCTGGTTCCAATCCAGATGAGTGGGCGGGCCGGGTCGTGCGAGATCTGAGCAAACGCAAACCGTCATACTGGATTTGGCATGGGAAATTCTCGACCACAATACGGCTGGCTTCTTTCCTACCGGTCGGAACATTTGATCGTACAATGAAGGAACTGACTGGGTTGGATGTTTTGGAGAGGAAGTATCATGAGAAGACAACGAATTAATTACGGTTATACCCCTAAGACTGATATCTTTTCCACTCTCGCTCATTCTTTGCATGTTTGTTTTAAAGAAATAATATTATCTATCGCCCGTGTGTATTTACTACTGTAATAATCTTCATGATAATTCATCCATGCCAGGAGAGATCCTTAAATGCATCACGTCAGCAGATATGATTAGTTGATCTTTGCAGCTTAATCCATGTTGCCTTTACGTTCATCAGGGGAATTGTTGCTGCCTAAGGCTACGGTAAAGCATCTGGAAGTTTGCAGTCTATCCAACAAAAGTACACCTTAAACAAGGAAGTTGATCATATCAAGAGGGTCACACAAATATAGGAGCCCTGCAAGTTCAAAATCGGGGCATTTACGGGCATGGAAAGGGTTCTGCCTCTGTTTCTCATTGAAGGTCAGAAGCAAACTCTAAATATATATCAGAGAGCACTACCAACAACACGGCTCAACCAGATCGTCCAACGCGTGTGCCGAATTTCCGACGCTTTTTGAACTTATATATTCTCCTGAAAATAGAAAATTTACTGTTCAGACCTTCCTTCACTCTAACTTAACTGTACATCATTATCTATGCGATAAACTGACGGGACATGGACTTGGGTTTTGAAGATGGGTGGATGGACATGTTTGGCATGTTTGCATCATAACAACACATGATCGCCAGCTTCACTTTCAAACCAACATTCATTTCGACTCGTTCCCTCAACTCCATCTGATCCGTCCTACCGAGAAGTTTCAGATTATTGTAGAACAAAATTATCATTCAGTCTTTTTGCTATATTCAGTCATAACTCCCTTCAAGCCGCCACTTCTCCGTTCTGTCCTTGTAACCCCTCCAAAATGCGAGACCGCGCCAGTTTTCCCAGCTCCACAATGGAAGCGCTCTTGGTCAACTCGAGGATCGTGATGTGCGTGGCAAAATTCTGAACCCACCAGCTCTGCAGCTCAACTGCAATCAGCGAATCCACTCCAAGTTCCTCCATTCCCAGACCGAGGTTCAGGTCAGAGCTATCGCTGAAAATCAAGAGCGTCTTCAAACACTCCGCCATCTGAGCAGCCAGGAACTGTGCCACGGCGGTTTCATCCTCCAGAGAACTCGGGTCGCGAATCGCTTTCTCCATGAACTGCTTTAGCGCATCGCCATCTTCCTTCGCGACCGCCTGGGTGGAATCGGCCCCTTGGCTGGTGCCATCCACCCTCAGACCGAGCCCTCGCGCGTCCGGAGGGTGTTGGCCGAGTCCGACGACGAACTGCGCGCGGTTGACGTAGCTGGAGGAGATGGTTGGCAGTGCCGGTGCCGGTTGGGATGAAGCTCGGATGGCCAGTTGTAGGGACCCAAGGAAGTCGTTTTCGCGGATCAGCTGGGCCCCTGCTCGGCGGAGATTCTCGAGGATGGCTGGGTGCTGACTGACGAAGCCGATGTCTTCCATGACACCCAGGTCGATGACTGATGCCGGCAGGCCTAGCTGTTGTCGGAACTGCACAAACGCGTCGAGGAAGGTGCTGGCTGCGGCGTAATTGGCCTGCTTCTGATTGCCTTGTGCACCATAGATGGAACTGAGTAGGACAAAGAAGTCCAGAGGCTGGTCTTTCAGCGCGTTGTGCAGGTTCCAGGTTCCCTGCACCTTCGCCTCTGTGGCCCCTTGCCAGCTGTCGAAAGTCATTTCGAGGAGGGCCTCGTCCTGTATGTATTGGTCAGCTCCGGGTATTCTGCAACTTCTCGTAGCCCGTGACGATCACTTACCTTCAGTACAAGGGCCAGGTGCAGAACTCCAGCAATTGGCTTCGCTGCATTTGCAACCAGGAATTTGACGGTGGATGCGTCCGTCACGCTTCCCGCAAAGATTTGAACATCGCTCCCCAAAGCCTTCAGCTCACGCGATAGACTTTCACTCTCAGCATTGGGCGAAGCCGATCGAGACATGAAGATGATGGAACCAGCGCCTCGCTCAGCGAGCCAAACGGCTGCCGATCTTCCCAGGCCTCCGAGTCCACCGACCAGGACGTACGATCGATCTTGTCGGAAGCGAATCGCATCGACGCAGGAGTCGTTCGGCAGAGCCTGGGGATCATCGGGGAACTCGATGCATACGGCACCAATTGGTCGCTTGCCTTGGAACTGGTGGAAGGCAAGCTTGATGTCGCTGGGGCTGTATCGGCTGATGGGTGAAACCGGCCTTACTAAACCATCTGTGTACAGCTTGATACTCGCCGCTAGGAGACTATAACCAATATATGAGCCACGTACAACCATAGGCCAAGATGATGCGCAACTTACCGGCGAGCCACTGACGGCTTCTGAGAAACCAGGGCAGCTAGATCGATGCCGTGGAAACCTCGATTTCCATCGAACATGGCCATGTCGAGCTTCCCGTACCCAGCAACGTCTTTTCCAGAAAGCTCAATCATATTACCACCCTCAGCCACGCATTTCCAGCTCTCATGCAGCAGCTCTCCGGACAGGGAATTAACTACGATGTCCACGCCACGAGATTGCGTGCTTTGCATGACGCCTGCGACAAACGAGCTGTCCTGACATGAGAAGATATGAGTCTCGGGTATGCCATGCTCAGTTGAGAGGAAAATTTTCTCCTCTTCGGTTGCGGCGGTGGCAAATATCTGTCAAACATCAATAGGTGAGCGTATGGAGAAAAGCATGGCGTTGATCTCTTACCTCGGCCCCTCGGAGTTGCGCCACCTGAATGGCAGCGAAACCCATTGCGTCTGCAGCGGAGTGGATTAGGACCGTGTCCCCTGCTTCTAGGGAACCAACTTCTAGAAGCCCCCGGATCATAGTAGCGTACGCAGTGGGCAGGGTGACGGCCTCGTTAAAGGCCAGGCCGTCAGGGATCTTATGACACCACTTTGCATCAACCCGGATATGCGTAGCCAGGGAACCTGCAGACCAGCAAAGCACACGGTCGCCAGCTCGTAGACCATGAATATCAGCACCAGTGCCGATACGGGTGATGGTACCAGCACACTCGAGTCCCAGTCCACGGTTGCTGTGGACGGAACCTAAGGCAAGTAGGGCATCCTAGGTGCTTGTCAGCCGAAATGAACGACAAATTATTGGAAAAAAAAAAAAACCACTCTGTAAATACTCACCTGATAGTTGACCGAGGATGCTCGGATCGCAATTTCCACCTCTCCCTCTTTCAATGATACCTCTCGTGATTCCCCTTGCCATTGAAGGCTAGCGAGAAGTCCTGGCTTTGCAATGTGAAGCTTTCGCGACAGCTCCTCTGCCGCGATGGGAAGCACGTCTTCAGACCCGCGAGTTATATAGCGTGGCACTTGCACGGTCCCATCCACCAAGGCATACTCGCTGTCCAGGAGGCTCCTCTTTGCCTGACTTTGGATCTTGGCGAATACCTGCACGACCGAGGTCCAAGGCGATGTATCGGTAGTAATATCGAACTCCATAGTTGCAAAGAAGGCCCCAAGCTCCAGACGGAGGGTACGGGCAAAACCCAGCACCAGGGCCGTGTGAGGGTTCTTGACCGAAATCTGTGCTGGCCCTGTCAACCAGAGAAGCTTCTGTCCATGGTTATGCGTTATGAAGCGAATGAGACCACGCAGGTTTGCGTCAGTCAAGATCTCGAAGAAAGTTTGAGGACCCTCAATATCGAGCAGGGATACAATATCCACGGGGAAAGCAGGGAGGTCCCAGAGTGAACATAGCGAGACCTGATAACCTTCCGATTGGAACTTGGACCTGAGTTCCTCCGCAGCGCCCGTTAACTGGGTTGGATCTGTCACCAGGAGGCTCACTTCCTTAGGCGGAGCGATGTCGTCATCAACGGCTTGGGCCACGATAATGTTGTCGAGCTGGAACGGGGGAGCCTGGTCCATGATGGTCGTCACGCCTTCGAAGCCGGCTTTTTGCAGGATGGTGTCCCACTGCTGAGCCTGGATGTAGGGCTCGTTCGGACGGCCATCGGGCTCTCCAAGCCACCAACCGGGAAGTGTGCCCTAGAGAAATGTTAATGGAGCTGATTTAATTACAGAGAGGGTACATGTGTATGCCCACCATAATATAGTTCACCCATTTCGCCTCTACATATCAATTAGACTGAATGCCAGGGATGCACGCGATGGCGAGAATACTTACCTGTACACAGCTCTAGCAAAAAGAGACGGCCGCCTGGTCGAAGAAGCGACCGACAATTTTTCATTGTTTGCAATAAATCGGGCGTCGCGTGGAGAACCTATGCATATTCTCAAATTAGCGTCCCACTCCTCACGATAGCGAGGGGTTTACTTACGTTCGCAGCGACCACAAGATCGTAACTGTGCAGCTCTAACCCCTGTTGAGCGGGATCCTCGCTGATATCCAGCACCGTGTATTCAATTCCTGGATACTCGCCGAATCGCTCCTTGGCTGCCTTGAAGAACCCTGAGGAGATATCGGTGTAGGTATATTTGCTGAATAAACACCCGCCTGCGGAATCCGTCAATGCAGGGATGATCGACGAAGTGAACCCTCCTGTGCCTGCGCCAATTTCGATAATGCGTAGGGTCTTGTTGCTATGGCCAAGCAGCTCGAAGAACTGTCGATGGTCCAGCATGTTGAAGAAGTTGTAGATCTCCATGAGCAGGTTATCCTTCAACAATACGGCAAGCGGCTCAGCTGTGCCCACGAAGATGTTTTCAACGTCCTCAAAAATTCGGGTGACCGCAAGGGCAATATTGCGAGCTGGGGTTTCAAGGGCTTGCGCCGTCAGCTCCTTGATCGCAGCGTGGCATTCCTCCGAGCTCAGTTCGAAGAGCTGGTCGGTATCTCGAACGACCTTGCTGCCCTCGCGCCGGATCGTGTCGATGTATTCCTGGTTCCATTCCTTGAATCGTTTGAAATGGTGTAAGCTGTTTTCCAAGGATTGCAACTTCCTGGTGGACTCTAGCACGCAGAGGATGTTTATTCTTTCCACAAGTTCAAAACAGCTGCTCAAGTTGTTGGTTTGCTGCACCAATTGTCGCAGGTCCACGAGGTCGATATCTGGCCGCCATTCGAGCAGTCGCAGCTCCTGCAGCGCGTTATCGGTGCCGCGGTTATTATCAAGAATGCGAAACTGGATGCCCTTGGCCTGGAGCGCGAGGGATCCATCTCCCGCCCTGAGATGCCCGTAGGCCGCCAGCATGTCGGCACCGGTGGAGACGGTATGTGTGTCGCACTTGAGATCATGGAAGCTACTTCCAGCCGCGATGTACATCTCATCGACATGAATCGGTAGAGCGAGCTTGCCCATCAGCCTCAGATGACCCTTGACGGAGCCCAGAATGCAACACTGTAGGAGCTGATCAACCGTAGTTGGATGCAGGACGTTGGAGGCCTGCTCAGACGTTTGCACAGTAGCCGAGATACAACCACGGGTAAGATTATAGAAAATGTCCTGCAATCCCTGGAATGCAGGCCCGTACTCTAGACCCGCTGCCTTGGCGGTTTGGTACCATTTCGTGGTGGCCACTGCTCTTGTGCCATCTGTGACCGAGGACGTCGTCTCGTCTGGGAATGATGTCGAGGCATTCCCAGCGTGTACCTCTCCGCTGCAGTGCCTGGTCCACTTGTTTCCATCGTAGGACATAATGCTAAAGTCAAACCAAGATGAGTCTTGACTGTCGGTTAGTCTGTGAGGCTGTAGTCGAGTGATGATCTCGGTTGACCGTCCGCCCTGGAGAGGCATCGCGGATCCGATTGAGAGAGAGCGGATGGTGAAGTCTGCCGAGTTGGAAACCTGTCTGATGGCTTCCCCAGCCATGCCTATGTACCCAGCAGCCGGGAAGACGACGTCGTCGGCCACCATGTGGTCAGAGAGCCAGGACACTTCTTTCAGATTGAGGACCTTCCGCCAACTAGGCTCGAGGTCATTGCCACCGATGACACGTGAACCCAGCAAGTCATGTTCGGGATGTGAGCGTGTGCGGAATTCGCGAGATATCCGACTTTCGTTCCAGTAGGACGCATCGTGTGTCCATGGATACGGGGGCAGATTCGACATGGTGACTCCCCCTGGGGTCATGGAAGCAAAGTCAGGCATCAAGCCCTGGGAGTATAGTTGGCCCACGGCCGTAAGAATCGTCATGGCCCCATCAGACCCGCGGCTGAGACAGCTGTGGTACGCAATGCCTTTGTTTAGCTCCTTGCAGATCTGGCGGAAAGGTCCAGATAAAGCTGCGTGAGGGCCGAGCTCCAGGGCGAGCCCGAACTCCTGCATGCTCTCAAGTGCACATTCTACGGCAGAAAGGAAAAGAACTGGGCATTCCATGTTTGCCCTCCAGTACGCTGGCCCTAGCAGAGTGGAATCGTACGTGGCTTGGCCGGTGACGCTGGAAAAGAAGGGAATCTGAAGAGAATTCGAGGTGGTAGTGATTGTTGAAATCAGCTCTTCGTAATATACCCCGACTGATTTCATGTGATCTGCGAACAATCAGCAAGCATTCTCGGGTCGCTTTTATGGACTGGTTTGTTATGGCTCCCTACCTGAGTGATATGCTCGGTCAACTTTGAGCTTCCGAGCCAATGCCTCTGGTCGATATTGACGCACTCGATCCAGTGTCTCCTCTACTGCATCGTAGTCTCCGGAAATGGTGACGCTTGATCCGCTGTTTTCACAGGCAATGGTGGTCCCGATACTCAACAGGTCGGACACTTCCTGTCGACCTAGTCCTACAGCGGCCATGGCCCCTGGTCGGCGTTGCTGACTGCTCGCAACACCTCGATAGAAGGCCACCAGAATGGCATCCCTCATTCCAAGTGCACCAGCTGCGTAAGCTGCGGCAATCTCACCACTGGAATGCCCGACGACTCCATCCGGATTGATATCCCAGTTTCGCAGAAGGTTGACTAGACCAATCTGGACGGCGGTGCAAAGGGGCTGAGCGTATTCGGCGGAGTGGATGTCTTCTGCCTTCAAAAGCACATCTGATTGGAATGAATGTTAGATATTATATCCAATATTCGCAGCGGAAGATATTTTACCTTCCATTCTCCACGAAGGCGCATGCAAAGCCTTCGAGAGCCACCGGTCCATTTGCTGGATATCCTCCTTGAATGACGGGAAGTCCCGAATCAATTCCCGGCCCATGCCGGGCCACTGTGCTCCTTGGCCGGTGAATATGAACAGGAGGCCCTTGGGTCCAGAGCTCTTGACAGCTGGAATAGGCTGGAATGATTTTCCATCGGTCACGCAGAAAGACCGCACCTTTTGATGGTGTCGCCTTGCGCCCAAGGTGTACGCTAAATCTGTGACCCGGAAAGATCCGGTTTCGATAAAATTTTGATAGTTAGAAAGGATCTTTGTGAGTGATGTTTCACTGTGCGCGGAGAAGACAAGAAGACGCTGGGGGGACGTTTTGGTGCTCCCGTTGACCTGGAGGATGCCATTGGAACCGGACGCAAAGGGGTCTGCCTCGAGAATGACATGAGCGTTTGCACCTCCGAGCCCAAAGGAGTCGACACTGATTCTTCGGCTGCGGCCTTTCGGCCACGGCGTGGGCTGAGTGGGGACCATCAGCCTGGCTTCCTTGAAGGGAACTAGATTAGATGGAAGTCAGTGAAGAAGTACACATGTGGGAGCTTGGGGGCGCAGACTTTTTGGATTGGGAGTGTGGAATTTAATATTTGGTGGGATGGTATCTCGCTCGAGAGAGAGAACGGCTTTGATCACACTACTCAAACCAGCCGCCCCTTCTCCGTGGCCGATATTTGGTTTAACCTAGAGCTTCAGTGAGCATGCGTCATTCAAGACAGTCTGACATGGGGCGAATTGAATCATACACTGCCGATATATGTCTCCTGGCTACCAAACACCCGGACTACGGCGGCAACCTCGAGAGGATCCCCGGTGGCTGTGCCAGTGCCATGACACTCAACCACGGGTGTATCTTCAGGGTTGTTGATCCCTGCCTTCTCGTAAGCGCGTCGGATAAGACTCGCCTGGGATTCTGTGCTGGGATTCGTGAGACCGACGGTTTTTCCATCGGCATTGACTGCTGTGCTTCGAACTATGGCGCGGATTGGGTTTCCGTCTCGTAGAGCGTCGTCTAGTTTCTTGACGTATATTGCGTTAACGGCGTCTGCCCGTGCGTACCCGTTGGCATGTGCATCGAATGTGTTGGATGAACCAGCAGAAGACAGCGCGCCCAGGTTATCTAGGGCAAAAAAGTATTCAGGCGACAGAAGGAGGTTCGACGCTCCCACCAAGGCTCCCGAGCAATCTCCACGTTGCAAAGCGTCACAGGCGAGGTGAAGAGCGATTAAGCTCGAGGAGCACCCAGCTTTGACGGTCAGGCTGGGACCGCGCAGATCGAACTCGTACGAAACGCGGTTGGCGAGAACGAAGTCGTCCATGCCTGTGATCCCATAGACGCTTCCATCCTGCGGGTCTCGCGCTTGCATCTGCATCCAGTCTTGCCCAAAGCTGCCTGCATACACGGCGATATCGCTTCCTCGCCAGTCGACTTCTCCCGCGTTCTCCAGCGCCTCGTGCATTACCTCAAGCAGCAATCTCTGCTGCGGGTCAACGCGGGCGACCTCAGCTTGGGACATACTGAAAAAGGCTGCGTCGAAGCGATCCACAGGCTCATCCAGAAAGTAGCCATGCTTCATCGACAAACTTCCGACGCTGGCCGACTCTTTGTGGAAGCCGTCAGCGTTGAATCGCTCCGGGGGTATCGGCCTCCGTGCGTCCTTCTGATGGACCAACAGGTCCCAGTATGATTCAGCATCGTGACAACCCCCGGGGAGCCTTAGTCCGATGCCTACGATGGCTATGGGACTGGGCCCGGGATGCTTTTCCGGCACGATCATAGTGAAAAGGATGGGTTGAGAATGGCTTCTCTAGAATTCGACAACAACATGACCTTAGATGGGCCGCTGATATGTCCTTCATGCAGCCCCCCAGGGGCCCTGGCAGCCTGTTCTCTATAGGATTAAGGTTGCTTACGGGTTTCTCGTGCGGCAGCTGTTGGCAGGATCGTTCCACAAGTGAAGGCCGAAACGATGCTTGGCAGTGCGACCCGATTTTCCTCCAGGAAAGGCTACTATTGATCCAACAACCAATGCGAAAAAACCCTCTCCCTCTTCTCGGAAACGTAAGTCGTTCCTTTATTGGACTACCTGTCGCTCTCCGAGTCTTTGTGTCCAACCCTCACATGCGCTAGTCCCGTCCATAATCCATGTAGACTCGAGGGGCACTGGAGGCGCCTCAGTACAGTCTAATCAATTTTGCAACCGTATATGTAGCTCGAGACACCGGTAATCCGTTTCGTCTTGCCAGGGATATTTCTCTCGTGCCAGGCTGATCCCTGCTGAACCACATCTCCGATCCGAGCCCCGTCGAGAAGCCGGCAGACTTAACGCTGACTCCCGGTGCCCCCAGCCAGGGCTCGTGCTTACTTTCCATTCGAATCCGACCTGGCAGTTGGACCAGGGTGGAATTCGTACTACCTGGCTTTTAAGACTACATTGCTGGCCCCAGCTGCAGGGCCTTCGCTCTCCTTCTGTTGACTGTGCCTGACACTCTTGCGACCATCGAGATGGCTGCTCAACAGATTCTTCTCTTCGGGGACCAGGCGGATGCCCCGATTCCCATGATCCGCCGAGTGGTCGAGAAATCTCGCCATTCCAAGAATTTAGAATCGTTCCTGCAGAGTGCCATCGATAATGTACAATTGGAGGTCGCCAAATTGACCCCCGCTGAGCGGGAGACTGTTGGGTCTTTTCACTCAGTACAGGACCTGACGACGGCCTTGACGAACAAAAGCGATCGCTATGGAATCGCTCAAATGGTTCTGGTTTTTATCGCACGCATCGGGGAGTTAATACTGTAAGCTTAGGACTCATTCTCATCTGCGGATTGGATCTTTGCTAACTATGCGGATATCAGGCACGCTGAGAGCAACCCGGCCCTCCTAAGCAGCTCGACTCCGGTTCTCTCCCTGGGTATCTGTGGAGGCTTGCTCCCAGCAGTGGCAGCGGCAGTAGCAACAAATGTCGCGGAATTAACCGAAGTTGCCAGCTACATGGCTGGCGTCAATTGCCGGGTAGCGGCTGCGATATCGCGACGATCAGCGCAGATCGAAGATGGCACGGGCAGTTGGGCATTTTCAGCCCTTGGGAAGGTTGTTGTTCAGCTTCCTACTATTCTCGAGCAGTTCCATCGTGAACAGGTAAGGTTTAAGCAAACCGCGAGCCTGTCCTGGTGAAGGGCACAGGTTGGGCTAACTCTCTTAGTCCATTCCACGACATCGAAGGGCGTATATTGCCATCGGCACACCTACATGGGCGACCGTTTTTGGTCCCCCGTCTGTCCTAGAGAAACTCTTCGAAAGTTCTCCCACATTATCCCGTAGCGATATCACGATCTTACCGGCGTTTGGAGCTGTCCATGCAGGCCATCTGGCAGCACCTGATTTCGACGAGCTCGTGCCGCAAAGTCCCCTACTCAATAAGTCGATTAAGCCAAGTTATAAACTCCTTTCTGGGAGCAGGTATGCGCCGTTCATTGGCTCGACCTTGAAGGATCTGTTGCCCCAAATCATGCTCGATATCTTTCAAAATAGTACTAACCCTTCCCGTTTATTTGAGGTGGGTGGTTCGTACCTTCAAAAGGGCAAAGAAGTCTCCCTATACATGTTAGGGGCGACGAGCTATCTGGTATTGCTACGGCGGTCCTTACACTCGCAAGGCTTCGAGGTGGCACTCAAGACCAATGCCCCCAGTTTGCAAAACGCCGAGATCCGCGGTGGCTCCGGGTCTGTTGCTATCATTGGTATGTCCGGTCAGTTCCCTGGAGCTGCAAGCGTCGACGAGATGTGGGAAACCCTTATGCGACGAGAAGAGCTCCATCGAAAGGTAAGGCAGTATACACCATGCTTAAACCCCAATTCAATCGGCGTGATTGGGCTAAACAGTCTTTTTTTTTGTGCTGCTTAGATCCCCGTGGAGCGATTCAACGCCGATGACTACCTGGACGAGACAGGTCGTGGATTTAATGCCATAACCACAGCCTATGGGTGTTTCTTGGAGAATCCTGGGCTTTTCGATCACAAAATGTTTAACGTCTCTCCACGGGAGGCCATACAGATGGATCCTGGACAACGACTGCTGATGCATGCGGTCTACGAAGCTCTAGAGGACTCGGGAGTCGCGAATAACGGTACGGTAGCGACAGATAGTAGGCGTATTGGTACCTATATCGGTGACGGGAGTGACGACTGGCGGGAGCTTCAGCAACCACACGGCGTGGACAAGTACATTCTTCAAGGCACTCAACGCTCTTTTACCCCGGGACGTCTGAATCACCATTTTAAATGGGAGGGAGCTACCTTCTGCGTGGACTCCGCTTGTGGCTCGACGGCATCGGCCGTTGGACTGGCCTACCGGGCGCTCGTGAGTCGTGATTGTGACACGGCGATTGCTGGCGGATCAAACATTATTGCCACGCCCTTCTGGCAGTCAGCGCTCAGCAAAGGCGGTTTCCTGTCGACATCGGGAGGCTGCAAGACCTTTCGGGCGGATGCAGATGGGTATTGTCGAGGTGAAGCAATCGGAGTCATCGTGCTCAAACGTCTTGAAGACGCCCTCCAGGACAACGACAACATTATCTCCGTTATCCGCAGCTATGCTAGGAATCATTCGGCTGATACAGTATCTATCACTCGTCCCCATGTTCCAGCCCAGGAACGGGTCTACCGGAGTGTCCTCCACAAAGCCGGCCTGGAACCTAACGATATTAGCTATGTCGAGATGCACGGCACTGGAACCACTGCGGGCGACTCTGCGGAACTAGAGTCGGTCGTCAATATACTCGCCCAAAAAGTGGCACGCGAGACGCCCTTGGTAGTTGGAGCGATCAAAGCCAACTTGGGGCATTCTGAAGCGGTGTGTTTTTTTTGTCCTTATCTAGGCTTGGGTAGATTCGTGCTAACAGCTGTAGGCATCGGGAATCTCCTCGATCATGAAGGCAGCCGTCATGTTCCGCAAGGGTGTCATTCCTCCTCAGGTAGGAATACCCCACAGATTGGGGAATTTTGCCTGCCTTAAGAAAGGATCTATCCTGATCCCGGGTGACCCAGTGCCGTATACCCGACAGAGTGTGGGAAAAAAGAGGACAATGATTGTGAATAACTTTGATGCTGCTGTATGTACCCTTCTTTGGACGGTATCTGCCCAAGATAGTTGGCTAATGGGGCGTCTATCACCAGGGAGGAAACAGCTGCTTCGTGTTGGAGGAACCACCGACACCTGCGATCAAAGCATCGGATCCCCGAGCGTACCATGCTGTCACGATTTCGGCACATTGTGCAGCGTCGCTGGAGCAAAACAAACGGAATCTGCTTCAATTCCTCACAGACAATCCCGAGACGAGTCTCGCAGACCTTGCGTATACCACCACTTCCCGACGGATGCACCATACCCTCCGTTCAGCATACTCCGGTAGCAGTATTCAGGATATAATCGACGGCTTGACCCGGGACCTGAGTAAGAAGGGCCAAGAAGAGAAGGGTGGAAGATCTCCAATTGTGTTCGCGTTCACTGGACAAGGAGCGCATTACGCTGGCATGGGAGCGGACCTCTTCAAGTCATCGCCACAGTTTCGAGCTATAATCACAAGCCTGCAGCGAGTCTGTGCTGCCCATGGTTTCCCGTCGTTTGTTCATTTGATTTCTAACCCGGACACCAACATCGACGCCGCCACCACTGCTCAGATCCACCTTGCTCTGATAGCTGTTGAGATTGCCTTGGTGGATTTATGGGGGACCTGGGGCATTGCGCCGGACTTGGTAATCGGCCATAGCATTGGCGAGTATGCTGCCCTTTACTCGGCCGGAGTTCTCTCGGCCACAGATGTGATGTACCTCGTGGGAACACGGGCCAAACTGGTTCAGGACACCTGTGAAGAGGGGACACATGGAATGTTATCCATTTCAGGAACCTCTGAAGAGGTGAAATCCATTGTTTCGGACGAAAGCGTGATGTCTTCCTGCGAAGTCGCCTGCCATAACAGCCCCGGAATGACCGTTCTGAGCGGCGAGCGACCGGAACTTCTGCGGATTGAGCAGCTGCTTAAGGAACGAAAGCTCAAATGCAAACTTCTCGATGTTCCCTACGCGATGCACTCCCGTCAAATGGATGGCATTATTCCTGGACTTCGTGAGGCTGCCCAAGGTGTGCGGTTTGGCACACCCAAAATTAAAGTCGTCTCGACTCTCTTGGGCGCAGAGCACAGCAGCTTCGATGGTGACTACCTGGTGCGACACACGAGAGAGCCTGTCAAATTTGAACAGGCTATCGCTCACTGCGTCTCTCAAAACCTGGTCGACTCAACCGCGCTCTGGCTGGAGATTGGACCCAACCCGGTGTGCCTGGGCCTTGTTCGCTCGAATACTGGTGTTGCCTCCGATTGTGCACTGCCCAGCTTCAAGAAGGGGGACGAAAATTGGAAATCCATCTCGACCATCCTGGCTTCTTGTTACACGGCCGGGAAGTCGGTCCGGTGGCGTGAGTTTCATCGCGACTTCGTGAACAATCTGTCACTTATCACCCTGCCCAAGTATGCCTTTGACACGAGGGACTTCTGGCTCACCTATACGGCAGGCCAGAAACAGACCGACGTACAGCCCATCTCGACGTGCCTGCACCACCTCGTCAAACAGGAAGACAACGAAAAGGAGCAATCGGCTACTTTCTCGGCCGTCGTTTCACAGCCGTCCCTGTTGAAAATGGTCCAGGGCCATAAGCTGTCGGGTATGTCCGTATGTCCAGCAGGAGTCTTCAGCGAGATGGCGTTGACGGCAGCGCGGTACCTCCTCACCGGTGGCGTCTTTAGCGCACCATTTCCATCGCTGTCGGTACTGGACACCCAGATCGACCACCCCATCACACCCAAGCCGGATAGCAAACAGGTCATTCAAGTGAGTGTCAACAGACAAAGGCAGTCCAATGAGTTTGTGGTGTCCATCGTAGACCAAGCGAAGCCGTCAGTCGTGACCTCCAAATGCGTCATTTGTCTGAGGGATGAACAGGCCTTTGGTATCGAGCGACAGCGCCTCCTTGAGATGGTCCAGCCTAAGATCGCGAAATTGACCAAGGCTGCTATGGGCGGGCAGGCAAACCGGTTTCAGGGCAAACTCTTCTACAAACTGTTTGCCAATCTCATGGATTACACCGGGCAGTACGAGGGCGTCCAGGAAGCCATCGTGAGTAGTGACTTCACCGAGGCTCTTGCGACCGTCCAGCTCCCTAAGAGCGAGGGAGAATCGTGTACTTTGTCCCCTTACTGGATTGATGCTCTTACCCACTTGGCCGGATTCCTGTTCAACGGAAATCCCATGAGTTCCGGTGATCACGTCTACATCGGAACACATATGGAGCGGATGGAAATTGTCGCCAAGGACTTTTCCCCCGACGTTCGCTATCAGAGCTATGCTTGTATCGAGCACCCCGAAGGCTCGGATATCTACCGCGGACACGTCTACATCCTCGATGGCGACTCCATTGTAGGGTTCTTGGAAGGCGCTCGTTTCCGCAAGATGCCACGGACCACGCTGCATCGCATTCTGGGCAAGGCTGAGCCTCCGAAACCGGTAAAACAGGTATCAGCTACGCCTGCGAACGGCGCTGCAAAGATCAATGGGTCCAATGGGTCCAATGGCCATATTGAGACATCGGCACCACCAATGAACGGCGCCAGCAACGGGCACAAAAAGACCCTTTACTCGGTCCTCGTCGAGCAGCTGATTGAAGAAACCGGAATGGCAGAGGATGAACTGACGCCATCGATGTTCTTTGCGGAAATCGGAGTCGACTCATTGATGAGCATATCCATTCTTGCTCAAGTCAAGGCCGAAACGGGAGTTGAGCTGAATGCCTCCTTCCTCATGGATTATCCTACACTCGAGGATGCCCAGCGAGAACTCCGGATGATTGAAAGCAAAAACGACTCCGGCTCATCCGGGCAAGATGTGGTCATAAACAAAAACGGTATTTCTCGACAGTGCAATGTTGTTCTCATGCAAGGGCCTTCTGCGTCTGGCCCGCGCGTGCCCCTGTTCCTGATCGCGGACGGTGCGGGCTCAGCTGCGGCGTATATCCATTTCCCAAAGCTCGGGCAAGGTCTCCCAGTCTACGCTGTCGAGTCGCCATGGGTAAACGATCCGGAGAACTTTACCTGCAGTTTCAATGAAGTCGCAGATATGTATTTGGCTGCAGTTCGCGCGAAGCAGCCGCGGGGGCCGTACTTGCTGGGCGGGTGGTCAGCCGGAGGAGTATTCTCCTATGAAGTGGCCCGACTGTTACTCGAAGCAGGAGAGGAGGTGCTAGGCCTGATCATCATCGATATCACGGGTCCCCGCCAGGAAGACATGAGCAAAGTGACTCCGCCCACTATGGATATTATCGATCAGATCGGCATGCTGAGCGGGATTGAGAGGAGCTTTGACGACACCTCTGCGCAGGCCCTTCGCTTGAAGCAGCACATGTTGGGGACGGTGACCTGTTTCAGCAAACTGGACCCCATCCCGATGTCGCCTGGTCGCCAGCCGAACTCTACGTTTGTCATCTGGGCGAAAAAGGATGTCCTCCCTAAGAGTGCCATGGACTCTCTACCTCCGGGACTCAACGCCTGGTTCTATCCTTCGCATCACGAGCTTAACCCCGACGGATGGGACGCGCTGGTGGGAGAGAAACTGGAATGCTTCCAGGTGGAGGGAGACCATTTCTCGATTATGACAGCTCCGGATGTGAGTACAGCTGCTTTTATTTTGGTTTAAGATGATCACTAACGGGCTTTTAGGTCACACAACTTGGACAGGTGGTGCGGGATGCTATTAGCAAGTGTACTTAGGTGTTAAGCAGGCGGTATTAGGGCACGTAATAGATCAATAGCTTAGAATGAATGCGAGTTACATACAATCCTTGAGTTTTCTACAAATCTTGTTCACTTGAATAACCTGTGCCTGGAAGGGTATAGCTAGTGGTTGAAGTGATTAGAAACTTCCTAGTATTTGCTCACTTCCCTTGCAATAATTACAATCAACCAAACCGTACGATAATGCCCCTACGCTTTAGACCCGGTGGACCAAGCTCTGGGAGGTAATAGGAAAGCCTCAAGGAGCGACAGTTTAGTGACAACGGAGGTACGTTGAGTCGATGACACGTCCTCCCCAGGAAAATTCTTAATCACCAAGTGGTCCATCGAAAGGAAACCAGAAACGAACCATGCATGATCCTCTACTCGTACTGCCCAGTGAGTAGTCGGGATTTGACCGAGACATCAGCACTAAAGTCTTACTGCACCCCGTCGGACAGTCGTGCCGAATCCAGCCCCCCCGAAAACGGTCTACTCTATATTTAAGCCTAATCTGCAGTTATACTGTAACCCCCGGCAGCGTCTATCTCACCCTACCGACAGTTCAAAATGGCAGCTGCAGCAGGGAAAAGGCACATTGCAGGCAAAGGAGCCCCGGTTCAGCATGATCTAGTGCGGGGGATATGGCAGTTGCTTCGCCTACATACCTTCGAGGGGCTGTCGACGGCGAGCATCGGCTGTGAGATTCATCCCCAGCAACGATTCAAAATATAGATATATGGATTCCGTGGAGTAAGCTGATCGTGCTAGGGCTCGCTTTGTTCTTTTATGCGATTCAACAGCAGATTTCGTTCGAGTCCCTGCTGAATCCGATATTCGGGATATTCGCCAGCTATCAGATCACGCATGGAGTGTTTTGTATGTGGAAGTAAGTTGCTCACGAAAATTCACTTGAAAGCTCTCATATACTGACTGCTTTGTCTCTATTCCAGTGATATCTGTGATAGAAACTTCGATGGCCAGGTCGCACGGACGAAAAGTCGCCCTCTTCCCTCGGGAATGGTCACCTACGGTGAAGCCATGACGGCATTTATCGTTGGACTATTCGCCTCGCTGGGCGTCACGTACGCGATGCTCGGGAGAGAGGTCACGGTGACGATGGGCCCTATCTGGGGCTTGTCGTTTATCTATCCCCTGGCGAAGCGCGCCATCTGGGCTCCGCAGGTGATCCTGGGTCTGACAATGGCCGCGTGTGTGCTTCCGCCATGGGTCGCGCTGGGAAATGATACCACCAGCATCAACCTGCCTGCGAGTTTATTCGGGGCGATATTCAGCTGGCTTGTGTATCTGGATCTGATCTATGCCTCTCAGGTGAGTTTTCGTGCTGTTTCTCTACTGAAACCTAGATTAACAGTAACGTACCGTACAGGATCGGCCTGATGACGTCAAAGCTGGGGTGAAATCCCTCGCGGTATTCCTGGGCGATAGCCTGAAGTCATTCCTGACCCTGCTGGGCGTGCTGCAGATTGTCTTCTTTGTGGTCGCGGCGTATGAAGCCTCGGCTAGCACCTTTCTGTGGGTATTCGGCATCGCCGTCTGGGCAATCTCTGTGCCTTGGAGTATTATCTCGTTGAACCCGCGTGATCGGAATTCCGGAGGGCGTGTTTTTCTGGTGAATGCAGTTCTAGGGATCTATCTTGCGTTGGTGTCGGGGGTGGATGTTTGGCTTGCTTCGTAAGGGCTACTCTGAATCGAGGGGTTCCCGCTGGCGATGAAGTATAAAGAGGGTATTCCAAACAGATGATGAAGGATGAAAACGATGACCAGGAGATAAATAGATGATTACTCGAGGGAGGCATTGGCTATGTGCTATTATGTTGTCTAAACCTATACTCAATATCACGACGCAGATGATCCACATTCCACGGCGTGCCTCGCGTGATTTTATCCAGTATCTTTAGGGCTTCCTCTCTGGCTTCAGCCTCTACTAGGCACTCAGCCGCAATGAGTAAACAGTATATGGCTGTGTAGGTCACTTCTCTATCGGGTAGAAGAGTTAGTACATCGTGATCGAGGAACAATGTTCCAATGGTTCATACTTATCCACAGCCTGCGACGCGATTCCACAAATATCGAGCGCGTGTCGCGTTTGCATGCGTTGAGCATATACCTTAAATGACCGCTCCTCGGGATGTATTTTCGCGAGAAGCAGACAGGAAATATGGTAGAGCAGTCGTGAAATAGTCGCAGAAGGTTTAACAAGCAGTACATGAGGGAAAAAAGTAATCGGGTTCGCTTCAGAGGGAGGAACGTAGCAGAGAGGCATCATCGACCTCGGCACGCTATTTGCCCAGTCATCACACCAGGCTTTATACTGTTCCCATTTGCTGTGCAGATGGTTGACCGAGTAGTCGTGTGTATTATCAGAGAGATCCGCACGAAGAGAGGCAATTCTAGCTGAGATGTATATAATTCGATGAGTCCACTTGTCTTCATCACCGGCTAGTTCTCCGCTAGATGCCAGGTTACTGTCCATTTCGACCCCTAAACTGGCTGGGTCCCATGTCAGTGGCTCATTGTGATAGAGACTGTGAATTAGGGACGTTAGAATATTCGACCAAAAGCAAGCCCCGGCCAGACCTGCGTTGCGGCCATTGAAATTCGACCTCTGAATTAAAGCGGAGGTGCTGCCGGTGTGGCTGTGGCTGTGGCCGATACCATCGCCTATGACCTCGCAGATGTCGAGCAAAGCTGCTGTCACTACACAGAGAAGAGGATCATAGTTCGGATCTACGAGTTGGGAATGAAGGTCTTGCGCGGCGCGATGTTGATAGAGCGAGGCTTCCGTGGGCATGAGATATTTTGCCGCGCAGGCCATGATTGCATTGTACAGCATGGGCTGACTGAGAGAGTAAAAGGATGCGATATTCGTAAACTACCACCGATGAGAATCGTCTGACTGTTGGGCATATCAGATACATACCGGTTTACTGTCATTCAGACAATCGATCCACGGTCCGACCTTTTCGACAAACACCTCCATCAACAGCCCTTCATCCAGACTCGTGACAAGTCGTGATGAAGGCACCAAAGACTTCGCCAGCACCCGATCCTGCTGTCGGGACTCGCCGGCGCTTTCAATCAAGCCGGGGCTCCCTGGCAGAGAAGACTCCAGTCGGGGCGACTCTCTCCCCTCAGCCCGGGCAAGCTTGGGATTGTCTGATCCGACAGTATATCCCGACGCAATGATCCGCGATTCATCCTGGAACACTAGCTGGGTCCCTGGGGGTAACTTTGTGAGGGGCTGTGAGGCCGTCGTCTGGATGTCGATGAAATTCAGCCGGATCCCCCTTTCGCAGACCCGGTCGGATTTGGCGCAGTTTCGACACCGAGGAGACGCTTCATCGCATTTGATGTGTCTATCACGACATGTCAGGCACCCGGTCCGGGCGCGGTATTGCTTTGTGGTACCCATTGCTACTTCGCACTAGAGCCTGGCATTGTCATGGTGGTGGTGGTGTTGTTCGAGTGTCTACTGGAAGACCATAGTCTAATGATATTGCATTCTCCATCATCATACTCGTACTCAAGTGAGGAATAGCCCAGGCAGCTGGGATCTGGTCCATCCCACTCACTGGCCGCGCTGCAACACCGGGTCTGGCCTCAGGGATGTCTCACAGTCGGCGTCTAACGTGCATGAGTAAACCACGCTTCACCAGCCCCATTAGGAAAATGAATTTTTGCTGGCATCCCTGCCATCGGAGAACATCCCCGGCGGTCTTGTGATAGGTTCGTCTGGACGCATCCGACTAGTTTAGGCCCTGCCGCGTAATCCTGCACAGCGGGTGAAGCGAGTCGGACCAGGGTCGGTCGTGTCGAACTGCCTTCTGTGGAGTGTCGGCCGGAGGATGATTAGAGAATGCGCCACATTTTTTTGGGCGAATCTAAAATTTTAGCTGTGAGGGGCTCGTTGCCTGATTACGTTTTTGCTTTTCGCGTCGGAGTCCGAGTTGCATACCACAACAAGCGAGCAGGTGTTCTCGAGTACATGCAACGCTGACTCCTGAGATGCTAAATGGATTAGCAAGCTGATTGCAAGGGCTTAATTTGCTGCTTAAACGATACCAAGAAGAATAGGAGCTGTGAGGAGGTTGCCGCTGCACATGAAGAATCCATAGGTAGACAGACTACATTACGAGATTGTGTAGAGCTGTCTGGTACATCTCGACCATAACTCCAGTGTAACTTGTTTCCACGTCCTACAAATCCGGTCGCACACTAATTCGAATCCCAACGGACATAGGCAGTGTCGAGAGTCAACTTGGAGGTGAGGGCCATCGACGCGCCTCTGCCTGCTCAGGGAAAGAATCTGCGAGCAAACCCTACCCTCCGTAGTCGTGGAAACAAGCACCAGATTCATTAGGGGTTGCCCCTATAGGTCCAAACGATGTATATACGAGCCTGTCTCTATGAGTATAAGCGAAGTACATTCTTATCTAAACAGCATGCAAAAGCCTCTCCACGTATACAGAACCATAACCAAAGTATTTAAAAAGAAAATTCGTTTCTCATAACATACCCTCGACACCACAAAACAAAAAAAAAAAAAAAAAAAAAACATTAATTAGGCAATGAGAACCTCTCGAGACTTGTACGTCCGGAAGTGGGAGAAATCGAAGCTGTCGTCCCTCACCTCGCCGCTCTCGCGCGACTTCCAGCACTTCTCCAGCAGCTCGAGCAATCCGCACAGGCTCACAGAGCGTACGACCTGCGAGGACGAGAGTAACCGACGGAAAAAGTCGTGCTGCTCTTCCTCGACCACGCATCCGACCACGAACAACGGCCACCCGAGTACCTCCAGCAGATCCGGGTCGTCGATGTACGCGAAGGATTCCAGAGCCCGGCCGACCTTCTGCTTGATGTCTGGCAGTTGCGGATACGCCCCGGAGACAATCACTTCTAGCAGGACGGACACCGCGCAGGCGAAGCAGTGGGTCACGACGCCGATATCGTACTTGCACTGCCGTGACTGCACTAGGTCGTCCTTGTGCAGCTCAAGCTCCTGCTTGAACTTGTTCATGAGGATGAGATTACTGGTGATTCTCCGCTCTAGGTCCGTTTTGATCGTGTTGGCTTTCGAGGTCAGTTCCCAGAGACTCAACAGGCCCGCGGCGCGGGTGCTCCGCTTCCAGTCTCGCAGGAGGTACACATCGAGCAAAATGTCAAAGACCCAGTTCTGACACCCCGAGACAGTCTCAAGGAGAATCGCAGGACTGGTGGATTTCAGTAGTTGGCGATAACTATCCGACAGGCTCGGAGCAGTATCGCGGGTTATCGCGGAGAGAATGTCGAATCGTATCACCGAACCCACGAAGAAATCCCGTGATGATTCCTCGGGGGACCTGTGTGGCTCTGCCTTTGAATCTGCCTGTTGCTGGCTGATCCAGGGTGCAATTAACGAGGCGCCGGCCTTCAGATGCACCGTCCAATCGATCTTGCCAGAGTGCAGGAACTGTTGCGCACCCATGTAAGCCTGCAGCCCGGAGAAAATGGGTAGTATATTATGCGAGTTGTTGAGAAAGGGGGGAAAAGAGCACAAACATACGCTGGAAGAGATGAAAGAGACGATACAGGCCAGCATCGACACGTCATCTGTCGGCTTGTGGGTTTTTAAGTTACGCTGTAACTCTTCCGTCGCCAGTTCGTATCGTTCCATGTGCTCCTCATACACCAAGCTTGCCTGAAGCCCTTCTACAACCATCTTCTGAAGACTTCTATACGAGCTGCTTAGCGCGAGGGAGACCAGATAAAGCGGCCGTGATTTGGACATGAGCCAGATGAAGTATCCCTGGCTGAAGCCGCTCGTGGTGGACAAGCAGAACCGGAATTGCCAGTGGAATACTTTGTCCATATAATGGGCCAGGAGGATGGCGTCTTCTACGTTCGTTATTGCTAGCATTGAGGTCGCTCCTCCGCACGGGAAGGAGTCCATGTCGGGTTGGGCTTTAGGCACCGGGTACCCAACCCGGAGGACATCTGACACACACATCGTGGCTGGGTTATTCGGGAGACGAATGTCGTCTGCGGAGAGGGAGTCGATCTCTGGTAGATCAAAGTTGTGGTCGGAGAGGAAGGTCATCTCATCAAAGGACGTTGTGAACCCGGGTAGGGCCGGGTCGATGACAGGGAGGTGGTCGATGGCGACATTGAGCTCGTCTCGATGGTACGGGGAGAATTGGTTCTTCTCAGATTGAGGCTGGAAGGGGTCTGTGAAGGGTTGATGGAGAGGAAGAGGTTCGTGGCTCGTCGCGGGGATGCTGGCAGGATTGGCGATGGAAACCCCTGGTTTCGAGATCTGGATTCGCTTAAGCGAGGACTCGTGCTGGTCTCGAATCTGGTTCATTCTCCTGCTCCTCGTCACCTGGGCCACCTTCTGCTTCATCTTCGCTGCCTGGGCCTTTTGCCGGGCCCCTCGATCCATCCAGGCGGGCTTCTCGCCAAAGCCGTGGCATTCGAGGCCCACGCACATGCACTCGGTACAGATGGGGCGTTTCTCGTCGCATTTCTTTTTCCTTAACCGACACGTCCAGCACCCATCGTGGCTGCGGGTCTCAGTCGCCATGGAACGTTTATGTTGAATAGGGAGCGGAAAGAAAGAAAGAAATGAGGAAGTTGATTCTCAGAGCTATAGAAAGCTACCTGCATTTTTTCCCCTCCCTCTTGGACTGCCCCCTCCTCTAATCATAAGGAATACCACACCCTGGCGCGTCTATGATGCCTGTGCTAGCTAATGGCGCTATGTGTAACCCACCCCACCTCCTCACGCTAGCGATTAGGGCTTACGGGGAGGGGTATTCTGCAACTGATATGAGGATACCATCGTGCTCTAGCCTTGTCTTATGTATCGACCCGGCCCACGGAATCCAATCACAGAGCTCGAACCCCCCCCCTTCGCAGGGCCAACCGTGGTAGTCCGATGTGCGAACCGGACACGGCCCCCAACGCACTTGACAGGGTTTCCGGGCGGGTTGGGCGGATGAGGCCGATACCAGCTTATCGGCCTCGGACAGGAGGATTCTTTAGCGGCGATTATTATTATTGATTCATTATCCACAGTGGGCCTAGTTTCTGGTTCTTCTGGCGACACGATTTTGCCTATTTTGGCAAGTACCGCGTAGCAGAGGCTCAGCTTTGCGATTCGTGCTGGATTGAGAGAAAACTGGGACGTCGCACAACATCCCATTTGAGAGGGCTAGAGAAGATTGAGACCCCGCCCCTGGCAAGAAGTACCTGATCGTGGCAGAGACACTGCACGGCGTTCAAATGGCGCCGTGGCACGCTTTGGGTGACGCCTTCCCTCGTCAGCGATAGTCTGACTGCGTCCCAGCCCTACCCCACGCAGGTTATCACCAGCAAGAATAGAACTTAGTAATCGGCAATAAAAGAACGCATGTAAACGGAAATAGGAAGATAGACAAGACTATAGAACCGTGAAGAAGTAAAACCGGCCGTCGAAGAGCGGCGATGTCAGATACGTGGAGTAAATATATCCCAGCAAGCGCTGGTTGGATGGCTGTGAGACAAGTCACTTCGCAGGGAGCACAGCGCCGGCCAAGGCAGCTCTGATTCCAAGTAGACACCGTTCCAATGGTATTTTACGCTAGTCATCGCTCAGCCAGGGTCAGATGTCCGCGGTTTGCACCCGTGGCCGCGAGAGAATAATACATCGGACAGCAAAAGCTATACTCCATTGCACCTAGATGATTTCTTTCCGCTATCCGCCTGTTTTGCGACGCGAAGTGAGTTGAACTCGAGCGAGGGCCAAGTAGAAAACACGAGGTTGCATCCATGCACGCCAAGCCTATTACCACGCTCTTCTGAGGCCAGACCAGGACTTTTGCACGTTCGACGGTCTTCTGGTAAGACAGGGCTTGCTCGGAGGTTTACGTCCTGGTGTGTGGGTGCGTTGGAAGGTTGTGGAGGAGCTTCACCTGCTCATCATCTATCCACAGACAATTATTAATCAACACAGGATCTCCAGCCGGCGCAACATAGTCGTGCATATTATCATCAGAACGCCCCAGTACTCGGCGTGGCGTCAGCAGAGGAGACGAATGGGCCCTTCAGGTACTGATCGGCAGCAGAGTCCAGGCTGACGGCCAGTCAAAACCGGCATGACCCAACAGGCTACTTCTGTGTCGAAGCTCTGGTTAGGCGTGGGAGCGCCTTTTTTTTAGCCTCCGGCTGGGCGAGAAGGCATAGCTCACTACTCAGAAAGTTTGTTTAAGTGACGAATCCCGTTCTGTGGAGTGTCTGCTCAACGGCCAAAATACTCCGGACCGGTCAAAGTATCGCGATGCGCTAGAAACACTTGGCGTCAAGATTGGCGTGGACGGATTCCCCACCGGAAATGGAGGATCCTCTCTGTGGATACCAACATACCAATGCACGACGAACTAGCAGCACAAAACCACACATCATCCAACAGAGCAAGCCCGTGCCAGGCGCTGCAAAGCCAAGCCTCATCGTCGCCCCGGCTGCGGATTTGCGAATGGGATCACCGGTGCCAAGGTCTTCCACCCATCAACCGCGATATCCCTCTTGACGATGAGTTGACAGAGATAAGGCAGATGGCCGCCTCGAAAGCACTAAAGAAGCTCGGCGCGATGTGCAATACGGGCCGCAAGCCCCCATGGGATCCACCATGGCAGTGCAAGCAAGGGATGACAGGGGATTGATCCCTCAGTCATATTTAAGTTGAACCCACCAGATATCAATACTACCTTGTTTCAGAGCTTCTTTACCAGCATCCGATGGCACCATCTCGCCGTGATTGGCTTCATCGGCGGAATCTGTTAACAATCAGGCGCCCTGTGCTCAGATTAGAGACACAACAGAGGTCGGATTTGGTTCAGGATCGACCCCGACTGGCTGTTCTTTCCATACGAACCACGACGAGTAAGCAAGGCACTCGAAGCGCTCACGACACTACCCCTGCATGGCCGGCGTGGTAGAGCCCGATAAATCCGAGGACACCGGTTCTGGAGGAGAACTGGGGAGCTTGATTCGTCTGGCATGTGCAATCGTCTTCTTGGTTTCACACTTTAATTCATGATTTGTTATCGAGCTTACGGCAGATCGTTGATCGACTCCGTAGATCCGCGAGGGACTCAGAGAGGATGGATCGAGGAGGAGTCAATTTGATTGACTCATGCTGTATTTCGATTAAATCAGTGGATCCAACCAACGATTGACTTCACTAGTAGAATTAATATTCATAATTGACAATTATTGGCGCGGTGACTCCACGCAGCCTGGTTCGCCTACATGACGAATATGCCTAGCATCTCTCTAAAACCCCTGACTGGCGAATTCTGTTCATTCTACCCCTCTCGGTGGATGCCAGTGATGATGAAGCTTGAGAAGAAACAGGTCTCTGTGTACGATCTTATCCACTGTGATACTGGCAAAGCAGTTCCAGCTCCTATTGCTGACGCTTACCCAGATTATTTCCTCGGAATGGACTCCGATCATATTCCCCATCTCGATGACTATGTCAGCATTCTCAGCGATGAGGTCATCACGGAAGCTACCTTAGAAACACTGAGCAAACTAGTAATGTCAGAGTAACATCTAGTGCAATGCTCTCCCCCGATTCCCCCGACGTCGGTACATACAGCACAAATATGCTTTCCAGGGTGAAAATGTCGCACTGTAAGATTGTCCCGTCTGTCACCCAGGTGAATACATGGAGTTCAAAAGACAAGTCGCTCGATGGAGGTGAATTTCCTGGTAAATGTAGCAGACTCCACGCCGAAGTGCGAGTCAGCTGACCTGTAGTCGTACCTGATTGGCAAGTATACCCTATTCGGGTAATTCGACACAAGGGGAGCGAGTGTCGCCTATATATCACCACTACACTGTACTTCCTAGATGTATACTGACCTTGGCAATATTTATCCAGACGGAGCAATCATATCGCAGCAATTCAAAGAAAAGAAAAGAAAACAAATTATGACAACCCCCTTCAAAGTGTTGATCGTCGGTGGCGGGGTGGCCGGGCTGTCTCTGGCGATCATGCTAGAGGCATACGGCTTCGAGTACGAACTGCTAGAAAAACATTCAGATTTGGCTCCCAAGCTAGGAGCAGGAGTAGGGTTAACTCCCAATGGGGCCCGGATATTGGATCAGATCGGTGTCTGGGACTCGATGTGCGAGTGTGCCTCGCCCGTCAACGCAGGAACGGCGCTCTCCCCCGAGGGACGGACGGTGATTTTCAATCCGAATATGGGACAATGGCTAGAAAAGCTGTGAGTGGCTGTACCCATCTATCTGAGCTCTGCTAATCATCCAAAATTCCAGCTTTGGGTATAAAATCCATTTTCTCTCGCGCCATGATTGCCTCCGAATCCTCTACAACAAAATTCAGCGAAAGTCCAGCCTTCACCTCCTGAAAGAGGTGATCAAGATAGAAGCTGGCAGTAACGGAGAAAGGGCACGAGTAGAAACCAAAGACGGCTCGGTGTACACGGCGGATATCGTTATCGGAGCCGACGGTGTTAGAAGTAATGTGAGGCGTGAACTATGGCGGATTTCAGACTCTGAGAAACCTGGATATATCCCCAAGCGGGACAAAACGAGTGAGTTCTCTGCACTTGTGAATTCAGAACAATGCAATTATTGATGCGTTTCCAGGTATCGTGTCCTTCTATACCGCGGTAGTTGGTATCGCGCATAATCCAGGATTACCCAAAGGAGGATCCGCCCGAGCTTACAATAACCACCGATCCTACTTTTTCCAAGAAGGGCGCGAAGGATCTGGGGAGTTCTACTGGTGGCTGTGTGCGAAGAATGAGAAAACTGAACAGGGCATTATTCCCAAGCTGTCGTCCGAGGTAAAACAGGGTCTCGTGGACAAGTACGCCGCCGACCAGATCGGGCTGGACCTGACGCTGGGAGGTCTGTACAAGAATTCGATCTATTCAGCCGTCATTCCCTTGCAAGAGTTCGTGCTAGAGAAATGCTTCTACAAGAACATCCTTCTCATCGGCGACTCCTTTCGCAAACTGCACCCAGTAGCAGGCCAGGGAGCGAACTCTGCTATTGAGGAGAGCGCATTCATTGCGGATATCCTGTGGGATCTACGCAAAAAGGGCGCTTTGCATGATCCAGTCGAGGTTCAACAAGCTCTCACCGAGTTCCAGGAAGAGAGATTCGTTCGACTGACGGCCCTGCGAGAGGACGCAAACCTCGTCCAACGGATGGAGTCTCTGGACAATCCGGGCATGAAATTCATGGCTTTACACTTCGTGCCCCGGCTTCCTTTTGTGGTTGCTTTCCTACCACAGTTAGGATCTTCGTTCACGCCTGCGCGCTGTCTGAAGCATTTGCCTTCGCCCAAGGTCGGGCTCTGCGCTTTCTCTCAAGACATGAAGGCGAAGCCTACTCCTCGTTCCCCGCTTGCAACGGTTTCTTGGGTGACCATATTGATTCTTGCCGCAACGGCTCCTTGGTTGGCAACACATTATTTGCTAGCCGAATATGATGGCTTCCCTTCCAGTTCGAGTCCTCGGCTGCCTAGTGTCCTGCAACTGTACGCTTCTGCGATGGCGGCGTCAATCAGTGGACTCTGGGTTATCGAGTCTTACAAGGCTTCTTCCCTTGTATCGCCGTTGACCAGGTATGTCCCTGCAACTTCAGGTATACTTCTCATACTGATTTCTGCATGTACAGTGCCCTGGGGTGGATTATCGCCTCCAGCTATTGGGGTTGGGAGACAACCTTGCCCATCTATCTGTGCTTCCACATCCTCCTTAGCCAAGCGGTAATCCACTACCATATGCCACAAACAATGACCGACCTTGCAATCGCAAAAGCTCTGCTACCGGCCCTGATAATGGTCTATGCTGTTCCCACTATCCGCACGCTAGGTGGCTCATACGGAACTATAGACCACTCGTGGCAAATCGCCCACTCTGCTCTTCCTGTCGTCGCATACTTAACCGGCAAAGTCCTACGCATGATCTCTACGATACCCTCCGAAGTCGATGTGGTGTTTACTACCATCGATATCCCCTACCAGAGGCGCTTCCACAGCACCATCGTGTTCCTGGCCGGCATCCTGCACATTACCTTGGCTGTGACGTACGGCTCGACACTCCTCAGCACAGGCTTCAATCTTCTTTCCCTGCCCGTCGCGAGGACACTGGCCTCATTGACTGCCGTTATGAATTTATGGTGTCTATACACGGCCTGGGAGCTACGACGGATTAACGCGACAGACACCCCAGTCCTGCAAGCCTGGGTGTACATTCTCCTAAGCACAATTTTGGGCGGTCCAGCAGCGACCTTGGCGGGTACCTTCAACTGGTCCAAGGTTGAGTTGGCCAGGGCAACTTCTTTTCAGCATATGGGGCAATCCATTGAGGGTAGGAGACATAAGAGGTCGATATCGGATTTGACCAGGCATTTTGATTGAGGAACCCCTTGAAGCTCTTCCTACGTTACCAATACACGGACTCCAGTAGATCAACAGAACATGTGATTGATAGAATACGGAATAGAAATATTATTAGATATGGGAAGGTGTTTTTCCGTCAGGAATAGTCGTTATGATTGAGAGTGGTACATGCTGGGCTACATCAAGTTCCTAGTTTGTGTGGATTCTTCATAGGAGTGCATATTTTATTTGAGAGCTATCCTAGCCTTACCTAGCGCAAACGCTCATGAACAGACTAGAATCCATCAGGACGAACGGCAGAGTACTTTTGGCCGTTGCATTACTGGCACAGGTTGAAGATGAGCAACTCGACACGAGACACCTAGTTGGGGAATGGGTCCCATATTTTCAACCTCGCTTACGCACAAATCATCAAGCAATATCCAATGCAATTAAGATCCGGCTTCCGCCCCTGTCCGTACCTGGTAGATGTTCATTCATGCCTCTCTCAAGGCGACCTAATCATCTAGCTATCTCCCACCCTCACATCCAATTATTATCCCCGTTATGAGACAAGCACAGGCCACTTTGCTCCGTAGTCAACCCCCTGATAACCTCCAACTGCTTCCTGACTGACTCCTCCGGGGTTAACAGCCCGGTAAGGTCCGGATTCAACTTCTGAAACACTTTGAGTGCCATATCGAGGACTTCCTGGGTTGGAGCCATATCGCGCGCTGCAACCCGGTCGCTCTAATTAGCCTCGCTGCATAAAACAAAGTAGGATGGTGGGCACAGCCACGTACTTCCATCGGTATCAACCCAGCCCGGACTAAGAGACAGGGTCTTGATTCCCTCTCCGGCAAGCTCGGCCGCGTATTTCGACATGACGAGGTTCATGGAGGCTTTGGTGATGCTGTATCCGACGGTGACGGTCACGCCGCATTTACGGGTGAATTCTGCGTCGCCGGAGGGTGATGTGATGTAGATGATCTTTTTGTCCTCTCCGTTTCGAATCAGGGGGAGGAACGAGTTGATACAGTAGATTGCGCCGAAAAGGTTGACGCTCATCTTTAGAATGTTAGTCACGAAGAGCCATCCTCTAAGCATCATACGTGAAGGTGGTTGGGGGCGGTACACAGGCGTCAATCTCTGCTTTCAGCTCCTGCTCCTTTCCAAGACTAGTTTGCCTGAATTAGCCACTGCTGCCATATTCATCATAGATTTCACTAACAAAGCAGAGGTCGGATAGAATCTGTAGTCGAGTCCAGGGTGACAGGCGTTGCTGATCAGGACGTCCAGTTTGTCTCCCGTGAGCTTGCCCACCTCGCTAGCAGCCCGAGAGACACTCTCTGGGTTCGAGACATCGGCCTGCACGATGTGCAGATTGGTCTTGCTGGACGCAAGCTCGGCCAGCTCCTCGTTTGGCTGGCTGCGGATGAGAGCGAAAACCTCGTTTTGGGCATCTCCCGACTAGGTCCGTGGTATTAGCTCGTTCGATGATATGTAAATACAGATATCGCGGGCTGCTACACACCAGCTGTCTCACATATTCCAGCTACAGCATTCGTCAGCCCTATTATCGTACCCTGTAGTTGGAGAAGAATGGAACATACCCCGATCCCCCGGGACGCTCCAGTTACTGCCCACGATGGCATGATTGGCACGGAGAATTTTAAAAAGGCCTACAGTGGAAATAAAGCTGTCCCATATCTTGTCCGGGATTATATATATACCAAATGCGATGCGAAACCAGAGATCATCGGTTTTCGAATGCTGATCGCTCACTGGTCCACGGTTGTCCCGGGCAAGGCGACTCGACATGGGTCTGTCAGCGCACGGCCCAGCTCTCACCTCCGTCCAGTGTGCATAAACACAATCAAAGAGCTCTTTCTTGACTGTTCCAAAAAACTGAACCTTCAAAACTTGCTTTTTTTTCCACGGGTGTACGACACAATGGCAGTGGTAGACAGCTCCGCGCAGCCCGTTGTCGATGTCCTCCTCCTGTTTGCGGTGCAAATCCTGCTCCCATCCGTTTTAATTGTCTTCACCCCGAAGCATTCCCTCCTGCGCTATCTAGGGCTTCCGTGCATGGGATATGTTGCCTACCAGATCTACCTTCTTGCACCCATTCTCTCCAACAGCGTCTTCCACAATAGCTTCCTAGCATGTGAGGGCATTCTTGCTGTTGCCCATTGTACGAACTTGCTTATCCTGCATGGTGGAGTCACCTGGGATGACCTCCGTCGCAACCGAGCAGGGACACTATTACAGGGGCGCGTATCCAAAATTATAAGTGCTGCTCGTCTGGTAGTCAGTCTCCGAGGAGTCAATACCGCCTGGGAAACCAAGAACCTGCCTGCGCACCCATCCTTCTTGCGACGCCACGGGAAGTCAGTCAGCAGAGGCCTGTTTTTGCTCCGCCAAACGGCCGTCCTTTTCTGGCAGTATCTCTTCCTCGACGTCCTCCTCGAAGTAACCCTCCAGGAGCCCCCCGAGAATACGGAAAAATTCTACAGTCCAGGGATGGAGTTTGAGTATCTCACTCTCACCGGCGAACAGTGGTTCATCAGGGCATTCACGCCGTTCGTGTCCTGGTTCGCCGTTAGCCGGCTCCTCCTCGACTCGACCTGGCGTGCGTTGTCCATTATCTTTGTAGGACTGGGGATAGACGCGCCCGAAGCCTGGCGGCCCCTGTTTGGGAGTATGTGGGATGCGTACACGCTGCGCAATTTCTGGGGGTAAGTGAACATGCCTGCACCCACCCAGACGCCACCGACGATTAACAAAAAAATTTTTGAAAGCAAATTCTGGCATCAAATCCTACGATGGCCATTCACCTCCTCCACCAATTTCTTCACCCGGAAGATCATGAAGCTACCCTACCCCTCGCTGCTGGAGCGATACACGAACAACTTCTTGGTCTTCCTGCTCTCCGGGATCCTCCACGCCGTCTCCGCCAACATCATGGGTCTCTCAGCGGTCGAGTCCGGCGCCATCCCCTTCTTCACCTCGTTCACGCTAGGAATGATGATCGAGGACTCCTTCCAGGCCATTTATCGCCAGATCACTGGGAAACCGGAGAAGGCGCCGCTCGCGGTGTGGGAAAAGGTGATCGGGTTCATCTGGGTGCAGTTCTGGATGTCCCTCACGTCGCCCTGGTACATGTACCCGTCTCGCCGAATCCTCGCAGACGAGGCAGCCTGGGTTCTCCCGTATAATCTAACCGCGAAACTCGGAATGTCGGGAATGTGGGGGCTCCTCGCGATCTATGGGGTATTCGTGAAGGCTGTGTTTGGGACTTCGCTGTGAGATCATCATCCTACGTCTTCCTCCCATGTCTGTTGGGGGTGTTATTCGCTCGTCGGAAAACTCTAAAGGTAGCAGCCTATTGACGGGGTATCTTCTATTTCATAATCCTTATGCGATACTACTCTGTTTAGGTGTATAGAGGTGCCTAGAAACGGGGCTCGCTAAGAATAGGCGACGGCGACGACAACAAGTCCCAGTGGTCGAGGGTGAGGCCGGCCACCGCACATCCAAAGACAGCAGCTGGCCGGCAAATGTCAAGGCTGAGACAACGGGTAATATTGGCATATATGTGAGCTAGGATAAGGTCGATGTGGATGATTTCAACCAGTATGGCTATATTTGGTATGGCCAGGCTGATGGTGGAATTCCAGAGAGCGTTGGCACCAGTGACGAGGAGATCGTAATCAAACATCTGAGCCCGGGACACACCTACAATGTCGCCGTGCAAACCTGGACGGATCTTTTGGGGAGGGGGGGGGGTTCCTTCTGGTGGTGCAGTGGGAAGATTTAGCATTGTAGAAGACCACTAGCTGAATTTATAAGAATAAAATGGTTTATTGAATCCCAGCTGGGGATTATCTTGACAGAGTGCGATGAGGCTACTTGACTCCAATAACTGCATTTGTCATTGCCTTCTTTCATACTCTCGCATGCATTCTTGCCATTCCTGCTGAGCATTTTCCATCTGCTTTTGCTTTTCTTCCGTTTTCCACCATGGGAAATATATCATTTGACGACGACATTCTGTTGACCCCATGTCGTAGTTGACAGCCAGGAACCCAATCTCAAGTTCCTGGTCAAGAGCCCGAGCCTCTGTGGCTGAGATATCCAGCAATAGGCATATATCATAGAGGTCCCGTTGATCCTTTACTAAGATCTCAAGAACGACGAGTTTGAGCCCTTGTTCATATTGGTTGAGAAGGCGCAGGATATGCGCAATAAAGTCTGGAGCTGCACCCCAGGGATCACAGCATGCTTTGATCTCCTTCATGCTGAGCATAATACTAATTTGTTCCTGGGCGGGATTTTGATCGGGATCTTTCAAGCACCATAATGATAATAGCGCCGTAATGTGAAAGCAGTCCTGCAGTTGGTAAACGCGAGGATCGTCACTTTGACTCAAGAACTGTTTGTTGCTTCGCTGTAGCTCGTTCACTGTTGCTTTCGTAGTGATAATTGTGAGGAAAGCGGGTTGCCGGCTTAAGAGGGATAACGAGTTATTATGGGTGTGGTAGAATTGGAAGCCTTGAGACCATACCTTAAGACCTCAGTAACATCCATCCTAGCAATTGTAAGCGCCTAAGCTGAAAGAAAAAGGATTTTACAGCGCAAGAACCTGCGTAGCCCTAGTTGATGGGAAGTTAGGCTGCAACAACACTTGCCTCGTTCATAATTCAAAAGCTACGATACCTACCTGTGATATAAATCCAGAGGGTATACGTCCAACTTGTACACTATCGTGCACCCCACACATTTGTGTCATTGGCCCATCTTGCTCATTGCTGAATATATCCGCCTGACCGCGGGCCTCCGTTCCGAACAACTCAGAACTCAGCAGTAGCGGCGGCTTTGCGTGGGGATGTTCGAATAGTGGTCTGACTGCATCCACCAAACTCAAATGCAACTAATCATAGAGCAGCCGCCGGCCTTTTTGCCCGCATTACACATGTCCTGTTATCCTTACATTTTTGGTCAACTCTGGCTGTAACCAGTTACAATTACCCTACACAGATATCGGGTGTTATACCCCTATATCAATAATCAGCCCATATGGTGCCTCACATTCACATGGCTTTTCCGCGGAGCATACTCTGGGCCACAAGGGACTATCCTTTTTTTACCCCAGTTCTCAATTCTCAGCCTTGGGTCACTAGTGACTGTCGTTGGTGGGTTGAGGTATTCAGGTAGATCGGCACTCCGACATCCGGAGTTCCCAAGGCCACCAGAGTGGGCGATCTTTAAAGTGTATGAATAGTGCCACTCCAAACCCACACGTATCTAACGCGAGGATCTCGTCAGTTGTCGTTGGCAGTCATAATGCAGGCGTCAGGAGTGGCCAGCTATTTCATTCCCAACGTCATTATACTGGAGGAGGATCAGCCAAAGTCTCGGGCATGCCCGCCACCCTGGTGATTATCGTCGTGCCTTTGCCTCGGGTTACTCGACTTGAAACCTCATTGGCGTGTAGATTTTACTTTCGACGCCTTATGGGCAGACCACGGGGCTACCGCCCTACCGGAACGAATCCCACACTCCCAACCATCGGACTGGTGCCGTGATTCACTGCCAGTGGCAAAAGCTTTTCGTCATGGTTGTTGGAGAAACCAAACCCACAGGAGCAGAAACTTTATTTTTTTGGCGAATCGAACCGTCAGACACCTTGAAGTAGAACTAGTCGTTAACTAGGATGTACACCCAATCGAATCATGCCGCATATCACCGGCGTGATCATGCTGGAATGGGCAAGGGGAAGCTCACTCGAAGTTTCTCTGCATGCACCCTGATTCCTACACTCCTTCACAGCTCAACAAGGCAGAAGGCATCTAGGCGTAGTTTTCCATGGTTCATTGTAGAATGTGAAGCGAATTAACTAGCCTCTTACTCCCAGGATCGTGTGCCCAAACGGAGATGATTTACAGCTAAAGAAGGCTGATATAGAAAAGGCGCCAACGGTTTGACTCAATTATCTGCCCGATCATGGTCCGCCTTGGGCACTCCCTTCAGCCTCATTTTTCTCCAAGTCGGAAATCACGGTTAGCATTGGCTTTTGACTGTGCTCAGGCACTCCTCAATTAACAAGAACTTGACCCTAACGTTATCCCAGCGTTACAGCGTATACCTAAAAAGCGGACTCTTCTCCCCCATACCCTGTAACTCCTCCTCCGTAAACCTCTCCCTCACCTCATCCTCACCCATCCTCTCATTTCTCCTATTAGCCCTCCACAAACAAACCTCCAAAGTAAGACACGCCACAACCCCCGCCGCCGCAAACGCAAACGAAGTCCCATACCCCGTCGGATACCTCGGCCTCTCCGACTCTCGATATATATAACTCCCAATAAGCCCCCCCGCATTCCCCATACAAATCAAATACCCAATTGCAATGGCCCGTTTATGCGGATTCGGGATATTCGATACATTCCACGTATTTACCCCAGGCAGGATAGGATACATCCCGAAACAAGCAAGACAAACCCCGAAGTAACACAGGGCAATATTATCGCGGATACTGGCTGCTTTGCTGAATAAGATTGAGAACGCAGGGATGAGACAGAGTTGCGGGATGACGATGAAGGGCATGCGCCACGTGTATCGGTCTGCGAAGAGGGAGAAGGTGTAGGCGGATATGGCTCCCAGGGCGTATGGGGGGATAGTTAGGAGTTGGGCTTTGGCGGAGGTGAAGCCCATCGTTTGGATAATATCTGGCATGGTGAATTTTAGGGCATAATTGGGGACGGCGTTGGACCAATTGGCGATGATTAGGAGGTAGATCTTCCAGTCGGTTAGGACACTGAGGAGGGCGGATTTGTCGAAGGTTTTGTGGTGGCTACTGTCACTGCTGGCGGCTATTTGGCGTAGTTCGAGGAAGCGGATTTCGTCTTGGTTGAGCCAGGTGGAGGAGAGGGAGGGGGAGTTGGGCAGGAGGATGTAGCAGGCTACTGCCATGAGGACGGTTGCTAGACCCTCTATGATGAATATCTGGGTGACAGGGTTAGTATTTAAGGAGGGTGTGGGGGGATACTAGCTTACCCAGCGCCAGCCTTCGTATCCTGCCGTGCCATCCATCTTGGCTATGACGAAAGCAAGGAGACCGGAGAATGCACCACCCGACGCTGCTGATGTGTAAAGGATAGCAATGCGAGTCTGCGTTTCATTTGGTAGGTACCATTTCGAGATGACCAGGACGGCGCCAGGGAGGAACCCGGCCCTGAGCAGTAACCTTAGCATCACTGGAGCTTATATAGTGGGAAGGTTAGTCTTTACTTACTCGAACAGTCCTAGTAAGAAGCGTATCACGATAAGACCAGCAAAGTTATGAACGAAGCCCGTGCATGTCATGATCACACCCCAGATGAGAATCAAAGAACCGAGATACACGGAAGGTTTCTCAAAGCGATTAAGTATAATGTTGCTGGGAACCTCTATTCTTATGCTTAGCACCGGCCAAGAACCACTAGGATATTGATCCAACATACCAGCTAAAACGTAGGGAATGAAGAATATGGAGAGCGCTATGTTGTATTGAACCCCGTCCATGTGTAAACTCGAAAGAAGGCCTTCGATCTTCGCATTCCCTGCAGGCTATGAGCGAAAAGCTTTCCATAACAGTGATTGTGTAGAGTTACCAATGTTTGTCTTGTCGATATATGCAACTAAATACAGCAAAATGAGAATAGGGAGCAATCGCCACTATGTCTGTAAGTAAAGAACGGTTGCATTATTTCATATGGAGAAAGCGTACATCGACCTAAAGTTCCATCGGTTAGTGCCGTTATCATTCAAGACACATTATCGTACCAACTCACCTTTCTTAAAAGCTTCCTTTTTGCGTCCTCTGGAAAATTAGCAATAAACGCTGCGTCCTCCGGGGAAAGCGTCTGGTGTGGTTGTTGCTCGAAATGCTTCACTGCAATATCTTTCTCACTATCATCGACAGCGGTAGAGTAGGTGATCGACTCCCTCGGCGCAGCCATTTTGGAGGTTGCTCGTCAATATATTATGGTCGACACTTTATCTTTTTTTTTTTTCTTCTCTTTCCCGGCCGATGTGGAGAAACTTATACTTCGCATAATCTGCCTTGGCAACCCCGGATTATTCTGTCGTGGAGCCCCAGTTATCCGTGAAATCCGAACACCCAAAAGTTTAAAACCAGTCAACCCCCGGATTTCAAAACTCCATCGACTGTGATTAGGAAGATGTTGGTAGCCACGGTGGGGAAACCGAATTGTGATCGAGCAATGGAAAGAAGGCCTGGAAGGTCAATAACCTGAGGTGCGTTTTGTATACAATTAGGAGCACATACCGACGAGTCCAGATCCAACCAATGTGAGATCTGCCATGTATCGAGCATGTTGCTGTCATCTAAAGGAATGAACCCCGCACCAGAAGAAGCGGAGATTTCTGCGCTGCTGACGAACGGCATGCGGAGATCCGCATCGGTACTGTTCTCCGCATACTGCGTCGTCTCGTAGGACACATCGTTAGTGCTTCCCCCCATTAACTGCCGATTTTGAGCCTCAAGTCTCAACTCTTCCAAAATTATATCGTAGCGTCGACTTGGCGACGGTCCAGTAGTTGATCGCCGCAGATGACACCGGCAGCGTTCGGCTAGATCAAGTAACTTCATATGCGACTGGTGATCATTTTCATAAAGAGTGTGCCTCCCTTTCTGAATTTCCCAGACATATACAACTACCAATGAGCAGAAGGTAACGTAGTGCATCCACCAGAACGAGTGAAACATGGTGCTGTCGCTTGCTATTTTATCAACTAGCTCTAGACATGATCTGGCAGCCGCAATGCATTCCTCTACATTAGCCCGGTTTTCATCCCCGAGGAGGAATGGTCGGTTAGCGTGAATCACGGCATGGGAGTAGGCTAGCTGTAGCGCAATGGCCTGGCGCCGGAAACTAGGGATCAATGTGGATGGTTTCACTGTTCCAAGGTGAGGGGGGAGACTTGCGCGCCATTCATGTAATTCCCGGCCTAGTCGATGTGCAGCTGCTACTCGCTCATTATGGGGCATGTCGCCGACTGAATATACCTCGCGGGATATTTTCCCGGTAATCCGGGCAATCCTATCTCTGTTAGCTATGCTCTAAGCAATATAAGGTGATGCACCAGCTCTATACTTAGCGTGGAATATCAAGGAGTCAACATGGCAATCCCCCGCATCCTCGGAGTTCGAGGGTCCCTGTGCCGTCATATCCTCATCGTTGACGCTATCCGGAAAGTCTTGGTCGATGTCCTCATCTTGATAGAGCCCCGGTCGGCCAAAGACTACACTTAGATACTTGTCGATGGTATATGCCACCCAAAACGTACGTTTATGGCACTGTGAGGTGACATAGTCGGAACGACGGCTTTTGAAGGGGGCGTTTGATTTCTGATCCCGCTTTCTGTGCATACCTAGAGATAAAGTAATCTGGAACGCATTTCCAAAGGTATACCAACCTTTGTTCATACGCGAAGTTTGTAGGAGGTATAAGACCTGGATTAGCCTTGCCTGTGTTGATTCCAGTCGTGGAAACCCCATCTCCGTATCGGTCAAATCCATGGCGGTGCAGAATAGCTGATCGCTCTTGGGAAAAACCTCCGCCATATTAGACACGGCCCCATTGATTTTCTCCTCTCGCAAAGTAGCAATGGCTAATATCGTCAATAAGATTGCACACTTCGCCCGGCTGATTGAGTGACCAATGGCCTTGTTCTCTTTCCTGTCTTTCAGGAACACCTCCATCCAAGCCTCGGTCGTCTGCCGGTGGAGCATGCGATACGTCACAACGCAGGTATCAAAATAGAAAGCCAACAATTTCCTCGCTGCTGCCGGTGCTGGAATTATATCACACGTGTGGACCTCTTTGTCGACCTCGAACGGGCGATCTCCAGCCGAAGTCAAGGATTGATGCTTGTCTGCTTCGTTCAGCCCGTTTGACGATGCCATTTCCCCCCGCTGGGTGAACAGCTTCCTCCACGCTCGGTGCAAGAATGATAGCCCAGATGTCGGGTCGAAATATTGGTCCTCGATGTCCAATTCGGGTGAGGCTCGCGCATGGAAACTAGCGGATGGGTTCCCATTTAGGATCTCGGCTGGCCCCTGATCGATAGCCACGGGAGCTGGGTTTGTAAAATCGCCCCCACGGGGAGTAGCAGAAAATTGCGCCTCTCTTAAAACCGCTCCTCCTTGCTCATGCGGGATTCTGGTGGAGGATGGGGGCGTTGGAGGCCGTCCCCGAGAATACTTTGAAGCATACTCGCACGTAACCTTCCTTCGGGTACAGTTACTACATGGAAGTGTACCATTACAGCGAATTTTCTTGGCTTTGCAGGTATCACAGGCTCTGCTGACCTTGGGGTCTTTTCGACGATTGCCGGTTTCGGGATTGGGGCTGGTAGCTATCAGTGGGCGCTTGGCCATAACAGGGGTGGTAGCTACGGGTGACTCTAGCGGAATTGATGCGATCCGGAGTCCCCTATCGAGTGAAGGGGTTGTGGGCATTTTGGCACGAGGGCGATGGTCTTAGCAACAGGGGCACGGATCTGGAATCCGAAGAATCCAGACAACTAATCGGACCTGATTGAACGTTTATCCGAAAGTCCGAACGCAATTATTCCGTATATATCCTAGCACAAACCCACTTTTAAGGCAGTCTTATTGGCTATCGTGAGTTCACCTACAAATATACCTAGGTACCTATTACTGTTTGCTTCATGCTACACGATAGGAACACTTCGCAAAAACGCGGGAAAGGAAGAAAAAAAAAAGGGGGGAGTTCGAGTAGTGTATATTTACTAATTTCATATATCTCATATGCAAAGATAACGGGTTTGAGTCATTCTTTCCTCACGTGCCACATTCATCAAGCCACCCTGCTCAAAGATGCCGCAGCAATCGCCGAATGAATTTCCTGCTCGGCACCAGACTCCAACGGAAGAAGAGGCGATCGCACAGTCGCATGGTTAAGAATCCCCCTCGCAACAAGAGCATGTTTAAGAGCAACAGTTCCCTCCATATGCGACCCACGATGATAAACACTCTTAGTCACGGGGAGCAACTGATCATGAATCTCCCGTGCCCTCTTATAATCCTTAGCCTTGCCCGCCTTAATCAACTCAATCAAGGGCTCCGGAGCAATATTGCCATATCCAACCAGGAAACCATCGACGTCAAACGCCGTGTGAAGAAGATACTCGTCATGACAAGACAGGATCTGGAGATCCGGCCTCTGGGCCCGAATAACAGGGATCTCTGTATCCCACCGGCGCATATTCCGTACACCGTTCTTCATCGCGAAAACACCAGGAAGCGCAGCGATGTCAAGCATGGTTTGCAGGCTGTATGTAGCCTTGGTGTTGTCGGGGTACTGGAAGAGAATGAGCGGGAGACCGGATACTTCGTATACGCGTCGGTAGCGATCTTGGGGGGCACCGGGTTGGTATCCGAAGCGCAGCCAGCCATGGGAAGGATATAGGAGTCCGGCGGATGCACCGGCTTCTTTTGCACGCTTCGCCTCTAAGGCTGCAACTTCTGTGCCTTCACCTGTGATTCCGGCGATGATGGGGATCTTGTTGTCGACTGACTTGACGAAAGCCCTGATTACGGAAATCTGTTCCTCGGGGGTGAGGAAGGTTCCTTCACCGGCGTGGCCGAGGACGACGAGGCCTTTTACGCCATCGATGCTTCCGAGCCAGGAGCCAAGGCGTTGAATTGCTTCGTAGTCGACGGCGCCGTCTGTTGTGAAGGGGGTGACGGGGGCTGGGGTCAACCCGCGAACATCAAAGCCGACCATTGTGAAAGTTGGGGGAGAGTAAAAAAGCTGTTTATTTGTTTGTTTTTGTTGGTGCTGAGCCTTATAGTGGTAGAGATCTATACATGGCCTTCAAGTGCTCTTATATATACTTAATGCGCCATCCGATATTCACGATGTGGCGAGGAAAGCCTTTCGGATTCCTCTCGGATTCCCGGAAACGCGGAGGGAATCCCTTCCCCTCGTTTTAGCGCCTCAATAATCCGTCCGGATTTTCAGTTCCAACGTCATCGGGGTCCTGTGGGTTTATCCGACTGGTTCTTGAATTCAGAGGGGCTTTATATCCATTCCTCAAACGCACGTTCGAAATAGTTGTGTACACGGTTTTGAAGTTTTGGGGCCTGGGTGGTTGAGTTGAACATTGGAATATATATTTTCATTCGGGGCGGAACCATAAGATGTAGAAGAGGACATCCCGTCTTCGAGCGACGTTTATAAAGGCATTTCTAGAATAGTACGAACCCGATTTTTTTTTGATTTGATATTCATGGCTATTGAGGTGAGTTAGTCGATTATTGGCGTTGGTACTATGAACGCTGACTCCCTTATGAGTTTTTGAAACCTCCTCCCGGCCGACTGGCAATGATGAGGCATCATCTTCGAGCCAGATGTCGTTTTGTTGATCCCGGAGGGTGGATGCGCATTCCTTCGTAACGACACCTACAAACCGCACTAAGATCAGTGTGAATTCTATTTATATCTATAACTGGCCATCCCGTGGTGGCATCATTATCCTTGCTGAGGCAAATCAGGTTAAGTTGAATTATTTAGAATAGGACATCCTAAACCCTTCATGAAAGCATAACAGGAATCAGGATACCAAGAATAAACACTGCTAACAGCTTCTCCATCTTAAAGGGACCTGGTATAACAGCAACTCACATTTTACACTTATCACTAAAGTGCTAGACAATGACCACTCAGCACGTAGTAAGATTTATGATGAGGTGGCCCCCGCTGTAACTAAGACTAAAAGTCTTTCAGTGAAGGTTGGGTGGCCGAGTAGTGGTGGACTGTGGGTGCTGGAGCTCGTGAATCTATGTTTGGAGGATGTCTTGGCACCATCTATTAAGGCTGATGAATTCAAATTTGATCCAGAGTGGTGGGCTTGTCATGCTGGGGATGGATATGGATGAACGGTGCCACATTATAGAGCAATTAGGTGGGAAGTTCTATGCAAGCCTAGAGGTCTACAATGGTAATGCGTGCTTGAAGGCGTGGGAGGAGAAGACTACTGGTGAAGTAGGGCCGCTTGTTGACGAGATAATTTGAATGGCAGTCCGCAGCCGTGGATTTGACGTATCACAAGCCGGTAGGGATATTTCTGTTGGTTTTCATGGGGCACCCTTCAGAGGTTGTAGTTGGGCCATTTGACTGTCGTAGAGGATCAGTGCTTGGCTAAACTTGAAGTTTGTCGGGTTTTGACAATGATGGATAGGTGGTATTGAACTGGACGAAGCTCACATTCCATTGAAATGTAACCCTACAGCGCATTGCGAGAAATGGGCTATTTATGTTTTCAGGCACTGCTGGCGGAAAAGATATAAGTGTCTCCTTTGAGTGACACGATCCATATACAATGAGCGATGGCTCACTCTCATTTCCGAAAGTGCCGCATTTCGGGGCACCTCCTGTGAACGGGCGACCGCTGATTGGTTGATTGGACCCTCTTCCGTCCGATTCCCGCCGGGTTAAACAAGTCCGGTTTTGCATACGGAGTACTTGAGATAGAACTACAATGAGTACCTACCTATGGACGTCGGAATGCACTCTCGAAGTATTATTTCAATGCACGATATGACTACGTATGGTGTCATGGTTGTAGAGGACCTTTTCTCTCGTTCAATGTCTTGGTAAATCTAGTAGATGAACAGTCCCTTGCAATTCCCTGACACCTGTCAAGGCCTGGGCGAATACTCCACCCCGGGGCTTGTCTCAGCCCAATCACACAACCGGCATTTCCACTCGGCAACAGATCCCGTCTGCCTCCTGCTGCTGGGCCCGTTCGTGGATATACTATTTTCAACGCCTGCCACCACTCTTACCCGGTCCACCATCCGGTCTTCGGATCATTAGCCCCCAAGTGGAGCCCCAGATCCGATTCTCGTGTGTCAATGGATGGAGCGGGTGTAACTATACGGATGTTGGGGCCAGTATGAGGCACGTCAACCACTCGCTCCACGACTACATATAGACAACCGCTTCCTCTGGTAGTGACAGGTTGGAGGGCTGGCAGCGATTACCCCTATCTAGAATTATCATAATTGACCCAATTTCGAGCCTCACGATATCACTTGAGTACCCGAATCAAACAAACCTCTAACCCTATCTACACAATGGCCCCCTCTATCAACGAATTCCCCCACAGTGCCACCCCTCTACACCCCGATGTCTGCAGAATCGGCATCAATGGATTTGGCCGTATAGGTGGGTGACCATCCTGACCACCCCCCCCCTCCCAATCTATTCACATCATTAACAACCTCCCCACCAGGCCGCAACGTCCTCCGCGCCGCGCTCGTCCGCGACGACATCCAGATCGTCGCCATCAACCACACCTGCACCACAGTCCAAGATCTCATCTACCTCATCCGCTATGACTCCTCCATGGGCCGCCTCTCCGACGACATCCCTATTCACGCCCTCTCCGACTCCCTCATCGTCGTCAACGGCCAACACATCGCCCTCACCTCCGAACGCGACCTCAAGAAGCTCAACTGGCAGGTCGTGGGTGCCGACTACGTCGTCGAATGCACCGGCAAATTCACCAAGCGGGATCTGGCCATGGACCACATCACCTTCGGCCAGGCGAAGCGCGTCGTCATCTCTGCCCCGAGCTCCGACTCCCCGACGTACGTGTACGGCGTCAACTCGGAGCAGTACGCCGCCGATGCAGAACGCCTCGTCGTCTCCTGCGCGAGCTGCACGACAAACTGCGTGACCCCTGTGCTGAAAGTGTTGCACAGGGAGTTTGGAATCGTACAGGGTTTCCTGACCACCGTGCATGCTGCAACGCGGTCCCAGCAGGTGCTGGACGGGTATAGCAAGAAGAACCGTCGACTAGGTTAGTCTACTTTACTTCACTTCACTCTCGCTCTCACGCCATACTATTGCCTTCCAAAATCTAACCCCTTCTAGGCCGCAGTGTCTTTGACAATATCATCCCTACGACAACCGGCGCCGCAAAGGCCATTGCTACCGTGCTGCCCGAGTTGACCGGTAAAGTCACCGGCGTCTCCATCCGGGTTCCCACGTAAGTCCCGTCTCCGTCCTAGTCCCAGTGGTTAACCACAATCCTAACAAGCTCAGCCCCAACGTGTCCATGATCGACTTGACCGTCAGCACGGAGAATCCTACCTCCCTAGCTGAGATCCTGGCTGCCTTCCGCCGGGCCTCCAAGACAGAGCTCACGGGCGTGGTGGCCGTCACGGACGAGGAGCTCGTCAGCAGCGATTATAACGGCAACTCGCACAGCGCTATAGTGGATGCACCTGCATGCGCCGAGCTGAATCCTCAGGTATGTCTTTCCAGGCTTGACTGGTGTACCAGCGCTAACTGTTGGGTGCAGTTCTTCAAGATCATGGCGTGGTATGATAACGAATGGGGATATTCTAACCGGCTGCTGGATTTGACTGCGCACGTTGCTTCCCAGGAGAATTAGCATGGTCCTCCGTGCTGTGGATGACGATGATGATGATGATGATTGTTTGGTTGTTTGTTTTAATACCCTTATGCTAGATATAGATATGAAACGTTTTCAAATTGCCCTCCTTTCCAATATATACAGGATCGTGGCATGATGTCAGCCAAACGAGAGCACTTCACTGCCAACCTGAGATGTCACCTCTTGTTCCGTCCCCAATGAACCTACCCCTTTAATACAACCTATACTTCAGATTTAGCCATAGTTGGGGCTATCCCACAATCCACCACCCAACAAACACCCCCACCAAAACAACCACCCCCGAGAAAAACCCCACCATATTCCTCACAGCCCGCCGATGATGCACCTCCATCGTCCTCGCAATCCTCTCCGCCCACGCCCGCGGCGGATTCCCACTCGGAAACTCCCGCTGCGGCACCTCCCTCCCCAGAAACCGACACAGCGGCTCCCACCCATCCTCCACCGACCACTCCAGCATCTGCCCCTGCGGGACCCCCAGCCCCCTCACCATCGCCACATGCTGCTCATACACCCACTTCCCATTCGCTGCAAAACTGCCCCGGAAGAACCGCGGCATCATGGTCCGACACATCGTCTGCCGGATCCAGAATAGGTCCGTGCTGAACCAACTCTTGCACCAGTCCCAGTCGACCGGGTTGGCGTCGAAGTAGCCCATCGTCTGCTGCATGCTGCGGTACCACCCGTCGAGGTCGGTGCGGGTGTTCAGGATGACTTTGGCGTCCGGGTATGCCGCGATGAGCTCCGGTGCGAACTCGGCGGCGAGGAGGTCGGAGACGCCGACGGAGTCGCCGAGGACGGTGTCGAAGTCTTCTGCGGTGAGTTGGGATGGAGGGGTGGTGGTGTATTTTTTCTGTAGGAGGCGGTAGGTTGCCTCGAGGGAGCTAGGGGGCAGAATGGTGTCGAAGCCGTGATACGTGTGCTCGTAGCCGAGGATATGCAACGCCTCGCGCAGTGACTCTGTGGCGGATCGCGAGATGCCCACCGCGAGGACCTGCATGGGCTTTTGCCGCTTGCCGGCGGGCGGAGGCAGTCCGTAGACGCGGTGGAGGATCCAGTCTGGGACCATGTTCATCTTGGCTTAACCTTTGGTTTTTTTTTTTTTTTTTTTTTTTTTTATTTTAACTTTGGCTGGGGATTTATTTATTTTTACGGCAGAGTTATGAGACGGAGGTAGTTGAAGGTTAAATCAAACTGGATCGGGTGAAAGTTGTCCTTTGACAGGCAATCGCTTGGCAGCAATGCCAGGATGTTATAACCAACAATTAAAGCTCGAGAACCGAGTCAGATCTCCGCCAGAGCTACTGCATGCGTCCCTAGAGCGCTCCACTTCTGCGGCTGGGCAAATTCAGGCCCCCGAAGCACTGACTCGGTACTGCGTACATTCTTATCAACGTCATGCTGTGGGCCAGTCGACATGTCAATCGAATTACAGCGGCCCACAAAAAGGTGCCATGACATCTTAGTGCAGAGTGATGGGAATACATGCTAGGTTTCAGGTTGGCACGATAAGACCGAGGACATGCTAAATACGAGGCAAGGGTAGGTCCTGGCGGCCTTAAGTACGACCTAAGTAAAACGTATTATAATAGTTAAGATAGCCCGCAATAGTCCCATCAAACACCTTGAATACCATACTCCTCCAGCTCATACGCCTCAACTTCATTATGCAGCAGCACTTCCTCTGTCATATGTATGTCCACACGGCGAGGAAACCACTCGGGTAGATATCCCCCTCCTACATGGCTCGTCACCAGGAGTTTAAAGACCAGGCCGTTTCCACCGCGCGCAATCGCTTCCACCAGACTATTGAGAAACGGCATCAGGAGATGCATACCGGGCCGGTTGAGCGCATTATCAAAAAAATCAGTACCGTCAATCATACACAATATCACACCGTTCCTCAGAGGCTTGAGGATGTCCTCAAAGACGCGACACATTGAACGCAGATCTTGCAGCGCAAGGAACTGGTGATAGTCACGAGCCAGGTATCCCAGGTCGAGATCCCCCGTCTCGGAGAGGGAGAGGGCCAACTGCGCGATGAGCGATCTCATGATCCCTACAGCGCCCGTGAAGGCATCTTTCAGGTCTAGGTGTAATCGGCAGAAGAACGCTATCGGGTGGATAAATCGAACGGCAGAGACGCTCCTCATAAGCAGCCCGCACACGTAGCTCAGAGGCGCGGCGGCATCGACCGGGACATCAACCAACATTCCCCACACGGCCAACGTTCCAGACTCTAGGCTCCGAAGCCAGTGCTGGAATCGGGGGTCCTGGACCACTCCTGCAACATGGTGCTGCGTGCCTTCGCCCAGTGCCCTGCCGTAAAAGAGCACCGAGTTTCTCTCCGCACCAACGACGCTTATGACCTCGTCAACAACATCGTTCCCGCCAAAGGCGGGAGTAAAGTTGAGCGCCATGAGGACCTGCTGGAGGGTGATCGCGGGTAAAACTGGTTGTGGCGCCGGGCTTTGTCTAAACGTTGCTAGGGCTTTGTGGACGACTACAAGCCGTTAGCACGAGTGGCAGTGAAGGAATATGGGGTAGTTTTAGTTCACTTACTTCCTTCCACTTGCTCCTGCAGGATCTGTTCAAGGGCGTCTTTCGACACGGTCGATTGCAGTAGCTTGTTCACATTGGTGTACACCTGTTCTAATCCCTTGCCCACCTGGACAACATTCAATCCAGTATCATGGACTTCGATACTCAAACACGCCCTGACTGCTGCTTCAAACGCGTTTGCCTTTTCGCTCACCGTCGTAGTCACTGCATCTTCCAGATCCTTACCGTAGTTGTCGCCTTGGAAAAATGCCCCAGCCGCTTGCCTTAACCCACCCCGAACTAAACCAGAAGTGTCAGTACGAGAGCCTGGAGGAAGTCCACTGACAGGAATCGAAATGTAGGTTGACTAACAGCCGCTATGCTCTCCAATCCACCGTGTAATCCACTCGACCGCGTCCAGCACCGCAAGGTATAAGTCGTGCGCCCGCTCCATAAGCGCCGCGTTCCAGGCATACACATGGAAATAAGGCAGGGTCTCGTTTATCGAGTACGAAAGAGAAGCGAGAGAATCGACAATAAGGCCTCGGATTGTTTCAATGCGGGTGGCAGCCTAGGAAAGCTCAAGGCATGAGGATGAATATCAAGATGCCGTGGTTCATTGCGGAGGTCATACATTGTATACCAGCGTCAGGCCCCCGCACAGCACTCCTAAATAATCGCCCTGCGGCAGGAGGACGGTCAAGAACTCGAACCTCGAAGCGACCAGGCCCGCAGTGCGGATACTCTTGCGAAAGAAATTGTTCGAATTGTGACCCTGGTAACGAAGGTCGATAGCGTTTTGAGCCTCTGCGCGGACCTCCTCCCAGGTAGTGCTTGTCTCGAAGATAGATTGGTACTCTGGACTCGACGATCTCCGCAAAATGCCCCTCATCACGCTGCGAAACCGGTCTTTCTTCTGGGTCACTCTAGGGGTCGATCAGATTACGGCCCGGGGGGGGTATCTAGGGATCTCCACGAGACTCACTGTTCGGGCGGGACTGGCAGGGACCTTTTCTCCTCGATCGCTTTCTCAAAGCTCCACGCAGGGTTTACGGCCGGTGCATTGTGTTCGATCCACGGCCCGATCGTGTCCGCGACTGTGCCATCGGTGGGCTGGACTGGTAGAGTATGCATTCTAGGTTGCTCGCCTCTTCTTCTCCAGACATCCCCGCAGGCAGTGAGAGAACTTGGATAGCAGTAAGAGGAGAGGTAGTGCAGCAGAAGCAGACGAGGCTGGCGGAGTGGTGAGGCTCTAAGCAATCCCGCCCAGCTCGATCCCCTCGTGGTGTGCCAGCTGTCAAGTGGAACGCAAACGCAAACAATTGAGGGGCGGAATATGCAGTCAGCGATGCTCCTTCACTTCATTGGACGGCTGAAGAGCTCGTCAGGTAGCCATCGTCTCGCCCCGTTCCCTAGTCGCAGCACCGACCAATCCTTTGCACGCACTTGCATCTAATCCTGGCATGCTAGACCGTTCTAAGAATCCTGCACTCTCAAGACCCCTCAGTCCCGTCGCCCAAGCCACGCGGGTTCCGGCACATATAGACGTGGCCCAATTTCCTCCGAGATTCCAAATGATTCCCATTCTCCAAGTCAGTCGGCTGGGGTGACTATTTGGCATACCTTCCTCACACTCACAGTGCCTTCATGTCGCCTGGATTACACTCACCGGTGGAGGCCCCTCCTGCCCCCAACGAAGCAGTCGAGGGACTGAACAATGGCAAAGTAAAGGTATGTAACCATCAGCTCCTTCAAAGTCTTGTTCGGAATCGCTTAACGTTTGTCTACAGATATCCGAGGCCGATTCATCCGGCCCTGAGGTTGTCCGACCGGTCGAAGAAGCTCCGTCTCGGGACAAAGCAGATCCACAAACCAGTCCAGAGGGAGGTGATACACCCACAGCAAAGCCAGTCGCCTGGGAAAAGGTCGCGGACTGGCTACAACAGGCCGTCACAACAATAAATAGGCTGGGGGAGATCCCTGAATGCGTAGACGAGCTGCGAGGCCTCCTGGAGAATGCTTCCAAGGAGATCAATCCCCCCAAGTCCGAGATCCGAAAACCAACCCCAAAGAAAAAAGGGAGTCTACCAGACACTGAGACCACCGAGGCAGATACGGAGCCAGAGTCAGATGCCGAGTCCGAGTCAGGGTCGTCGGATTCTGAAAAGTTAATCTTGATCCCTGAATTACGCTACGTCCCATGGCGCAAAGCTGCTGAAACGCGTGAGGAATCCATGCTCTACCCAGACCAGGAAGAGCTGACCTATCATACGATTGATGTCCCGGCCAATGAGCCGGATGTCGCAGACCTTGAGTTCATGTTCTTAAATGGCTGGCAAGCACCTGAGCATCAGGTCATCAAAGGGCAACTCTCTCGTCCAGAATATCTCCCAGAACGGATCAGAATCAATTCCCGCAAGTTTCGCAGCTTTCTGGACGAAGAGTTCTGTCATCAATCCCTAAAGTACACCGGTAACAGCTGTTTTTCCATTCTGAGACCTTTCAAGATGCTCGTATACTTGGACAAGAAGCTACGGGCGCGCGTGGAGGAAATGAGCCGCACCCTAGAGGCGCTAGAAGAGGCACCAGCGAAAGATGATGTGAGGCGCGATGTATCCAATGGGTCCTGGCGATGGAGGGGTGATGAAGAGGATTCAGTATCCCTCGCTAGATGTGTCAAGGATTGCCGTTGTCTGCTCCAATTCATTGATCAATTCCTAATCCCGGAGCAGCAGCGATTGGCTGCGGGACCTGACGAAGTGCGCTTTGCTGATATCTGCTTCCTCTTTCCTCGAGGCTCGCTGATCTACGTTAAAGATAGCAAAGTGCCTCACAAGGTCTGGAAAGTCATCCAAGCGACCGGAGGCCGCCACTTCTTGTCCAAACCCGACCACATGCAGGGCGAATACCGGCCCTCTTCATCACCATTGGTGCTTGATTGCTTCTTCCTCGACTATGATGGCGATCGCTTTGTGCCTGTTTATCGAATGTTCCAGATAGCCGAGTTCGTGGGAGTGCAGTCAGTGAAACTACTGCCGATTCTACCATTCGCCGTGGCGGAGAGAGAGCCATGCATCGTAGATAGACAGGCACTTCTGGCTCGCGGCAGACAATTCGTGGAGTGCACCACGAAAGTTTCTCACTTGGAGTACAGCGGACGCAGCCAGTACCTAAGCCCCAACGGCACGAAGCTAGTCGAAATGGTTGACCTCGAGGCGCCGAACGCGAGGAGTGCATTATGCTACTCGGAGCGACTCGACAGCGAGGTGGTGATTGATTTTGACCGGGCGCTGCAGGCGGTGCCAGGGTGGCGTCCTGAAAGGACAGAGCTTACGCTTTACGAGATCGACGGGGCGGAGACTGCCCAGGAGGGCGTCGACAAGGATGCGCAGTGGGACCGGAAAATGTCCGAGGAGTTTATGGAGGAAGAAACACGCAAACTGCATGCCTGGGAATTTGGAGGAACAGTGCCATCGAAGGATGATGACTTGTTATTGCTGCCGGACCGAGTCTTTGGCTTTGTCCTGTCCAGCAGACAGTGGGGTATGCATCCCTCCCCCCAAGCACAATTACGCAAAGAGAAATTCCTAACCGTGATCCTTACCTGGTAGCATGCTTGAAACTTGGAAAAGGGCCGGACGGGAAGGAGCAGCTGCGAGAAAGGGTGAAGAAGGACAATCCGTGGGAGAGGTTGCAGCTCCCACGAGGGCATAAAGAGCTCGTCCAGTCGCTAATTACCTCCCATTTTGCCCGCACGCAGTCCCAGACGGTGCACTTTGATCTGCTGAAAAACAAAGGTGGGTGCCACATATCGGAGACCGACATCAACAGGATTATCTCACAACCCATCAGGTAACGGGGTCATCATCCTTTTGCATGGAGTTCCGGGAGTGGGCAAAACTTCAACGGCCGGTGGGTGTAATGACCAAGCATCAACCTTCCTCTGGTTAGAAAGGCTAACGCCCACGTTAGAATGTGTTGCAATCAGCAATGATAAACCCTTGCTCCCAATCACCTGTGGTATGTGGGGACAGTACCACCCAGGACAAGAAGCTTTACATGGCTAACCGTGGCAGGTGATCTTGGGTTGACGCCTAGGGAAGTCGAGGATAAGCTGAAAGAGGTTTTTCGGCTAGCGCAGGACTGGGGCTGCATCATGCTCCTGGACGAAGCCGATGTCTTCCTCGCCCAGCGAAGCCTCACCGACACGAACAGAAATGCCTTGGTGTCTGGTAAGAGTGAAATATCCTCCAGTCTGGGATCCTATCTGTAATTGACACCCCAACAGTCTTTCTCCGCACTCTAGAATACTATGAAGGCATTTTGTTCCTCACCACCAACCGAGTTGGTGTTTTTGACGAAGCCTTCAAGTCGCGCATCCACATGGCCTTGTATTATCCGCCGCTCAGCTCGTCACAAACCGTGAGAATCTGGCAGAGACATATCGAACAGGCGAGCCAGTCAAACATCCACGTTGACCCGGATGACTTGCTAGATTTTGCCGACCAGATATACCAAACCCAGAGCAAAGCCGAGTCCAGTTCAGTGTGGAACGGTCGCCAGATTCGCAATGCATTTCAGAGTGCGGTGGCCCTGGCCGCTTTCAATTCAAATGGCGGTCCCATCCGCCTCGATCGGAAGTATTTTGAAGACGTCTTCCAAGTTTCGGACCAGTTCTCGGTCTACGTTTGGACAACCAAGAACTATCAGACCGACGCTGATCGTCACCGGATCGCCATGACTCGGCGAGACAACTTTGAGTATAACCCACTCAGTACCCAGGAGATCACTCTTCAGGCGCAGCTGCAGCAGCAGAAACAGCACGGTGCCTACTTGTCGACATACGCCCAGGATATCCCTCGGTCAGTCGCAGACCTTGGCCCGCAAATACCACCGCAGGGAGGATCCAGAAGAAGCCCATCTCCGTTCCCAGCACATGCCCATCGGCTCGATGATATGCAAGCTGCAGCAATGCGGCAGGGAGCCAACACACCTTCAGACATCGGTGGACGACATTTTGCTCCGGAAACACAGGGCCAGGTTAATCCAAACACCGCCAACATGCTGCAGTCTCAGCAGCAGTCGCAGTACACCACCCAGGGGTCAAACTTTGGATCAGGTCAGCAAGTGAGGCCACCGACAGATCAGACAATGTTTGGTGCTTCGTATGGCTCCTCGATGAGTGGCCGCCACTGATAAGCACCACTCGAACATACCCGGGGGAGAAAGGAGCAATCGTGAAGATCCCTGGCTCTATCACTTCATCGTAGTAGATGCTCGCTACATAGATCCATACCACCATTCACTAGAATTAAACCATACTGTAAGCGTAGAAACAATCCCGGATATGATGCCGAGAGACTCTAGTAGACCGCGAACTGTCACATCACGAGTCCATTAGTCGTAGTTTAAGTTGGGTCAGCTCATCTTGTGCAGTGATTTAAATTCGCTCTAGCCACATCTGCGGATAAATTTAATCACGGAGAGTCGTACATTGATTGAGAACCGAAGGTCAAAATTTTACGCCGTGGTTGTGAGTGGATAAGATTGAGATGCTCCGCACGCGTTTTGTTGTGTTTTGGTTTGCATGGTTTGCACTCTCCTCCAGCGCTGTTGATACTCCTCCAAGTCTTCCACGAAATGCAAACGTAGTCATATAGTGATAAAAATAGTTTGATTTATTCACAATAAAGTACCCAATCACTCGATAACACTGTGTTACTGTGTTGGAAGGAGGGGCGCTTCTTCTCTGCGACCCTCCTCCTGGGACCCCACATATATACTTTGACCTACTTCTAAAGCCCCTTCGTCCCGGCTATGGGTCGACGTGAACAGAAGACTCCTCAGTTCGATATATCGGACCATCTACGACCTAATTTATCCTTTATCGTCCCGTTTTTATGTATTTTCCCCAATAACGCCATCGAAAAGTAAACTACGCCCGATGAGTCACTGCTGACGAAGTAACCAATGAAGATGGGAGAATCTTGGCAACGACGCCGTGAGACATCGCCAACAAAACCCCACGATTCTCCCCTGTTCTCACGCAAATCACCTCACATCTCATTAACCCTTCCACCTCCCTCGATGCAAACCTCACGACTCCAGCTCGTCCGCCTAACCAGCGAGCACGCCCCAGGCTACTTCGCCATTTGGTCCGACCCCTTCACTACCCGCTGGAGCTCCCACGGTCCCTGCAAGACCCTCGAAGACGCCACAGAATGGATGTCCGCTCTCCTCCTTGACGCCAACCCACTAGGCGAGAACTACGCCGTCTTCCTCCGCCCGGATCTCCCCACATCTACCATCGATGAATGGAAACAACAACAACAACAACACCAACAACACCAACAACACCAGAACGCCTCTTCCTCCGTAGACAGCGGCAGCGCTGAAGTCCTTGCGCACGGCCAACTCCTCGGCTGGATCGGGACCTGGCGCTCCGATCCGACCCCGGAAATAGGCTTTATCTTCCACCGCGCGACGTGGGGACTGGGGTTCGCGACGGAGGCGCTGAGGGCGTTTGTCGAGTTGTTCTGGCGGGTGAAACCCGGGTTCGAGGTGCTGGAGGCGTACTGTGATACGGAGAACGAGGCTTCTATCAGGGTTCTGCGGAAGGGCGGGTTCGAGCTCGTGGAGACGACGTATGGGGATTATGTCCTGCCTTGGATGGAGCCGCCGCAGCGGGATACGTTGCGGTTTCGGGCTGTGAGGCCGGATACAGTAGATAGAGAGTGAATGGGCCGGGCACGTATTGTGAAAGAATGTGGGGACTGACCGGTGTAAGCTCCCTGGTTATTAACTAGAGGACTATAAGCTGCAGGGCTGTAGAACAATACATAACGACTGAGATCTCATTTTTACGCTGTACTCGACCCTCCACTGCATATATTGTTTAGAAAAACCACCCCTGCAACGCATCTGCCACGGCCTGGGCTACGAGATCATGAATGGCAAGGGCAGGATGATAGTTGTTCCACCAGAGACAGGTCGTCCCATCATCATCAAAGCAGGTGGCATCGGTAGCGCCGTACGCGGTGGGGTTATTCAGAGCCTCGTTGAAGGGGGCTTGGGTATCGACTACTTTAGCTGTGATGCCGCTATTCGCCGCCGTGAAATCGGCAAGATAGCTGGCAATGAGGTCGTTGTACTGTGTAATGACTGCTGCTTCCGCGGCGCCTACTTCACTGCCCTGTTCGAGCATCAGGGGGGACTTTTCAATTGCTGCACGGCATGTCAGTGTCTTCTACCCCGGAGCGTCGCGTCAAAAGGAGAGGCTGGCTGGCTGGCTTACGAGGAACACTCAGCAGGACAAAGTTTCTGATACCAGCGTTATACAGGATCTGCAACTGGCCAAAGTAGCTGTCCATGATTTGCACGAGTAGTGTCGCGATGTCCGACAGCCAGTACGAATTGCCAACGTCGTTGACGCCGATCCACACGGCTGCCAGCGCGTTCGAGCTAGTCCACGGCGCATACGACGGCTTGGTGGCAATGCTGTCGCTGAATTGGGTGACCTGGTCGATCAAGCTGAGGACGGTGGAGGCATAGGGAGCAACGAGACTGGCGTTCGTGGTGGCTCCCCCGGATGCAAAGTTGTAGGACAGCGTAAGCGAGGTGTTGTACTGTGTGATCAGGTAGCCGATCCAGTTCAGGCCTCCGCTGGTGGTCCAGCCGGGCAGAGGTGGGTTGCCCAGGGGGTTGTCGGCAGAGGGGTAGCCGCTGTTGATGTCGAATCCGGTTTGAGAGTACGAGTCCCCGCTGCTGAGGTTAGTTGATCGTGAAGGTGGCTGTGGGTGTTTTGAGACGGACTCACAACGTAATGAGATACTTGGTGCCTGTTGGAGCGGGTCCCGAAGTCGTTGTGCTTGTTGTCTTGGAGGTGGAGGTTGTGGTAGACCTTGACGTAGTGAGAGCCGATGTCGTCGTTACTGTGGTTGTAGTACTCGTAGTACCACTGGTAGTGGCTGAGGTGGTTGCGCCAGGTACACACTGGTCTGTATTGCGCACAATGGTTAGGTTATGGGCCACTATCAATCGAAATTTAGATACTCACAATACCACGGGTTGTATGAGGTGCATACTGCCCCGGACACACATGAAGTGGATCCCGTATAGCCAGTGCCCCCACACTGTCCGTAGAGGGGCGCTTGGGCGCTGACGCCGAGGCCTAGGGATAGTGAAGCTGCGAGGACGGCTGCTTGCCGAAACATGATGCTGGTGAGAGGGCTGGGCAATTCCAAAGACTACGCCTGCTCTCGCGAGACTTTACGACTGACCGACCCCTTCCGGCCCCATTTATATGTGCCTTTGATGTTCCCATTGTGTCTGATTTATTGGTGGAATGCACGATGGCCTCCGAGTGTCGTATGGCCTCCGGAGGCGCTTCATCCGTAGTCAAAAGGGTATAAGCCGTTGGTGGCGCACTCTAGATCGTGTGGAGGGCCATTCCTGTCATTAAATACGGATCTAAAGCACTAGACTCTTCATATTAGGGACGATATGCGGAGAAAAAGGTTCTCTTTCTATTCCCAGGGCCAAATCCCCGCTGTTTATCCATCCCAATTTGCTACGGCCCGGGCATCCGAAGTACCCAGTAAGAATCATGCAGGATAGTTAGTAGAAACCAGATCATTGGTCCCTGGACATTAACATGGTACGTGCCCCGGTTCTTCAGGCTCCGTGGGATAGGGGTTCCCCGCTTCACGCAATCAATCCGAGACAGCCAATGAAGCATGCTTGAAGCGAATTATCCTGGAGAGCTTTCTCTCATCCTCTAGATCATTTTCTTTATGAATAAGCTGCTGGTGTAGAGTTCTGTCGCTGGTATCAACAAAGCAAGCTCCCAATATTAGCGCGGATGACAGGAAATCATCTCCGACTAATTACATGGCGCGTCGCTTCACTTTCCCTCGTCCCAAACATCGTCTCATCAACCCCAAATGAGACCATCCTCGCACCTGAAACATCTCTCGGCTTGTTCAGAGTGATAGCTTCCTCCCTCACCACGATCCCAAATAAATCCCATACCATGTCTTTCCACGCCACCCCCCAAATCCCCACCATCGCTCCCACCCCCGGCGCAGGAGTGTCCCCCAGCTCAACCTCACACATCCGCATCGCGCGACCCTCGCGCGACCTCTCAGCCGCCGAGCGCTTCTACCTCACCGGCCTCGGCCTAAAGATCCTCTGGCGCAGCGGACCCCCCCACGAAGTCGAAGGCGGCCATGAGCTCCTGATGCTCGGGTGGCCGGGGGCAGCCTGGCATCTCGAGCTCGTCCTGGACGCGGAGGGAGCGACACCCCCTGCTCCTACGGAGGAGGACCTACTAGTGATCTACGTCGACGGTTCGATCGATCCGGCTGTGGTTACCCGGCTGATCGAAGCTGGGGGAACGAGGGTGAAGCATTCGAACGAGTACTGGGAGAAATGGGGGGTGACGGTTCAGGACCCGGATGGGTATTTACTGGTTTTGTGCCAGAGGGGGTGGGAGAATGCTTGACTGCCTACTGCCTCTTGATTATTATTACTGCGTAGTTTTAAACCTTTGATATCGGGATGTGTGGGTTGCAGGGGAGGAGGGGCGTTAGATCGAGTCTACCCCGCATTGTCGTGTCGGAAAAGTGAAGCTTTTTCCAGTAATGCCGGATCTTTTTCCATGCCCCCCTCGGTTGGACTTATAAGTCAAATTAGGACATGGATTTCGTAAAGAATTTGGATCCAGTACCCTAGATCTAGGAGAATCGAGAGACTAGGATTATAAACTATATTATACAGGAACCAAGTACGTACGATGTCGCCCTCTGTTACCGAAACCCAGTCTGCCGACACCACGGCTACAAGAGTCGAGAACCCTCCCCAGTTGCAGGTCCTGGGTAAGACAAAAACAGGAAAGACGCTGCGAATCCGAAGCTATCCGAAATTCGACAAGCTCGAAGACGAACGTCTCTACCGGAAGCAGCATCTGGCCGCTGCATTTCGCATCTTCGCCGACCGCGGCTTTGACGAAGGTGTCGCCGGCCACATCTCAGTGCGAGATCCCATCCTCACGGACCATTTCTGTACGTCCCCCTTGCAGAAGAGAGGAACGTAGGGTTAGGGAAATCTAACAACCCATTTCCTGGTGCAGGGATCAACCCACTCTCGGCCCACTTTGCCCTGATCAAAGTCTCCGACCTGATCCTCGTCGATGAGGACGGCAACGTCGTAGAAGGAGACGAGCCTATCAACACAGCGGCCTTCGCCATCCACTCTGAGATCCACAAGGCCCGTCCAGACGCCAACGCCGCATGTCACGCGCACAGCGTCGCAGGCAAGGCCTTCTCCTGCTTCGGCCGCGAACTGGACATGATCACGCAGGACGCGCTGCGCTTCTACAAAAGCCATGCCGTCTACCGCGACTTCAAGGGAGTTGTCGTAGACAGCGAAGAGGGGAAGCGGATCGCGGCGGCGTTGGGGGACTGCAAGGCGGCCATCCTGCAGAACCATGGCCTTCTCACGGTGGGGTCGAGTATCGATGAAGCGGCGTTTTGGTTTATCAGTCTGGACAAGACGTGCCAGGCTCAGTTGCTGGCGGATGCTGCGTCTGCAGCGGGGTACAAGAAGATTATTATCGACGATGACGAGGCGTACTACACGTCTCTGCAGGTGGGTGGGCCGGATAAGGGCTGGTTGGCCTTTCAGCCGTATTATGATGAGCAGATGGCCAAGACCAAGGGCGAATTCCTTCTGTAGCTGGTATTCAATAGCAATATACTTCCTTTTTTCTCCTCTTCCGGTTTCTTTGGTCGCTGCTTTAGACGAAGGTGGGAGCATATGGGAATCGCTCTTGATTTCCTCGGGGCGCGAGTCCATCGGCGATATTGCCGATCGTTGGGGTTGATGGTCCTCGATCGGCTTGTTAAACCGATGTGATGAGGGATAATTGCGGAATTCGTGCGACTCTCATAGGACGTCAAACTCGGCCAGTTGATTTATCAAAAATGGGTCACTGCAGGTCGGATCCACATAAGAAGACAATATCCGAGGCGAAAACAGCCTCTGGAAATCAGCGTTCATGGTGTCATTCATTGCCCGATGAGCCACGGTCGGTTCCTCAAACGGTATATCACTGGTGCCGTTGGTTTTAGCGATCCGCGATATACTCTCCCCCGAGTGAGGGTATTGAGATTCCAGCCAAGTCGCAAACGTTTCCCCAGCCACACGGCGAAGATGGTAGTACGCCTTTTGCGCAACGGGCCAATGATTCTTCAAAGACTTGAGACACCCCAGCACCAGCACGACACGGTTGCAGTGATGGTCCAGGCAATCCGAGCCGTGGATCTTGCTGGTCGCTAGCTGTACCAGCCCGCACAGGGTCATCCCAAATACCAGGAGCGGGCTGTTTCCCTGGGCGCTAGGCCGGACCGCGAGGAGGTTGGACAATTTCTTCGAGCCCTCGGTCGCCTTGATATCATGCACGTGGCGGGTCAGCGACGGCGACGGGCGATACTGCGTTGTTGGGCAGATTGTGAAACCGATATCTGGGAGGTCCGGGCGGATGTTGCTCCGAGGGAGATGGAGAAGCATAGCCGCGTAGTGGATGGTGATGTGTGCCTGGAAGAGCATTTCATCGACATTGCCATACATGTCTACAATGTCCACTTTGTTCCGGGGCAAATGGTTGGTCCAACTGACTAGCGCGTTTGCAACAGCCTGCAAGTGGTCCTCGTGGGCGTCGGGGAGCCTGTTCAAGACGAGCACTCGAGCCAAGATGCAGACAGCTTCGATGCGGTAGCTAAAGGACGAGTACCGGGAGAGGTTATCATGTTCGTCCTCATCTGTGAAGACGCGCATCTTAAAACGGGATAGTGTCGTCGAGGGAGGAATGTTGCCCCGGGATGCATACACGGTCTCTTCGCAAGGCAGCAGGGCACCGGAAGGGACATCCCCACAGCGGAGGGTAAACCCCTGGTGCATCGACGCGATGTTGATCTCAAAGATAAAGAGCTCCCACCACGTACGACGCAAACTCTCCGCATCAACGTCTTGTCCGTTGGAAAAGGTAGCGGCAAAATCCCGCTGGTACATGCCAAGTTCCAGTGCAATGTCCGTCGCCCGCGAGAAGGCATCCTGCGCATCGGCGATCTCATCCCGAGCACACAGGAAGATAGAGTACAACAGCAGAGCTTGGACCATGCACGGCGATCTCTCCACAGTGCGTCTCAACAGTATGGCGGTCTCCTCCTGCAGGGAAGTGTCCGGAGGCTGACCGGCAAACTGGCTGCCGATACATTTGACGACCTCGTGCAGGTATCGCGGATACTTGCGGTCGTCATACGTGTACGCCGGCACCAGGATAGGATGAGCGGAATGGAAGTTCTCATAGTACAGACGGACCAAGCGTGCGTCGGACACCATAGTAGTGTTGGGAACCATCCCCTGCTGGGCGTGCATATTCCGGGATGGATCGCCGAAGGCAACGTCATTCCCCGAGATTGGGAGATCTGGCCGTCCGGAGAGGGAGGGGACAGGGGTGGAATCGGGCCCACGACTCGGAGCGGTGGACTCAGTCTGAGTCGGGCTGGACTCGAGGCGACGATCAACACGGGGTTTTCGTTTCCCTCCCCGACGTGAGGGCAGATAGTTGCAATCTAGACGAGCGTTGAGGCAGCGCGAGCACGATGGTTTCTTCGCGTCACATTTGAGATGGTGTTTGCGGCATTCGGTGCAAGCCAAAGACGCTGGACGCAGCATTTCAGTATTTGATCGAGGCATTTAGCGCTTTTCAATTCATAGCTAGGTTCGATAGTTTTGTTGTATTGTTGGGAAGGATTGTTCTTGTTGATGGTGGAGGGAAGTCGGTGAAGCCGGGGATACGTCGAGTCGCCGAAGCCACCAACGTCAAACCCCGACCGCCCTTTATGCGATGACTCAGCGTTCACAACTAGTTAACTAAGTTACTTATGCAATCTACCCAGCTCAGTTCATGTTTAGGAAAGAAAAATGTGGAAATTATCAATCTAGCTAAGTGGTATTGGTTGAATCAAAAACATCGAGCATTAATCATTAATCCTGCATCGTCGTTGCCACACTTCTCACACCGTTATGCCTGGTAGACGTGCACTTTCTTCCCTGTGTCCCGATCATAAAGATGATATCCGAAATCCACCGCATTGGGAGGAGTATACACTGATTAATTAGCAAAAGACCATGAATAAAGAAAATGAGGAACATACAGTGAAGTGAGACAGCAAGTTGGTTATCGCTCGGGTTGACAACCTGGTGTAGCCCGATCTGGTCACTGATATAAGCCACCTCCCCCGGCCTATATACTGTTGTTTTTTTGACCGAGAGAGGCATCCGGGTATCATCGGACGGCACATGATACATTGTTTCCTTGAGCTCACCGGCGAGCACATTCATGATACAATGGGCATTGGCGTGGTCATGGATCGGCGACCCTCTGGTCGGGTTCCAGACCAAGAGTAGCTAATTCTGTTAGAATCGCCGACACATACGACCGACCCCCTTTAGTCTCATAAAGGGACTTACCAAGTTCGCCCTGCCGCTGATATTGGCAACCAAGTTCCTAGTATATCCTTTACTCGGGTCGTTCTTCATGTATTGGAACCAGTCTGTGGAGTCGGGCGAGTATTTCGAAACAATATCGATCAAAACTCCGTGATCAATGTGTTCGTCGTCGATGCCCCCTTGCCCAAGATACTGTTTCAACTCGTCGACTAGATTGCCTAGGGTATACTCTGGTTGTTCTGGTGCATCTGTTTTGCTGGAGTGAAACGAGGGTACATGGTCGAAGGTAGGGCGACTAGGGACGAAGAGCGTGGACGGCATTTTGAAATTGAGAAATCAGGGGTATGTAGACGTGAATAAACAAAATTTGATGTTAATGATACTTTAAAGACGTGTGTCATTGGGATGTGGGCTCTTAAGTAAGTGGCTGTTGCAGCACTGCCCTCAATCGCCGACTGATGGTCTGGGACGGCGATTGACCTACATAACCATGATCCACAAGTCCAGCCTCCTTGCTCCGTGATACCATCAGATGATAGCCTTATCATCCTGGATGACGATGTTTGGTCCAGTTCATAAGAGGTCATTGGGTGATTGAGACCATGCGGTGAACACAGTCCCTATCTAGGATTGTGGTGCTGGAGGAAGCGACGAGTTATTCTATCTTCTTTTCACGAGACAAATGAGTTCTCGTAGACCCTTGAGTTTCACAATCCAGGAGCTCCTGCTAAAATTTCAGCCTCATTTGTTTATTTACTTTATTTTTTTATTCTTCTATATTAAAACAGAGAACGGTTCTACATCATGCTTATATCTGATAACTATCCATTTGGCAAGATGTGTAGGTTTTGATTTAGATGACCTAACTTGCAATATAATTAATTTCATATGACGAGATAAGAATAAGGTTGTATATGTAAGGCTTTTGAGAATGGATGGAATGAGAAATTTTAAATAGATCAGAACAAGAAATCATCATTGCCATCATCACCGTCAGAAACCGGCTCATTCTCTTCATATCCCCGCATCCTCGCCCGATATTCTTCCAAAGAACGTCCCGGCAATAGCCCTCTCTCTGAAATCCTCTGGCCACCAGCTGCGACCGCAGGCGCGAGATGGAGCGTATGATGAGACTAGAATATATCGGGGTTCTCAATGAACTTCGTCCTTGAAAACGGGGTAGTAAGCAGTAACTTGAATATCGGCTTCAAATAATCATTTAGAACAATCTGATGAAAGATAAACAATACATCAATCAGATCTGCCTTCCAGGCCTCTGACTCGAACCAATTAATACCGTCCACGATACAGATAACTGCAGCTTCTTTGGGGAGTTGCTCAACGAGCTGGCGGAATACACTGCAGAGATCTTGCAAACAGTGTGACTTTACTTGTCCCGCAAAGGATCGAGTATTGATAAAGTCCAGGTTAAAAGTGATACCAGAAAGGAGCAATTGAGCAATCAGACTCCGGATCAGCCAGTTTCGTCCGGCATTGGGATGGCTCTGGACTTCGTGTAGACCGCAGAAGGTGTTCAAAACAATATAGTTGGTGTTCTTGGAGAGGTTGAGAGAAAGGGTCGCACACAATGCTGACAGAGCAGAGGCTCGACCCCCACCGGCCATTTGAAAATTGCCCTTTACAAAGCTCAAGGAGTATAGCCCCACGGTTGTCTTCTGGCAGAACCAAGTTTCACGGCTGAGCAAGAGAAAATACTGTCGCGAACAAGATCCATTCCTGTCTGGTTTGATCGCCAACGAGTCGTTCAAGTACACGCCGCGGGAAGAGGACCTGCATCTACTGCCCAGTAGGATTTTTGGCTACTCACTCCAGGATAGAAGATTTGTCGCAGTGGACGTGAAGAATCTGCGGCAGATTCAAGAGAGCAGAGACAGGTTCAAGACCCTGATCATTAATCTGAATTACCATCCGCGTTTTACTCGGTCAAGAATGGATTCTCTAAGTCTAAATTTGCAAATCAAATGAGAGTCAGATATAAACATAGGCACATTGCACTATCGTATATGTTGGATTTCGTTTCGTTACTTTAGTCTCCCAGGGCCCAGATATAATCGATAGGTCCTTGCCTGTCTTTCGTCCTTATGCGAGCATTGTCTGACATAACTAACTGGAACTAATCACATAATACCACCCTGCCGAGCACAGCTGACACTGACCAATCAGCAGCGAGTGGCGAGGAATGTGCACCATCTTACATCACGTGATACCGAGCTGACACCATCTGGAGCTTCGACCAATCAGAGCCACGCCAGCCACTGCGGGGTATTTTTCTGGCCCCCCACCATCAGCGTCACGTCCTCTGGCTGCTGAAAAAACGGAACCATTCACCTTTCTTTTTCCTCCTCTACAACTGCCTACAGACCTGTACTTTACAGCATCTACTCTCTTTTATCAGCCCAATTCTAAAACAACTACTCACAATGGGTGTTACCGTCAAGTCTACCGCACCTGGAAACGGTGTCGACTTCCCCCAGAAAGGCGACCAGGTCACCATCCACTACACTGGCACGCTCTCTGATGGTAGCAAGTAAGTTTCTCATCCTGGACTTGTAACCAAATCGAGGCTCGGTCTTGGGCAATAACGTAAATCCCTCCTGGTGACCATGGATTCTTACAATTTCCACAGGTTCGACAGCTCCGTTGATCGAGGTTCTCCCTTCAAGACTGCCATTGGCATTGGTCGCGTCATTAAAGGTATTTCGAGTTGTCCAATTTATTCAAATACTACAAGAAGAGTGCCCTAACCGGTTCAAGGCTGGGATGAGGGTGTTCCTAAGATGAGCCTGGGAGAGAAGGCTACCCTTACCATTACTCCGTGAGTAACCTACCATATGGCATGTTAGCCTGCAGTGATTGCTAACCATCCCGTTACCAGCGACTACGGCTATGGAGCTGGGTTAGTACCTCCATGACTTACATGAATTGTTGCCCACAGATGGCGTCTTAATTAACTATATGAACTCGACTAACTCGGTCCAGTGGTTACCCCCCTGTCATCCCTCCCAACTCCACCTTGATCTTGTAAGTTGATGGCCTGTTGTCTTTGTGATGCATAGTGGCATAGCCTAATGCATTGAATGGACCCCCGAATTAACTTTTGAATTAACACAGTGATGTCCACCTCCTCGGAATCAACGCCAAGAGTGCTTAAGCAGATTTTGTATGATTGATGAAGGTATTGGGTTTCAACGGTGACTTTGTGATATAACTTGTCTCGCCCTCGTGTCGGAGGCCGGCTATTATATATTGTGTTTGCTGCGGAATTGAATGATGGGAAATCCGATCGAATATAATGTTCACCTGGACAAAGAAACACAATTAGGCCGACACGCCGCAGTAGCCATCGGCTTTAGCCTCAGCCACTCGGACATACCCATAAATGTAGTTGTCAATAAGCTCGAGATCGACTTCCATTCTAATCTGCCGCGGAGGCACAGTTATTGGCTGTCACATTCTACACGTAGACAACAAACCCCAAAAGTATCCGGGGTAAAATCAAGACTCCATCTGAATCGCCTTCTTTAACCCTGTTTATCCTTGTTTATATTTGGAAAGTTTCCTCTGATGCAGATCGCCGTAAATTGGGTAAATATATCCTCTGGCAACCGGACTGACGTCAAGCGTTTCCAACCCATAGATATAAACCAGCCTTCACAATTCTCAGTATAACTTACTCTTACTGGCATTGCGCAATTAATATACATATTATTTGCCATTATCATATTCAACCTGCTGTCCTTTTATCCTGGTGTGTATAGAAAGGGTATAGTCACGTGATACTCACTATGGATGCCGTTGGATTGACCAATCAGAGTGTGATAGTGTCCTGGCTGTTTTGCTCCGAGGCTAACAGTTCATCACTTCTACCACTGATCGGTGATGATAAAACTAGTACCTGAAATAGTTCTCCAAATCATCACCAAAACCCAATACGACTATGGCCGCTTTGTGGAACCCCTTCTCGTCTCCCCTGGTATCCCCAGCCCAGCTTCACTCTGCTCTCTCCATTTCTTCCACACCCCGCCGCATTATCCCAATTGCCGCGGGCCGTAACACTACCCTTGCGTCGTTCGAAGCTCACCACATTTCTGGAACTTTGTATGGCTCCTCCCTCGTTCTTGTATGCTTGAACTAACATGGAGAAATATATTCTTCAATATGGACGAAATCAGCGACACATCCTCGCCTTACCCGCAGATGTTACCAGGACCAGCCCACTTTGCTTCCTGTATGACCGGGCTCGGCATTCAACCAGAGGACATTATCGTCGTGTATGATGCACTGGACGTGGGATTCTATTCCTCTCCGCGGGTGGCATGGACCTGTCATCATTTTGGTCAGCACGATGTGCACGTCTTGAACAGTTTCCCCCACTACGTGAATGAAGGATTTCCAGTTGAATCCGGCGCTCTATCAGCCGCCCTCCCTAGTTCCAATAAGCCCTACCCGGTTCGAGAACCACAGCTTCCAGGAGATGTGATCTCGTTCGAGGAATTGCGGGATCTTCTCCTCCCTCAGACCCAACCTCAGACAGAATACCAAATCCTTGACGCTAGAATTTCCGGACGGTTTACAGGTGCAGAGCCAGAGCTCAACCCTGACTTACGATCGGGCCATATGCCGTCCGCGCGGAATGTTCCCCTGGCTTCTATTTTGGGGCCCGATAAGCGTGTGCTATCCCCTCCGGAGCTGAGAGAGCTGTTTGAGCGGGCTGGTGTGAATGAGACGCAGCCGATGGTGTTGACTTGCAATTCTGGCGTGACGGCTGCTGCTCTTGATCTGGCGTTGCGGGTAAGTGGGTATCAGATGCAGCGGAGGGTGTACGATGGGAGCTGGATGGAGTGGACGCGGCGAGTCGGCCATGAGGAGGGGTTGATTGTCATTGATTAACTCATTGAACGTGATTCTCCCATCTTTGTTAATATTTGTTTCTCTCCAGCATTGCTGCCTGGATGCCTGATTGGGGAATGCATAATAGGCCCATAATTACTAACAAACCTTATGTTCAATTATGCACCGCGCTGACGCCATTTTTCTCCACTCTGATTCGCCCAAGCGGTTACGGAATTTTCTGTTTTTGGCCTGATCAGGCAATGCAGCAGTTCGACTCCACTTTCCCCCAAACATCCATCCATCCATTCCTGTGCTTTTTCCCCTCACGGTTTTGTTTTGCGTTCCTGAAGATCCAGAGCCATTTAGGGGCCACGTGATTTTGGAAAGAAAAATATCCCCATTCCAGAGCTCATAACCAGACCAACCCACTCCCCTTGATTCCTCTCTTCTCTGGTCGCCGCATCTTCCGAACATGCTCCACAGCCGCATCACATCCGCAGCCTGCGCTGCTGCGGGCCGCTCAGCCCGAGGTTTCGCCACTGCGACCTCCCCCGCGGGTGCAGCAGCTCGCGACCACAAGGTCGTGGTTATCGGCGGTGGTACTGCCGGTCTGGCTATCAGTCACCAGCTGCTCCGGACGGGGAAATACGTCCAAGATGATATCGCCATTGTCGACCCCTCGCTGTGGCACCACTACCAGCCCGGATGGACCCTGGTGGGCGGTGGGCTGAAAACGAAAGAGGACCTGCGCCGCCCCCTGCACAGCTTGCTCGACCCCAAGCTCAAGTTCTACAACCAGGGTGTGTCCACCTTCTCCCCGGAGGACAACCTCGTCACGCTCGGAAACGGCGACCGGATCGCCTATGGCCAGCTGGTTGTCGCCCCAGGTATCAAAATTGACTACGGCAAAATCAAGGGACTGCCGGAGGCGCTGGCTGCCCCAGAATCTCTGGTCTCGACCGTCTACGGCTACGAGACCGTCGACAAGGTCTTTGGCACCGTCGAGAAGTTGAAGGAGGGTACCGCGATCTTCACCCAGCCTGCGGGCGTCATCAAGTGCGCCGGTGCCCCGCAGAAGGTCATGTGGCTAGCCCTGGATTACTGGAAGAAGGCTGGCCTTTACAACCCCAGTAACCCGGCCAGCTCGCCGATCCGGATCAGCTACGCCACCGGTCTGCCTGCCATGTTCGGTGTGCCCAAGTACAGCGCCAAGCTCGAGGAACTGCGCAAGGAGCGCGGTGTGGAGGGTCTCTTCCAACACGACCTTGTCGCTATTGACGGGAACAAGGCCACGTTCGCCCTCCCCGAAGGCCAGCAGCAGGTCACGAGGGAGTTTGATTTGCTGCACGTCGTGCCCAAGATGGCTCCCCATGACTTTGTCAAAAACAGCGCCTTGGCCGATACCGCGGGTTTCGTGGACGTGGACAACGGAACTACCCAGCACAAGAAGTACCAGAATGTCTGGTCCGCCGGCGATGCCTCCAGTCTGCCCACCTCCAAGACTGCTGCGGCTATTACTGCGGAGGCTCCGGTTCTGGTTCACAACCTGCTTCGCTCGGTAGAGGGAAAGGCCCCCGAGGCCGTGTATGATGGCTATACCTCATGCCCGTTGCTGACCGAGTACGGCAAGGTGCTGCTGGCCGAATTCAAGTATGGTGGTGTGCCGAAGGAGACCTTCAACAACTGGTTCGGCATTGACCAGATTGAGCCCCGTCGGTCATTCTACCAGCTGAAGAATCACTTTTTCCCGTGGGTGTACTACCAATCGATGGTCACTGGTACCTGGAGAGGACCTAAGGGATGGTTTTAAGCGAACGTGTAATAACAAAATGAGCAATTCAATGCATTAATAGAACATTTACTTTGTTGTTTTCAGTAATGATCTGCGTTTTTAGGCAAGGTCCAATTGCTGGAGACGATGAACTGTAGACGATGAACTGCAGACAATGAAAATTGCCGTTAGTAGGAAGTCATAAATATCCTGGAAGAACCAACGGGTAGAACGGGCGGAACACCATAAAGCATAAGAGAGAAGAAAAAGAAGTTGCGGGATTGTATACTAACTTGGCAGCAGGAAACATCAAACACGAAAATACAATCTCAAATCCCAACGTTCCACCACCCTTTCCCCCCCATTTTCCTTAACCTAATCTCCCCGGTGAGATAGATAAATAGCAATGATTTACATGGACTGGATATGAATGTTGGAGAGACATGGATCATGAGCCATGGAACCGACCGATCTTCGTATAGAGTGTATGAGAACCGGTGGCGATCAGAAACTTCCGCTTATAAAAGCACTCTCATACAATCGACGGGAATCCAGAGGTATGGACACGGTTCTATAAAAGCGCTGTCGGCGAACCATCTCTCTATCGAATAGAACACGCACCTCGCTCCTTGGGGATTTAAAATACCTTTGGGCCTTCAAGAAACATCCATTTATAACACCAGCCCCTGATGGAAAATACACCTCTCCGCCATCAACACACCTTCAGCTCGCCAGCGTTTGTTCCCTGTTCTATTGGCAGAGACCCTAAGAGGTAAATTTCTAGAATCAAGCCTATCACATCTGACGAAACAAAGGTATTTTCTCCGTTCTGGGAAGAGGTTTGCGGAACATTGTGATCTCGCGAGGCGCTCCCTCGAATACATCATGCGTGGTTCGGGGGCATTTGAGGAGACAAGCCTTCTAGCAAAGGTAGTTTGGTGTTTAGCTAATCAGAGCTGCAATGGTGTTTTGGATCCTTCATGTTTGATAACATCCTAGCTAAGTGTCCGATCGGAAGAGATCCCTCATTGCCTTGAGGGATGGCCACCACGGTGCTTCACTCCTGTCTCTCGCAGATTGTCGGGACTTAGAGGAAGGTATCGTATTTTGTGTCGGTACCTTAGCCGCGGTTAGGGATCAAGGGTCATAGACAGGCAGCTTTTCGCCAACGGATCGATCTGAGATGCCACAGTTAGCGCCGTTCCCCCGATGGAAGCCAGTTAAGGGTATTTATAGTTAGCACGCGCATGGACTTGTCATGCGAAGATTAGAAACTTAAAAGGACAAAGGTTTAAAATTTTATTAGAATAATAGATGATAGATATCAAATGATTGGGATTTAAGCTTATAGAGGGTTGTAAGGTAAGGGCGAAGGGGGTAAGACTCAGGCTTCCTTGGGCGTGCTTGATTGAAATTTTTGAATTCCAAATGAGTACAACACGTTTTCTAATTTTATCACTCGCACCTTGGCTGTATGAGCGCTATATTTTGCGGCGCTGTATTTCCAACTAACCATACAGGGTGGCAGGCTACACAAGGCTGTCAATATAATGAGGCTACTGGTTTTCTGTGCACCAATGAACCACATTCTCAACCCACCCTCACCTTCCTCTGGCGCCAACCCCTCTTTTCCGGAGGTTAGGGCAAAATTGGGGCGGCTGTAACTCATTCAATGCCATTGTCTGTTTACAAGAAGTCTACTAAGTCTATTGTGTCTGTCAAAGACATTTATTTATTAATATTACCATTTTCAACCCTCAAGATTGTCATTTCCGGTAGCAGCTCATTATGTTAGCGAGCTCGCATGATCAGTCTCGGCCAACCCAGGCAGACGACCTCGTCCGAAGGCTGGCAGAATGTAGTCACAACTCAAAAGAGGGAAAATCTCTCCTAGAGCTGGCAAACACTATGGTCCGCATCTTTCGGGATGGTCCAAAGCCGGACTATATACCAGAGCTTGTCCAGCTTTCTCACATCCAGTCTACCAAAATCCAGACCGATATCTTGATAGCCCTCGCCAATTCCATTATTCACGGAACAGCCGACAATGATATTTTGAGGCCGGAGCAAATTGCAGGGTTCTCCTACGTTCTTCAAAAAACTAGGAACAGATTGTCCGCTGCATCAACGCCACTGGGGCCCGTCCTCGCAAGCCTGCAAAAGCGGCTGCACGGGGCCATTCAAGTCTCGGGCAACAGCACTCAAGATCAGGTTCAATTGGTCGGCGTTTTATCAACGGTCATAGATATCTTGGTTGACCTCAAAGTCTATGGTATTGAGCGAGTTACGATACATGAAGATCTCCTTGGCCAGCTAAAAGTGCTGCGCGATCGGCCGGAGCTCCGTCTCGCCCAAGCTGCTGCATACGCTCATGAGGGGTTGCTCACTATCCCTGCCGATGAAGGCCCATACCAAAGATTTTTGCGCTTTGCTTGGGATGTGACGAGCGGTGCCAACGAGATCGTCTCTGGAGCGTGGGCTCTAGATCCGGGTCGCATACAGAAAGCCATTCCGAATTTGCTCAAGATGCCCGACTTAATAGACTCGGCGGTTGATATGATCAGGGAGACCCATGATCTGTATAGTGGAGGCACGGGTGGAAAACAATATGCGAGATCGGCCGCTTGGTATGAAGGTCTTCGGTTCACCGACATGGTGATTAGAGCAAAAAGCTTTTCGAATCTCCTGGAGTTTATTCCCAAAAATCCCTGCTGCAAGGACGAGCCATTTTTATGTGGATTGTACGCCCAGCTCGAAAAGGTCTTGCACAGGGATCCAGTCATCAAGCCTGAAGTCATAAAAATCATCGAATTCAGTCTGCCACTTCATCCTCAACACAAAAAGGCTCACGAGTGGGTCCATATGCTCTCTGAAACACTTGACCAGCCTTCCTGGAAGGCAATTACCAAAGTCAAACAGCATAAGCTTCGAAGGTATAAAAACAAGAAGTACATATTCAGTGCTATCACTCTATCTCCTCCGATTGGGATAGAAGCCAAGAGGCTTGATGGTGGGTTGCTAGAAAAATCATGGACCAAGTGCGAAACGGTCCAGAGATTCTATACGGATGTCCAACTACGCAAACAATACGCCCAGGGAGGACGACTTGAGATCAAACGGCTCTCGGGAGATCTGCTGGACATAGGGCAATGCTATATCAATCTCTCCATCATCGAAAGCCCGAAGAATATGTTGGACCCTCAGCTGAAGAAGCCCCAACGAACTTCATCATTTTCACTCTTCAATCGCCTGAGGGTCGCAGCCGGCACTCCAGAGCGGGAGATGACGCTTGAGAGACTTTTCGATGATCGCAAACGGCCAGATGGTACGATCACACAGCCCAGGAGAATTTTAATTCGAGGGCGTGCCGGCGTCGGGAAGACAACTCTATGCAAGAAGATTGTGCATGATTTTGTCCATCGAAAGATGTGGGCAAACCTTTTTGATCGCGTCATCTGGATACCATTGAGAGGGCTCAAAGGGAGGTCCAGCATGCAAGAATTCTTTCAGGGAGAGTATTTCTCGATGAACAGCGATCGTGATATCTTGATTGCGATGCTGCAAAAGATGGCCTTTGAGCCAGAGAATAGTAGAACGCTCTGGCTATTAGACGGCCTCGATGAGATTTCAGGATACCGCAGTCCGACAGGAGCCGACCTGACCGAAATCTTCAAGGATCTATTAAGTCAACCCAACATGATCATTACATCCCGTCCTCATGCCGTGGGGCTCTCGGGCCTCATCCCGTATAATCTCGAAGTGGAGACCGTCGGCTTTCACCCCAGCCAGGTGCAAACGTACTTGGCTAAAGCCGTGCCGGATACAAGCATAGCAGATCAAATCCGTGCCTTCATCCAGGGCCATTGGTTGATTCAAGGTCTGGTTCAAATTCCGATCCAGCTTGATGCACTCTGCTATAGTTGGGATGATGACTTTTATAATAACAATTCAACACAAACCATGACCGCAATTTACCGGGCCATTGAGTTAAAGCTGTGGAAGAAGGACATCTTACAGCTGGAGAAGATGGGCAATTCGGCACATTCAAGCGAAATCGCGGTCTGGAAACTGCGCACGCGCCAGCAAATACACTCTTATATCGGCCCTGAGATGGAATTCCTGGAATATCTCGCGTTCACGGGGTTATATAATGACATTGTCGAATTCGATCAAGGTTACCGCGATTGGATATACCAACAACCCCAATTCTGCAAAATGTCCGATGATGTCCTGGACCGAGTCTCTTTTCTCCGCGCATCTGACGGCCCAGGACGAAACAAGACCTACCACTTCCTTCATCTCACCTTTCAAGAATTCTTCGCGGCTCAATATTTTGCTCGGTGTTGGATGTCGGGGTCCAGTGGACAGCTCATTTCTCTCAAGCCACGCTCCTCTGCGAAGCGCGCTCGTGCCACAAGAATATCGGCGGAAGAGTTCCTTCGGGAAAACAAATATAGCGGACGCTACGACGTCTTCTGGAGGTTCGTAACAGGGTTACTCCGTGCTTATGATGAAGAGCAACTATGCACATTCTTGAACAAAATGGAGAATGAGCCGAGAGACCTGCTTGGTCCAGCGCATCAACGACTGCTCATGCATTGTTTTAGCGAGATACCCTCATCAGAGCCATTAGAGGACAATAATGCTTCTATTGAAAGCCTTCGGGAACGAATGGAACTTGGATGCGTGCAATGGTCCCTCCATGAGCACAAATCTCTCGGGGAAATGCACTTCTGCAGTGAAACCGAATTCCCGGAGCACGTCCTGACGAAATTGCTCAAGGAAGAGTCCACGTACCAGGATAGCTCTTGGAAACTCCATATCCTGCGTGCACTGGCTCGCCGGTGGTATATATCATCGAGTCTTATGCGTATGGTAGTGGATTATACGTACGACGATGATGCACGTGTTAGGAGGGCGGCCGTCGAGTCCTTGGGCGACCGGTCAACGCTGCCACAGGAAATCCTCCATGTCGTGGTATCGCGGTTGGATGATAATGATGACCAGGTCAGGTGGTCCGTTGTGGCAGCCATCGGGAATCAGTCCGGCTTGCCGCAAGAAATCCTTGATGCCGTGGTATCTCTCTTGAATAGCAATAATGCGGATACCAGGGATGCGGCTTTCTATGCCTTGAGCGGCCAGCCAGCCTTGCCCCGCGAGGTTCTTGATATTTTAATATCTCGATTCGATGACAGCGATGGAGGCAATAGGTGGGGGGCTTTCTATGCTTTAAGCAACCAGTCAAACCTGCCAGAAGATATTCTGGATATTTTGATATCGCGAATGAACAGTAGTGATGCGCAAGTACGGAGGGGGGCAGTCGATACCCTGAGAAACCAGTCAACATTGCCACAAAGGGTCATTGATGTAGTGGTATTGCGATTGGACGATGATGATGGGCAAGTCAGGCAGGGGGCTGTTAATGCCCTCGGTATCCAATCAAAACTGCCGCACGACATTTTCAAGGCTGTGGTGTCGCGACTGGGAGATGACGACTGGCAAGTGAGACAAGGGGTTGTGAATGCCTTACGGCAACAGACAGCCTTGACACCAGAAATCCTTACCACCGTGGTGCGTCAATTGGGTGATGACAATGGTCAAATCAGGCTGGGAGCCGTCAATACCCTGAAAAACCAGTCAACATTGCCGAAGGCGATCCTGGACACATTGGTATTGCAATTCAGCGATCCTAGCAACAACGAGTACGCCAGACAGGGGGCTGTCAATGCCTTGGGTGGCCGGTCAAAATTGCCACAAGATATTCTTGATGCTGTGGTGTCGCAAGTAGGTCATGGTAGCACGCATGTGAGACAAGGGGCCATGTATACCCTAGGTAATCAATCAGTCTTGTCAAAAGAGGTCATCGCTGCTATATCACCCCAGTTAAGTGATAACGATTGGCTCGTTAGGTTGGCAGCCCTTAATGCCTTGAGTAAGCAATCGATCCATCAAGCTCTATTAACCTGACGAAGGCTAACTATTGACTAGGAAAACAAGCGACCCTACCTCGAGAGACGGTCGATGCCGTGATATCACAATTCACCAAGGATGATAATGGCTTGATCATAGACGCAGCTATTACTGCCCTTGATAACCAGTCAACTCTGCCACCAGCGGCCCTCAATGCTATAGCATCTCGGCTGACACAATTGCCCTTACAAACGGTCATGAAATTGGAAGCTTTACTATGGAAACATGATGCATTTGCTGTAGTATTTTCTAGCCTAGAGCTCGATGTCATCCCCACCCTGTGCAATATTTGGACCGCGAGGAGTCTTCGTGAAGTCTTTACCTGCTATGTGCATGATGAAATTGCATGTTTTGAGACAGCAGAGGGGCGAAGGGCAATTACCTTGTGCCCGGAAAGGCTGAGCGTCCTCAAGAGCACATTTAAGGCTGTCACAGAGGATATGGCCAATGTTCATCCTGGTCAGGGCCAATTGGGCTTATGAATCCGGTGAAATCGAGGTGTAGAGAGCCGGTTTTATCGGAGGAAGCCATGTTGTTTTCAGTATATGCATTGGCAGGGACATTCCATAGTAGCTTTCGAAGAGACCGGCGATTGGGGGGTTTGGGGGACGAGGTGGATTAAGTGTCAGCCTGCACCGTCCGCGTTGGAGTGAGGGGTGATGGTGGTTTTGGGAGTGTATATGCTGGTGCCTATTAGTGACCTTTCTGGACGGTAGTTCATACTAGGGGTATAGAAGTTGTCAGTCATTTAGGGCAAACTTGAATTTCATGTATAAAATAAAGGGCTCAAAGGTCCGCGTGGTGTGGAATTGGGATATAACAGGATACAATTGGGAATACCATAAGAGCTTTGGATATTTAATACCATCGACATCGCAATTCATAGTTCCCTGGTTAGACAGACGACTGTAACACTGTAATCTCGGCGACACGACTGCGGTTTGGTAGCGCCATACAAATAACCCTTATCTCGGTCCACGGGGCACTGTTAGTCTCGTAGAATGCTGAACACGCCGTAACCTCATAGCAGAGGTCAAAACTGTACCTACACAATTATTTATCTGTTCCCAGAAATACCTTCTTTTCTATGCCTCGAAGCCTGGTACAATGACCGGTATGATCCTAGCGCCGGGGGGAGAGAAGCCCGAGTGTGAATTACGATGGCATAAACTTGGGCTAAGTGTTTGAATAACAGAACCCACATAATATCGCAGAGAGCACTGGATCAACCAATTTTAGTCGATTCCCTCGTGTTGATCCTTCGGTGGGTGCCACGCTCCGCCCCCGAAGCGCCGGCTATTCACGAACGGCCTCACCGAGCTCGACTCTCCTTTTATAAAGCCATTCACGCTCCTAATTTATGACAGCTTAATCCTTTCCAGTATGCCATTAAATCAAAATGGCGGGACCGACATCTACAGAGACAAATATGTCGGTTGATCGAACCGCAGTTCACAGCTCTGCGGCCAGCTCTCACGGAACACTCGTCCCCGAGGCCGTGGCCCAGGACGTAGAGAAATCCGAAGAGCAGACTACCTGGAAAGCCGCTGATGGGGCCCCTGATGGAGGGATTATGGCGTGGCTGGTGGTGTTGGGAGCATGGTGTGTGCTATTTTGCAGTTTTGGGTGGATCAACAGTATGTTTAGCCCTTGTTTCCATCTGAGCTGGACCAGACCTTAATTAATATGCGACTGAACAGGCGTCGGGACGTTCCAGAGCTACTACGAGAATGTTCTTCTGCGGCAATACTCCGCCAGCACGATCTCATGGATCCCATCTCTTCAGATATTCTTCATGTTCGCCATGGTATGCTCCCCTCTTCTCAATATCTGCCAACCAGAACCTGACACAAATCCTCCAATATAGGGCCCCTTTGTCGGCCAAGTCTACGACCGCTTCGGCCCCCGCTACCTCATCGTCGGCGGCTCATTCCTGCACGTCTTCGGGCTCATGATGGCCTCGATCTCAACACAGTACTACCAGGTCCTCCTCTCGCAGGGCGTCTGCAGCGCCATCGGCGTCGCCGCCATCTTCCAGCCCGCCATGAGCTCCATCCCGAGCTGGTTCGATCGCAAACGCGGCGCCGCGTACGGGATCGTCTCGACAGGGTCGAGTCTCGGCGGGGTCATCTTCCCGATCATGGTGAGCCGATTGATAGATCAGGTCGGGTACGGGTGGACGATGCGGATCGGGGCCTTTGTGATCCTGGCTCTGCTCATCGTGTCCGTGTTGACGGTGCACTCGCGCGTGCCTCCCAACCCGCAGGCGCTGACCCGGGAGAGCCTCCTGCGCCCGTTCAAGGAGACGAAAATGATTCTGCTCGTTGCGGGGTTCATATTTTTGACGTTCGGCGTGTTCATCCCGATCAACTATATCGTGGTGCAGGCGATGGACGCGGGGATGAGCCCTGCTCTGGCGCAGTATCTCGTCTCCATGCTGAACGCGTCGAGCCTCTTTGGGCGAATGACGGCGGGCATCTTCTCGGATAAAATCGGGGCCTACAATATCTTCGTGGTCGTCTGCTGCTTTGCTGGGGTCTTTGTGCTGGCGCTGTGGATTCCCGCCGCGAACAATGCCGCCATTATAATGTTTGCGGTCCTGTTCGGGTTTGCGTCGGGCGCGTATGTCTCCCTCGCGGCGGCGCTAGTGGTACGAATCTCGCCGTTCCAGGAGATCGGGTACCGGACGGGGCTGCTATTCCTGTTCTCGTCTGTTGGCGGGTTGACGACTAGCCCGATCGCAGGGGCGATTCTGCAGCACGAGGGGGGGTCGTATACGGGCATGAAGATATTCTCGGGGGTGTTCCTGCTGGTCGGGACGTGTTTTGTGTTCGGGGCTCGCATTCTGCACACGGGGTTCGTCCTCAAGGCCAAGTTCTGATTTACTATCTGTTGTTTCATGTACATTTTAATAGAAGTATAGATACATACGCTGAATCAAGATAAAGCAATATACGTTGGAGTCACACTCAGACTCCACCACTCCACTCCCCAAACCCTAGCATGTTAATATCCCACCCCCCCAGATCAAGTAACGCCTCAAGCCCATCTCCCTCGGGGACCACCATCTCACAACTCTCCGCCGGCACCGTAGCGTCCCTCATCTTCCGCGCCTTGGCCCTCAACAACGAAACCATCGCCCACTTCGGCCCTGGATCCGGCCAGCACGGATCCTTCTCGACAAGCTCACAGGTCAGATCCACGCTGCGCCATGCACGCTCGACATGCGGACCAGCCGGATGCATACACAGATGCCATAGGATATACGTGAGCAGATGATACTGGGTATACGTCGAGGTAAGCCAACGGAACCCACGCAGGAGCTCATCCGTCTGCATCTCCAGCCCGCGCTCGAGGGCGTACACGGCCATCTCGAGCGTTTCGTGGTCGCCGACGCCGACGCCGCCCTGATCGGCGTTCTGGGTGCGGGACTGCAGGGCCTTTTGGCGAGCGTACACGGCCACTTTCGTGGCAAGGACGTCGCCGAGGAGCATCCCGTGACGGTGGATCGGGATATCCGGGTCCCCGTGGCGGATGTATTGTTTGTGGATGCGGTCCCTGAGTTCCTGGGCGAGCTTATCGGGGCACACGCCGAGTGAGGCCTGGCGGGACACCTCGTGCATGCAGCGGTTGGTTTCGGTGGCGATGAGCGGCGAGGACATTTCCGTCCATCGGGGCCGTTGGAGGGGTGGGTGCGTGGCCGTCGGGGAGATGTCCTGGTCGTCGAGGTTACTGGGGAGGCAGGTATCGCAGACTTCGTTCTGGGCTACGATGTACAGGCCGTGGTCCTCTGCGGCTCGGTGGTCGAAGGTGGTGATGTGCCACCAGAGTCGGCGGCGAAGCTCGCATTCTAGGGGCGGGAGGTTGAAATTTTTCCCGTCGCGATGGAGGCCGATGGATTGGGCGGCGCGGACGGTCAGACCGTGGAGCATCCAGCTTGATCGGCCGCTGTTGTGGTAGCGGAGACATGCCTAGATTGGTTAGCTTGATATTGCAATCTTTCTTATTTCGAGATGGAGTGTAGCCTACCTGATAAATGGCTATTGCTTGTAAGGAGGTCACAGTAGGAGCATCTAGAAAGGAGGACGTGTACAGCGCAATCTCGAAGCCGGTTTTATACCGGCGAAGATCAGCGCGGATATCTTCGCGCGAGGCATCGTCGGAAATCAACGCCGTCGTCGCCGCGAAGTAGATGGCAAAGAGCAGAGGGTGCACATCCGCAGGTGCCTCTTCAGGTCTATTAATGGCCGCGAAAACCTTTGGCTCGGTTGACGGGATATGCAGGATCTTGACAACAGGGTCAACGCGGCTCAGGAAGATCTGCCACAGCTGAGTCGCCTGCCAGCGACCCGGACGTAACGTTTCGATATCAGTATGAGCGAGGAGCGGGTTTGTGACGAGTCCCTCCACCCGCAGAGGCGACCGCCGTCCTGGCCCAGTCTCGTCGTTTCTCGGGGTGGTGATCACCGTCTGCAGTTCTTTGTCGTGTGCGAGGAATCGGGAAAGCAGGTGCTCGTTGATGTAGCGGCCATCTCTGACCAGGAGCCCCTCGCGAGGCGCCTGGTGATTAGGGCTATCCGGAGTGACGACTTGGGGCACGTCCACTTCCACCGGCCGTTCAGTCTCCCGGTCGTCCTCCGCTGTGTCCTCGGCCGACGCTCTGGAAGTCGAACCGGGACGACCCGAGCGAGTCAATTCGGCGACTAGCTGCTCCAGCTGCTGGACACGCGCGAGAAGATCAGTCGAGTTGGCCTTTGGCGGCCGTCTTTTGACGCGATTGCTGCCTGGGTACTGGCACACGACATTCTGGCGCGCGCAGGTGCCGCAGGGGGCGCATTTGTCACACCGGACTTTGCGTTGATGGCAGCGCAGACACGATCGTTCTACGTTGTACCGACGAATTTCCATATGATACTGATTCCCTGTGATTCTTGATTGTATCTTTAGAATATTGGACGCTGTGAAACGAGAAGCTGCTGTGCGTGTCTTGGCGTCATCCGGGCGTCGGCAGTTCGGCAGTCCCGAGGAGCGAATTGCCGAGACGGTCGATACTTGCTTTTGAAAATTGTAGAATTGCGTGACAACTGATAGAAGACAAGGCAATATACAGTGTAAATGTAGGTATATACATGTTCACTACGCCAGCCACCCAAGATACCTTGCCACCGGATCCCTCCACAACAACGGACACGGCTTGGTCCCCGACGGATTCCCCAGCTCCCCGATCTCCAAAAAAGCATCTTGGAAGAACATAACATGGTAAGCCCAAGCTATCAACATCCCGCATCCCAAGGTAAAAGCAGCAGTAGCACAACCCAGATACGCACAGGCAAAAGCGGTCTGGCGGCACAGCCGGTCCACAAAGGAATGATGTCGTCGTCCGCCGGCTGTCTGCACCCCGCCCGCGATACTAAAACAGGTAACGACAACAATCAACAACCAGCCGCCGTAGTCCGAGAATATCTCACTGGACCCCTTGATCAGTGGCCGGAGGGGTCCAAGAAGGGTCTGGACGACGAGGGAGACGGCGAGGGTGTTGAGGACATAGAGGAACCAGTATCCCTGGGGTCCGGGGTCTCGGAGATAGATCATGAATTCCTCCAACGGGCTCTCTGTCTCGGTTGGTACGGCTCCCTTGAAGAAGGGCGCGTCAAAGGTGTAGATAGCGGAGAGAATAGACATGAACAGGCCCCCGCAGGCGACATGGAAGATATGCAGATCAAGCAGGGTGGCTGCCTCATGTTGATATCGGCGATAATAGAGAAATATCGCGCCGAAATAGCAACTCGCGAAAACGCCGGTGAATATCAGCGCGGCGCGTCGTCCACCGCGCGAGAGTCGCAGAGGCAGATACTCGCGGTTGTCATCCAGAAAGTCGGACAGGGGGGCCACAAGGGACTCGGAGGGGTTATTTCCGTCATGGTTATTTCCAAAAAGAAAGCGGAGTGCTCTCTTCACCTGGTGGGATGTTTCTTCATCCAACTGATCGGCATCTGGGGAGAAGAGGCTGGAGAGGTGCCGGCAGCCCGCAAAGCCCAATATCACGACCAACGCGAACAGATACCGAAAGATAATATTGAGTGGTGCGAAGAAGAACATAAGGGCCGCTTGAACGGAAAACCGGGCCCCTTGTTGGCGACGGACCAGCGAGTAGAAAGCGAGAGTGGTGAGGGTGAAGACGCAGAAGTTGAGCACCAAGACCCCCACGGACCGCCGAGTGTCCGCGGGGCAGGCGATGGAGGCTGTAAAGCCTTCCATAAGAATTATTTAGTGTTTCTTATTGTATCTGAAATCAGTGAGGAGAGTGAGGTGAATATTCTCCATAATATCGGGGGGTTTCAGAAGTGGCGCGTGGCCGATCGGGCAAATTCCGGCAAGGCTGAATCGCGAAACGCCCGCCGCCTTGGCCCGGACAGGCAACCATGAGGCGGACAGGAATAGCCAAGAATAATGTTTACAACGAAGTGAAGAGCTATATGATACAGGGCTCGAGTGCTTTGTATCTTTATTTATAATTTGTAAGATTTACACTTGGCCGTATTTCAAATGAAATTCTCACTTTCGTTGATCAATCAAGTATTATCGTACAATCACCCGGAAACAGATAGGACAAAAAATAAACAGACTAAATATGGCTAACATAAGTTCTCATATCTCTACATCATGATGACCTCTATCCGTCTAGTAAAGACCACGCTGGGTGGTAGCCTGGTTGCGGTTGTCCAGATCAGAGTCAACCCGGGGATCCAACTTGTTCATGAGGTCGGACTTGTGAGGACCCGCGGTTGCGCCAGAGCTGTAACTGCTACCGGCCATACCTTGGTGTCGGGCACGGTTATGCATATCAGAGTCGACGCGCGGATCCACCTTGTTGGCGATGTTGGAGCTGTGAGGCCCCGCGGTAGAGCTGTAGCCGCCTGAGGTTCCAGAGGTGCCCATGCCGCCCGTCGCAGTGCTGCCCATCCCTGCGGTTCCAGTGGCGCCGGTGGTGCCAGTAGTGCGGCGGCTGTCTATAATGCACATTAATGGTTTGCCACACGTAGCACTTCTATTCGCAAAGCTTACCAAGATCGCTGTCTACCCGGGGATCGATCTTGTTTGCCAGGTTAGACTGGTGAGGACCGGCGGTGGTGGAGGTGCCAGTAGTGCCTGTAGTTCCGTAAGTGCCACCAGTAGCTGGACCATCGTAGCTATAGTCTAGTAGGGATTCAGGTTAGCTTTGCCCTTCTAAGTGTCTATAGATACTTGCCACGAGAACTGTCTACTCGGGGATCAGCCTTGTTGGCAAGATTGGAGGAGTGAGTACCGTAGGTGCCTCCGCTCATGGTCTGCTGACCGGCCACATTCGAGCCGAAAGGGGAAGCATTAGAGGTGGTAGTAGAGGGGGCAGCTCGGGTGTCTAGGTGAAATCAAGGTTAGTGATCTGGGGTTGACCAGGGAAGAATAGCAGAGCAAGTCTAGGGGAACTCACCACGATCGCTATCCACGCGGGGATCCAACTTGTTGAGCAGGTTAGACGAATGGGGTCCGTAGTTGGAAGATTTGGGGTTGTTATCGAGGTTACTCATAATGAATGGTTTGGTTGTATAGAATTGTTGAAACTGTGTTTCTGTGATGGTAATTTTCTAGATGGTAAAAGGGATTTCTGGAGGTATATATACGTTTCCAGTCTCTAGTTGCGTACTATTCTACAAAGACCCAAAGTCAGTCCCCGGGCAATCATATTGATGAAACTCCAGGTTTCTTGATATCGTACAAACATGACGTTTTGGAGCATCACCGGCGGTGATCGGTGCGTCATGCTCGATGAGCTCTGCCGAATATTGTTGGCCATGCTAGATGCAGCTACCAACTCGGCCCGACGAGGCGGATGTAAGTGTGAATTTAATGAGCCAATCAATCCCAAACAAAGGGTGGATTCTATGCCTTGGCTATACCTATCGAAGGGGGATCTGACGTAGGGATGAATGCCCGGCACTGGATGGAAACGATCCCACGCATAAAGTTCAATTGAGCCAGGGACGATAAACACAATCAGTAGGGATTTCAAGTGCTTCTCCAGCTGTATCTTGGGCCCATCTCAGGGGAAATTTGGAACTTGGATGGAGATACGCCGTGATGCTTGCGGGTTTGCCTGGTTCGGATATTGATATTGCGTCATAAGCATGAGGTCTCGATGATGTCAGTGGAGCCAACAACAACAACAACAACAACAAAAAATAAAAATAGAAAAAAAATACTTACACGAATGAATAACTAAAAGAGACATGGATAAAGAAGGGGGGGCATGAAATAAGCATAGACAGTCTAGAGTAATTTCATAAGTAATAGTATAAGCTTTTGCGCTGCTATTAAACACGAAGAGAAGTGGCTCATCTTCGCCCTAATTTTGGACTGGGATGATCCTCGAGTCCTCTCACACCATCACCAATTGGGTCCTTTTCTTTTGCAGGCACGTTTATTTCGCGGTCACTGAAAAAAGACCGCAGACTATACACATAAGGACTGAATATTAGTCGGTCCGGCTCTGGGGCGCTGCTATAACACACCCCGCAGCTCGCTCTTGAAGACCGTGAGATCCTATTAGTATACGGCACTGGGATAAATTTGGAGAATTTTGTAGTACACTCTGTCTATTTCCAGTATAGACCACCTTCGACTTCTGACCGCGAGTGTCTACCCCGATACAAATCGCCGGCCTATCAATCCCCAAGTATCATGCCAGGCCTCCGGATTTGCCGTAGTGTTTCGGGGGTCTAATTTAACCTTATTCAGAGTACATCCCGTTGCAGTAACGGTAAATTTGCACATACTGTTTGTTAACCACGGGGACGTCTCTTTCGGGCGCTCTAGGCTTAATATCCTAACCAAAGTGCAATGGGTGCCAAGAGCTAAAGGAAAGAGACTGGTTCTTGTTTCTCGTCCAATAGAACTATCCCAGACATCGAGGATGCAGTCACCAAGGCTACCCTGCCCCCGCGGTTATTATGTTATACAAGGGACAATGAGTGACAAAAGCAAACAGAGTATAAATTCGACCCAATAATGTACATATGATACAATGGCTATCGCCCTCTAATCCGAGTCATCAGACTGAAGACCGCGACCGTTAATAGCCAGCAGCTCAACCGTGCTAGAATGTCATAAGCATTGAGCCGCAAGAGAACAACGCAGAGATAGACTCACAAAACTAGAGTCGAGTTTCCAGGAATGAACGGAGGTGCTCCCCTAAGAAATGGAACATATAAGTCTAGAACGCCAAGAGGAATACTTTGATCCAGCTTACTTTGCTCCGTACCCATAGTGGCTGTCAATTGAAAGAGTTAGCAGAGAAATTGAGCCCAGCAAGATCGGAGAACATCTTACGGGCCAAACGTAAGCAGGGCCTTTTCCCCAAGACTCATCCCAAGAATACCAACTTCCCAGCCTATTTCACCATCAATAAAAGGACGTCGCGGATGCTGCTATCAACTCACCCTTGATAACCTGTCCCATGCCTACTTGGAAGGTAAACGGGATGCCGCGCTTGATACTACTGTCGAATCTACCCCGCCCCAGGATTTGATTAGTCTATGCATAAGCTATCGTCACGCGTTACCGACGCGTGGGTGCACGTTGAAATTCCACATGTCCATTGCGGTGGAGATTAGACCTACCGACGCCCCCGATTCCACGACCGCGTCGGATCGTACAGATATCCATGGTAGTGAACCGTGACGTTATCGCCGGGTTTAGGGTAGTCGACTCCGTTCCCCGGTCGAATTATTTCCTTGATAAAGTCAATGACTCCCATTTCGGATTCTATTGTTGATATTGAGGATTTAAATCCGGGATAATTTCGATGAAACTGATTCGGATGTTTTGGGAAACGCAAAAATAGTCAAGGCACGTGATCACCGTCATCAATGGGATAGAACACATCACATCACATCGTCCAGGATGGATAGTGTAGAGATCATTAAAAAAGCAAAAGAAAAAAAATGTGATAGAAAGCCTTTATTACTGGGTATTAACTTATGAGGAAGGTGAGAGGGACTGATTGGAGAAGTACGCGTGAAGTTGAGTCGATGTGGAAGATATATACAGGCTGCGTACCAGACTCCCATGCCTGCCATGCCCAACCAAACCCCCGCAACTCACATCTTGGTTTATTTTCTCTCTTCTTGTGGATAAAAGGAGCATCAGGGAGGCTATTTACCTTTTAACCTGGCATAGTCACCGAGCGATCGATAGACTTGGTGTAGCTCGTCCGAACTCAACTCGGTCTTATGCAGAGTCGAGTACAATTGTGCGGTGGGAGATGCTAAGGTTCAAAGCTCCGGTGTCCAGCCTATCGGAGGATGTGAATGTGGTAGCTCAACGCCACAAGGTGTCATAAATCCCCGAGACCCCTGCGACAATGAGAAGAATAACGAGGAGAACAAGTTACTCTTCAACGGTCGGGTGCGCGCTCTATAATTATCGATCTGTTCAGCAGGTACTTTTGAGTAGGAAGCTCTTAATTGAACAGAGATCTCTTTTATCGGGTATCCTCGGCAACCTGAAACGCAGAGATCTTTTCTCCCTTCTTTGTACAAATTGGGCGCCGTGGCGTCGTTGGATACTCGGTTAGATGGTCGGGATTTACCTAATAGAGACGCACCCTCCAGTCGCGTGCCAAGTCCCTGGAGCTTCAAGCAGGCTTCAAGCAGAGTTGGCCACAACGCCAGTTCACGAGGTACCGTAGAACAATCGACCATTGGCGGAGATTGAAGGATGGCCCCACTCCTCTCAACAGCCAAATCGGGAAGTTGGGAAGAGGCGCGATCTTGGCATCAGGTCTCCACACAGGCGTTGCGCAGCTTCAGTTGCGAAGAGCTTTCAGTGAAAATGTTGTTATCTTTTGCATCTGACTTGGACGTCTCTTATGTGGCCACCCCTGCATGATGATTATCAAGCACGATTCTGAAATGGAAGGGCGACGACTCACTTAGAAATCGACTTCAGCATATCAGGCGGCCAAACACAAATAAAGCGACCCCGAAACACAGCGGGGAACGACGGTCAATTCCATATCAGATTCTGGTGAAAGGATCACAATATTTCCTATGGGAGAAACGGTCCCTTCGCACTCTGAATCTCTGGGTGCTGGCCCTGATCCGGAGCGGGCCATGGACTCTGAACACACGATGGATCTCGAGAGGCTAGGAAGAGAGAGGCCAAAGTGCTTCCCGACTCTCTTCTCAGAGCTAGGATTCTGCTTTTCTATCCTAATGTCCCAGATATTGGCGGTGCGTCCCTCATTTACCGAGTATCTTCAACGCCTGGCTAACTTGCCACAGGAGTATTTTATTTCAGGCTCTAATATTCTCCTACCGACATTAATGAAGGAGCTGGATATTCCGTCAGAGTCTGGTATCTGGCCCTCCACGGCGCTCTCCCTGGCTGTCACGTCTACCCTGCTCATCTTCGGCCGTCTCACGGACATGTTTGGCGGGTTCGTGGTTTATGTCGGGGGAGCAGCATGGCTCACCATATCATCAATCCTGACCGGTGTTTCCCAGACGTGGCTCATGTTGATGATCTGTCGAGCACTGCAGGGGCTGGCACTCGCTGCCTTTCTGCCTTCCGGCATGATGGTTCTTGGGAGTACATACCGACCAGGGCCGCGGAAAAATATGGTCTTCAGCATATATGGAGCATGTGCGGCGCTCGGCTTCTTTGTGGGATTCTTCTTCTCTGGCTTGTGCGGCCAGTATCTGACTTGGAGATGGTATTTCTTTATCGGCGCTATACTCGCCGGCATGACCGCTGTTTCGTCATACTTCTTCGTTCCTCGGGATTATACGAGCACCCGGAAGGCGGCTATTAAGATGGATTGGGCAGGGTGTTGTTTGTCCGTACCAGGAATTGTCCTGTTTGTGTTTGCCATTGCCGAGAGCTCGATTGCACCTCAGCAATGGGCAACGTCGTATATCATCGCGACTCTTGTCCTGGGACTTGTTCTGCTGGCTGCCATGGTCTATGTTGAGGGCTGGGTGGTTGAGAACCCCCTGCTTCCAGGCGATATTTTCTCCGTCAAGTATATGAAGCCACTTATCCTGGCTTTGTTTTTCCTCTACGGAAGTCTCGGGATATTTTTGTTATACGGAGCCCTATAGTGAGTCTGCCCTGCTATTATCCTTATGTCTATTCTAACATCTTGTTTCAGTATGTCCAGCATCATGGGCGCCACCCCCCTGCAAATCGTGGCCTGGACCGTCCCCATGGCAGTAGGAGGTCTCCTTCTGTCCGGGATCGGGGGTCTCATCCTACACAAAATATCCGGAACCATCCTGATGGTCATCTCGTCTCTTGGATACGTCGGCTCTGGCCTATTTTTCGCCAACATCCCCCTCGGTGGCAATTACTGGGCGTTCGTCTTCCCCGCCATGATCTGTGGCACCATTGGCATCGATATTAGTTTCAACATCACCAACATCTTCATCACCACCAACATGCCCAAGGCCCGGCAAGGGTTGGCCGGAGCATTAATCAACTGTACCCTCCACCTGGGCACGGCTGTGCTTCTGGGGTTTGCGGACATGGTGCAAACTCGCACGCACGATCTCACGCTACAGAAGAGCTACCAGGCTGTTTTCTGGTATCAGTCCGGTCTGTCGATTACGGGGCTGCTGATTGTTCTGGGGTTTGTTCGGATCCACCACGCGAAGAGCGATTTGACGCTGGATGAGCGATTGGCTCTTGAGTCGGGGGGGAATTTACCAGCACTAGGCGCTGAACGGAGTCAGAATGACAGCACTAAACCGGGCACTGAGCATGAGCGTCAATAAATTGGTGTAAAGGGGTGAAATCGGCGAAGTGTTTTTTCAGATAATAGACAGGTTACAGCATCTTAAGCCTGCGGTAAATACAAACCAATAACATGTGCCATTCCTGGTCAATGTTGCAACCGTGTGGGGTGATTCCCAATCTTCTCTCTCTGTTGAGTAATCACACCGAGCGCAGGCGAGTATAAGAAGAAGCTCTTCGTATTGGGCTTTTCAACCCCGCTTGGCTTGGCATCAGCTGTGGATTCATTCACTCCAACTGTCCTCCCCGCATCCTCTGGAACCAATATTCCAATTATATAAAACCCGTACATACGAACCTCGACTAAACCATGGCTATATCCGACGCAGCTCTCAAATCGCTTCAAGACGGTCTGGTATCCGCTACCGTCCACACGCCCGACTCCTCAGGCTACCAGGACAGCCTCCGGAGATGGTCCGACACGGGCAAGAAGCAAGCCGTACGTTCTAGCCCTTCCCCCCATATTCCTATCCCCCATACTAAAGTAAAGACAGGGCGTCGTGGTCCAACCCACCGAGACCCGTGATGTGCGCACGGCTCTACTCTGGGCCCAGCAACACAGCGTCGACCTCGCCGTTAAGTGCGGGGGCCATTCAGTCTCCGGCACCAGCTCCAGCGAAGGCGGACTTGTGATTGACCTGTCGCGCATGAATAGCGTCACCGTCGACACAGCAAAGAAGACCGTCACCGCCGGCGGCGGCGCAGTATGGAAGGACGTCGACGAGAAGGCCGCCGAGTACGGGCTCGCCGCCGTCGGGGGCACAGTCAACCACACGGGCGTGGGCGGGTTGACCCTAGGAGGCGGCTACGGGTGGCTGAGCGGGCAATACGGGCTCACAATCGACAACCTGCTCGCGGCGACGGTGGTCCTCGCGAACGGCGACATCGTCACAGCGTCCGCGACCGAGAACACCGATCTATTCTGGGGCCTCCGCGGCGCCGGATACAACTTTGGCGTCGTGGTTGATTTCACCTATCAGGCGCATGAGCAGCCGAACCGCGTCTACACGGGCATCATCGCGTTCACGCCGGATAAGCTAGAGAAAGTAATCGAGGAGCTGAACGCGCGGGTGCTGGGCCAGGCCGACGCGCGCGCGGGGGCGATCTGTATCTTCGCGCAGCCGCCCGGTGCGCCGGTGCCCATGGCGAACGTCCTGGTCTTCTATAACGGCACGCGCGAGGAAGGTGAGAAATACTACGCGTCGCTGCTCGCGCTCGAACCCGTCGCCAACATGATCGACATGATCCCCTACTCGCAGGTCAACGCCCTGCAGAACCCAATGGCGACGTACGGCGACCGGAAGTCGTTCAAGGGTGTATTCTTCGAGCCGCCGCTGTCTCCGGCCTTTGCGCGGACGATGCTGGACGATTTCACGGCGAAGCTGCAGGAGGACCCGGATCTTGGGGCATCGGCGCTTCTCTTGGAGTTCTATGACATGCGGAAGATCTGCGCGGTACCGCGCGACGCAATGGCGTTTGCGAGTCGTGGGAGCACGCAGAATGGGATTGTCACGCTGCGCTGGACGGATGCGAGCAAGGATTCGCAGCACCGGGCGTGGGCGAGGGAGGTGCAGGGCCGCTGGAAGAAGGAACTCGAGGCGAGTGCGGTGAACAAGACTCAATCGGGGGTGCCGCAGTATATCAACTATGCCGAGCGTGAGTGTTTCCCCCGTGTTTTCTTTCTGCTCGGGTGATGCTGATGATGGTAGCCGGTGATTCGGTGGTGAGCAATATCTACGGCGAGAACCTGGGCCGTCTCCAGGCGTTAAAGGCGAAGTACGATCCGAATAACGTATTCAGCAAGATGCATCCGATTGCCTTGGATAAGTAGAGTGGCGGACAGCACACACTGGTCTATCTCGCGACCCGAGAGATGTTCAAGTCTGGGCTAGGCACTATGGGATTTTTGATAGCCTATTGAAGATATTAATAGCTTCCTGATTGCAATACTGCACTGGGTGGCGCCATTAATTAAAAAAATGTCTTAGACCTGCCTCGACCGACGCGCAAGCTAAACAAGCATCGCGTCCTCCAAATAGAAAGCAGTAGTTTCAATTCCCCTCGAAAGCTCGACGAGGCGTCATGACTCAGGAACACATAATACGCGAAATGGGGGAGAGAGAGCGTTTATTCGCTGGGTTTTAGTCGATTTTGGCTCCGCCACAAGCCACCTGGGGGTCCTCCCCGGATCCGTGAAGAAACTACTTCCCGATATAAGATCTCAATTCCCTCTGCTAGTTATCAAGATTCAATTAACGAATTCAATTAACGGATAACGTTGATATACGGTGACCGTGGCCAGTTCTCGATGAATATCCTTCGCCTAGTACCAACCTACCTGGCCCCAGCCTGTGCCATCGCATCAATCGTCCTCGTGTGCATCATCAACGCCGCTGGAAATAGTGGACATGTCACAGGTAGTCATGCGGGGAGAGTATTCTCTCCGGGGATGAATATCCTAGAGGTAACAGCCCACAAGCTGATTCCTTTCCCAGTCAAAGTTACTCATAACTCGCTCAGTTCCACTTCAAAAACACCACTGATGCAACAAATACATCCTGGGACGATGACCCCTACTGGGCCTGGAAACAAGGCTACAGCTTCCGTTGGTATCTGAACAGCGCCTGGATGCAGCCCAATTTCACCTCTACTGAGGTAGGTGCCCAGAGCATCTACAAGGGCGCTGGGGAGCCATTCGATTTGACACGAATGATGAGGCTAGCTTTTGAGCTTGCCCCGGGATTACACAAGAACAAAACACCACCTGTGATTGAAGATCCGGTCGGGAATATCTCCACACTGACTCCCTTTGCTTGTTATATTGTCGGAATTGTATGCCTGTTCCTAGCGATCATCTTGAGGCTCTCCCTATCGTGTCTCAGAGGTCAGAAGGGGGCTTCGAATGCCGTCATTGGGATAGTTCTCGGTCTCTCGGTCGTTGCGTTTGCTACTGTGACTGCTGCATCTGGGTATTTGACCAGGGAGTCACATCGGGTTGTTCGAGATATAGTGCTGGGTCAATATGTCACGGCTTCGTCCTTGGGAACTACCTTCTTGGGTCTTGCTTGGGGGGCTGTTGGTGCAAGTGCACTCTATCTTGGCATGTTAGCCCTCGATGTGATGATGTGGAGGTTGAGTAATACTGTCAAACCTGTGAGGATATCGGATGACAATGTTTCAGGAAAAGTTAGGGCCTTGGGTTGATTAATAGAGACGGTACTATATTTTCCCACCGCCCTTTTATAGTTCAGACTCGAATCATAAGACCAAGCGAACTTATCTTGCTTGACGTTAATTTTCTCAGAGACGATCCCGATAATGCGTGGACTTGCTTTCTATGGTTTTTGAGCTAAAATCCCAATTTCAACCTCAGTCAATCATCCGCCTGCCTACCACCCCCATTTCACCAATGACCCATCATATATATAGCTCCCGTTCGGCGAAGTACATTGATAAAGCGAATACGGCGGCGCACATGGCGGCGCCATATGCTTTCCCTCCCGCCCAGCATCCTTCAATAACAGCGCCGCAACATCATGAGGCTCTAGAGTCACCGACCATTCGCGAGTCGCCACTCCCACATTCCGATGCTTCCACATATCATACACCACATACCTTCTCCCCGCACGGACAGCCCAGTTCTCAGTCAGATTGAAGCGCATAGTCTGCTTCGTTTCCTGGGTGTTAATGATCATGAAGACGGGGCCGTACGAGGAATTCCCACCCCAGTACGGCGGAGGAGATGTAGCGCTGTAAGTAAGCGTCGTGACGAAATCAGGCTGGTTTCCAACCCGAAAGGGCACCACAGGCGCACCCTCATTCGGATCCTGGTTGATCGCAATGAGATCCCTGTTCAGAAGAATCTCAAGCGTCTCCTTGCTCGCATTCCGCAGATCCGTGCTGATAAACAGATGTGACTTCAGGAGAGCCCACGCCGTGAAATGAGTCCGCTGCTCGTAATAAGTCATATTCCCCACCGGAACGCCGCGCCCGTTATTGCCCACCTCGAGCATGTCCAGATCGGCGTGCTGATAGAAGTTCGATACGTGCGAGGCAGTGCTCGCTAGGTACAGAATACTAGCGATGTTCTTCCAGAACGGCCTGATATCCGGGTCAATCCGCCAGGCTTGGGAAATACGGGGGGCCCAGTTGTGAGGCTCCTGCCACCCCCATTGGCACAGGGTGTAGATGAGGGGGTCTTCGTGGTATTTCTTGGCGATCGTCTCGATGGCGTCTTGCATGCGCTTGAACCGACCGTACTGGTTCTCCATGGTGATACTGTCGTAGGGGATGTAGCAGTTGTCGTACTTGAGCATTTTGTTCCAGCCCCAGGACCGCCAGGTCTCTAGGTCCTGGAGCTCATGCCCGTAGGAGCCTGGGTAGCCGCCGCAGGTCTTGTAGCCGTTGGATGAGTACACGCTACCGGAGATGCCGAGTTTGTTCATTGTTTTTGTCCAGTGGAGCCTGGGTGGGTTAGATCAGCTAGGATGGGAGAGTAGTGTTGGCGTTCTCACATTCCATGGGGGAATTTAACTGAATCTGCAATCATCTCGCCAGTGTCCGAGCGGTTGGGCAGTGCATAAAAGTCATCCAAGATAAAGGTCTATAGCAATCTGTTAGCATTTGTACAAAGTCGAAGAATACATGCGTCTACATTGTAACCAGCATCGACGAGCCCATACTCCTTCATCAACCGCCCCTGTTCAATAGCCAAAGCACCATCGAAATCTTTCTCAAAGGCATTGTAGGTATCATAACCCATGACGGGCAATTTTCCCACCCCTGTTCTCAATCAATACCGACTGACCATATTATATAGGAAACTGGGGTCATACCATTGTTATGACAGACCGAGGGACCGACGAACAGTGACAAGGTAACCAGGAGTAAGGAAGCCATTCCCTTTCATCCAGGCGGACCCCCAAAAATTGCCTATTATCTTTTAGTGATAGTACGGCTGAATTTCAGGTCAAGGTTCTGCCGCTTGTTTTCTTTTCGACTCTCGCAAGCTGGGAATTACCCTGCAAAGAAAGCAGGGGATGATCTATTTAACCCCCGCACCAAGCTAGAGGGTGCAGCACAGATCGCATCGTGGGGAGAAGTTCAACGGAGAACCGCCCGTTTCGAACAGGGATAGCGGTCTATATCAAACGCTGGCGGCGACTCTAATCCGCCACCAAACACTGCTACACCCGGTATGAGTTCCTGACCGTTCAATTGGTAGTCGGGGTCTTCAAGTCGTGAATACCGTCTGAACAGGAATGATGCCGTGTATCATTAAACTAGATACTGTTAAGGACAAGGCCGGTATTCATCAACATTCAACTGCGTCTATGCCTACGAAAGGGTGGTGGAAGAGCGTACGGTGTTGTTTTCTGCCAATGGGCTTGGTAATAGGCTAAATGACCGGAAATTGGCACCTCTTTCCGGGGTATTTTAGAACCATTCCTTTGCGTATTATTCGCCGCTAAATGCCTATTTTCCGTGGAACAGATTCTCCACCTGTCAGCAGCCTGCATGATCGTGGGTCACATAGACTGATACAGTGTCTGTCAATAGGTTATCGTATTGTATTCCTGTCACCCCACGAGCTTACTCTGTTGCACATCCGACCAGATCATGATCGAGAATATCTCCCCCACCCTTTGCCTCTAGCCTGATTTTCTAGTACTTGGCAGGCTTGTAGAATGGGGGATCCTCAGCCAAATTTGGTTGGGTAATCACTTCCTAGCCAGGTTGTGGATAGGAGCAGGTGGAAGGGTCACTACAGTCACTCCTTCTACTTACCTGTTTCTCAGTTTTGAGTCTTAACCATGGAGGATCTGTCGGAGTATATGCAAGTAACCTTCTTTACCCACAAGAAAAGCTATCAGAATATCGACCTGGTGAGTATCACCCTGTCTGCCTTGGTGATACGTTCGAGAATGACCGCTAATTCATACATGCGGCTGGAATCGGGCAAGGAGGTGAGTGACGCTCATTCTGCTACCTCGGGATGATGATGTCTTGGTTGTACAAACATCGGCTTTGTGGAGGATTTGCCAGCGGACTGGTAGCCAAGGTGGGAACAGATGCGGCTGAACTCGAAGCAGAATCTGGAAGTGAACGAAAGTGAGTGATAAATCGCCGTATTAAAATGATATACCCAAGCCGAGTTTGATGCCACTGTGGTGTGTTACCAACAGATTTAGAAAGCAGATTTCAGGAGACGGTGCATCATCCAGCGATGGGTTTCCTTCTATTGTTAATTCAAGGGTTTATGGGATTTCTACTTTCAAGTTAGATGTGGGCATCCGAGGCATTGGATTGTGCTATTTCCCTTCATAGGAGCGATAAAATAGAGCCAACTCGTTTAATCAATGTCCCGGGCCTTCTGGAGGTGACCGAGATCTATATTAGGGTAGTTGGCGTGCTCAATCTGCCAATTGAGTATTTCTCTGGAGATGCTGTTGGGTCACTGACTCTGGATGGCCTCGTTGTGGGTATATGGTTTGATCTTATTTGGCAGATTCCCGAACAGCCTCCAACGATGTACTGACTTCTCCACTTCAGGGCCACCCATCGCTTTGATTTATGGCGTCAGGGCTGGCGGGCTGCAGGCAAATAGACTCATTGATCCGCTCCCAACCAGAAATAAGGGGTAAGTCGGGCCCTTAGCAAGATGAGGCTATGGTCTTGGTATTCCTGCGCCCCCCACTCCTGATGTCATACACGTGCAGATCAACTGGGGCCAGTTCGACATTCCATCTGTATATCCCCACCAAATACCCCGGACGAAACGGACTGTGGCAAGATTACTGCCTGTTCAACTCATACAGACAGTATCTCTGCCATCCGAGGGAAAATTCACATCATGATGAAGCACCTCGAAACCACCACCCTTCTATACCTCTTGGCGTCCCTGCCACACAGCCGTGCAGATAATGCAGATCTCCCCTCGGACCTCGTCGGCTGCCAAGAAGTTTCCTGTCCCGGCAATGACAGCACGTATCATTGCTCAGTTGGAGGCGACACCTATACCGGTATCGGACTGGCTCGCATTCCCGAGGTCCCATCAGCATTGGACGGCCTGTCTCTGGTCAAGGGCGTGGAGGTCTCATCAAACCCCGATAAAACTGGGTGGAACGATTCACGGGCCTTCAAATCTGTTTATTACCTAGGCACACCAGACGACCTGGACGTCAGGGGCTTGAATGGCTGCGCTGTCCTATTCAACGACCCTCCGTCGAAAAAGTTCAGGGACTCCAGTTTATCAAAGAACGGAACAGAGCGAGAGGCCGCACCCGGAACCTGCCCCGATGTTATTGAGCAAGGGTGCATCGATGCCCTGACACACCGCGCGAGCAGTCTATCCTACAGCGTTTCCGCGGATGCCTGCCGTGCTATCGACCATGAGCTAAAAACGAATACAATCGACCAATGCGCGGATCTTGGTGGTCGCGGAAAAGGGCTGGGGAACTTCAGCGTCGTTTCGTTGGACGATGTTTCCCCAATCACCCAATCCCAAAACTCGTCGGCGAATTGTTGGCCGATTCTCCCAAAGACCGATGACCTAGCCAGAATTACTGAGGACACAGTTCTTGTAAGCCAATCGTCCCGGAGCTTATTGCCTATCTATGATTCGTATGCAGCTAACTCCTCCGTACTTCTACAGGCTGATTACTCCGCCGGTGCAGTCTTTGACCAGCTATTGAAAATCACCCCAGTGCTGACGGTATTTTTTCCCGGCAATGGAAATAATAATCTGGTGAATCAAACCTCCGCGCAGCTGACGTGTCTCAAAGTCGTCCATAAAATGGACTATGGGGATTATACTGTGCCGGGGGCAGCGTCGCTCTTGTCGTATAGCCGGGTCGGGGCTGGTTTGTCCGTGCTATTAGGTGTGATATTCTTAGCAGTATAGAGGATGATGGGCGTTTTCCTTTCTTGATCTTTACTAGCCTTGATTTGCGACATCCAGCATTAGTGAACTATAAATGAGACTGCCAGGCTCAATCATATCACTCCTAACCCTACCACCAAATATATTCCATCAAGAGATGCTTCTCGTAATCATATATACTGTCCCGGCGTACGGCGATTGAATAGTGTTACATTTGATATAAAGCCAGAAGGACTTGATTCCTGTAGAACATTAATACAGATAATATAAATAATCAGAAGGTAGCGGAATGTTATAAAATTCTTGAGTTACAGACAATGGCGTATCACACGTGGCGGCTCAAGTGTGTGTTTAATTCGCAGGGGCAGAACCGGACACCTTCCCGATCAAGACTGCACTGCGATTTTAGCGTGCAAGAGGCTCTCACTCAGCAGAAATATAGGCAGTGTCATAAACAGGCCAATGGAAGAAAACACCAAAATTACCACCCTTGGAAAAACAGTGAAAATGAGACTGTTTACCAGATACTATTCAGAGATATATGCGGGTATAATATGAAAAGGAGGCAATGAAAATCATATAACAGAGCTGAAGTTAAGAAAGAACGAATAAAAGTGCAAAAGCAACGCACTATTCTATTAGGATGTTTGGTTATCAATGGAAAAGAGAAGCAAGAGCAGCCCCAGATATGCTAGCTGCGTCTTGTCCTTGAGCTGCCCATTTTGCTAGGTACTCGGGGTTCCGCGAGATTGTCATCAGCAATGTCACTGTCTGGCAACGAAATACTCTCACCTGTAGTGCTATAGTTACGAAGTGCCTGAGTTTGTAAGCAAGGCTGTGGACCAATAGTTATCAGGGGGTCGTAGAAACAGGGGATGAGCGCCAAGGTGTTGAAATCAGGCTGAGGAAAAAGCAAACATCCGGAGCAAAACGACTCTCCCAAAATGTCCCACAGACCGGAAGGGTTGGTCATTTCAATAAATCGGGGTGTGTGGAGGCTGGAATATATAGGGTCCTCAGCGCAGCTAAGCTAGAGGTACGCCCTGGTTCCCTTGAAGGCATTGAAAGCGATCATCTGTATGCTTGCGACTTTCAGTCTCGTGCAATCCCAGCCTCTTAATACGAGCTTCTCCCCCGCCCCGTTCAACCTTGACAAGCCGCACGACACCGCCGTGACGCGATCACCGACTAAATACTTTGTTCATCCCTTGATGAGACTATTAACATTTCAGCATGGTCTAGGTATTACCGGTGGCCGACTATCCCTCCGAAATGCCGCCTGAGCCGCACGAGTTTAAGCTCGCCATCATCTGCGCCTTGCCGCTCGAATTTGACGCGGTCAAGGCCTCATTCGACGAAACTTACACGGAACTGTCCCTGCCGAAGCACGGTGAGGATCCGAACTTTTACTGCACGGGTAGAATCGGGCCTTATAACATCGTATCGAGATGTTTGCCCGGGATAGGCAAAGGGAGCGCCGCCAGTGCAGCGTCCAGCCTCCGTCGCAGCTTCCCCAAAATCAAACTCACACTGGTGGTGGGGATATGCGGGGCACTACCATTTCCGACTGCTAACACTGAGCTGGTCTTCGGGGACGTTATCATCGGCCATGAGGTCGTCAAGTATGATGTTGGGAGACAATATCCCGATAGATTCGAGCGAAAGGGTGGGCCCTTCAATACCTTGGATATATCAGATAAAATGATCCGACCGTTTCTGCCTTACCTCCAGACGCAGACTATCCGGGACCAATTCCAAGAAATTCATATGAGGCATCTCCGCACCCTCCGAGAAAAGGAACCAATTTGGCAATACCCCGGTGTCGAGCAGGATCGACTATTTCCACCGTCGTGCGAACATACGGGTACTGGTGATTTGGGGTCGGGAAATACCTGTGATAATGAGGGGCGTAGCACACAGCTAGTACAACGAATGCGCCTGGCAACAGGAGAGACTCCCCGCCCGTGCTTCCATTTGGGTTCGATTGCCTCCGGAGACACGGTGATGAAATCCGCAAACCACCGAGATGAGTTGGCGAGTGCGACTCAAGTCATCGGGTTCGAGATGGAGGGAGCAGGGGTATGCGAGGATCTGTCGAGTCTGATCATCAAAGGGGTGTGTGACTACGCGGACTGCCACAAGAGCAAAGTCTTTCAGAATTATGCTGCTGCATCAGCCGCGGCTTGTGCCAAGGCCTTGTTGGAATGTCTCGTCCAGGCGAAATATCAGAGTCAGTCAATCCGCCTTTACCCAGCACAAAGTTCACATTGTTGCCCCAAAGCTGGAGATGATCTTGTCCTTACGTGTCATGCCTTTATCGTCATGGTTAATTTTGCTGATAAAGATGCTGACAAGTTTTGTACCGCAGAGAATATAACTACCGGGATAATAAGTCGGTCTTCGTCTCCATGGAGGACGTCGACGGCCGCCTCGGATGACGGTAATCTTGAACAGCATCTCACATCGGCTAAACGTCACTTTGAGACGGAGATTCCAGAGCCAACCGTGAGGCACGCCTTGATATCGGCTGCCGGAGACGCAATTGAAAGCAGCAGAAGCGGGATGCAGCGGTTGTCCAAAACCAAATTCCTCCAGTCTGAACCGCGAAAGACCCTTTTTGGGACGGTACTTTTCCAAACTGATATCCGCGAGCGCCAGGTAGTCGTGGGCGGAGAGACAACCACACAAACCAAGACGAAAACATCCTTTATTTTCCACCCTGCGCCGTGGCTGCTGAAATTCGGGCTCAGGTATGGGGTAAAGGCCATGGCTACCCAAAATCACAGCACATGGCGGTACAGTTTATTACCTGTGCATGCGGTCCCAGATAATGCGCTTATTTTTAGCTTTTGCGAGAGTGGAAATATCGATGCCGTTCGGGCGCTGTTTGCCAGAGGAGAGGCCTCGGTCTTTGATGTGGATACCCGAGGATGGACTCCGCTACATGTAGGTCCAAAGCACCCTCCCATGAAGGCCTGTGAATGCCGTGCGAGTATGAATACCCCGCTGATCATATGCTGTCGCAGTATGCAGTGCGGGAGAGGCAATTAAAGTTAACAGAGTTCCTGATTTCGCAAGGTGCGGACAAAAGAGCATACGCGTACTCGACTATCACCGACGGCCATCAGTGAGTGTACCTACGCTCCATGAGCGAGAGGGTGAAATTAATTATCTGATAGTACACCACTTTCCCTTGTATCCCACTTGCCACCTGCCAAAGCAACACTGGACGTGATCACCCTTTTTCGTGACTGCATTGACTTTAGTGAACCGCTATCAGATGGTTTGTCGTTGCTGTCTACGTTTCAGCCACCACCTCCGGACTGGGGAAGCATTTATGAGAAAGCATATGACTGGTTTTCATATCTGGTAAGCAAGTATCGAACAGAGGAGCCCGGACTCATCAATTTGGAGTGGGTACTGCACGCTCTGCAGGGAGCTTATGCAAAGGGGGATCTGCGCACTGTCAAGCTGATCTTGCGCTTTGTTCCTCGGCGACAAGACTTCCTTTGTTCAACTTCCACCGAGGAGCTCCATCTTCTCATGCAGTTGAATCTTGTTAAAAGGACGCTACCCGTCTCCCAGCTACTTGTCAACAGAGGCGTAGGGTTTCAAAGCATTCTTGGTGCGGAAACACCGACTTCCATTTCCTTGCAGTTTTCTTGGAGATTCCTTCAGTGGTGTAACGACTTACCACTCACTTTCCAAGATATCTGGCGTCTGGTCGGACATGAGCTATGCGAAAAGCCTGCACCTTGTCCCAGAGGGTGGCGTTTTGATGCCCTTCGTAACATGTTTTCATTGACCCCGACCGAGAGGCTATTAGAGAAGCACATTCAGAGTCGACCCGAAGGCTCTGATGGCCCCTATTGTTGCAGCTGCAATTTTCCAACGGTGGCCGATGTAGTAGATGTCGATCAATTCATAGTGGAGCCGTGGTGGGAAGAATTGAAGAACTCAGTAAAGGAAGGGAAATGTATCTGCTCTATGGTGAATTGGGTAGAGGATGGTCGGGAGGCAAGCGCTATTCGGCATTCCCGGTGTAGTCAAGAACGTTCTTCTGCATGGGCTGGCCGCGAAATGAATCCTGTCGCTTTCAAATTCTCAAAAAGTGGCCAGGACAGCTCGAATAATCAGGCAAGTGAGACCGAAGAACGGGTTGCAGCCGGCAGGAATCCCCGCCCCAACAATATCCAAGGCCCAGATAATGGCCGGAGCGGATCGAATACTCCAACCGGGGTAATTACAGAAGATACCGACCTAGACACAGACTACGAGACCGCCGATGACTCCTTTGGCGGCTCAGATGATGGCCCAAGCGGCGTGAGAGACCTCTTGAGAGACTGGTACTCCAGTCACCAGGATTCCAAGTCCTTTAGCTTCGGACCGTTGACAGAATATTACTATCACTTGAATGACGGGTGGCGAGGGAAGTATCAGCCTTTTGAATATTATTGCGTTGAATGCTTGGCATCAAGAGAACGTTGGGATCTGGGACTTTTTATGGATACTTGGAAACCTTGTTGAGTTCACCGGAAGGCACCGAAAGAGAAGAGGAAGAAGCAAAGCTAGCCACACTCCTTATTCCCAGCGTGCTTGTCTTGAGCACTTATCAGATGACAACCTCACTACGTCTATGTTATGTGTACCAGCACAGCCCTATTTGAAAAGTCCAGAGAGCAAAGATCAAGGGAATTATGAAACTTCCGACAGCTTCAACTCGGATTGGCCTCTGTTTCCTTCTCACAACCCTTTAGTCGGGGGGATGAATTGAATCTACTAGGCCGACTAATAGACCCTTCAACACTTCGGAATGCCCTAATAACGGCCAAGAAAAGGGGTGAAGAATCCACAGTGCGAAACTGCGTCGGCACCCTCCCGCCTTCTTCGCTGGATACAGTCAGATAAAGCACCAGTTTCCCTTTCCGGTAAATCGTCCCCCGGGCTGAAACATCTCAAGGATCTTCAGCCCTGCCATGGCGATCCCGGGACGATGGCCCCAGAGCGGCTTCCGTATGGATGGATGATCCCGCTCACTACATCAAGCTCTAAGTTCTTACAGGAGGTTATGGACGATCAGTTGGGGGCGGAGCGGAGATCCCTGTATCTCTGACTCTGTGTCTCAGGAACATATGAATCACGGGTAAAACGTGTCAAATCAAGTAACAATAGGATTCCTGGAGGGAGAATTTGCTTTCTAGCCTAACACATATGGTACAAAAATAGCTTTAATACGACAAAATCAGCGCCGTGTATCCAAGGCCTCTCAATCAGCAAAGACCACCGCTGTCGCAGGACTGGTCGCAGTTGTAAACTCCCACCCAGCTATCATCTCCATACACATCCAGCCCCATCATCCACCCGTTCAGGATCTGGTGCAAGTAATCCAAGTTCTGCGGCACTCCGTTCGACTGGCCCTCGTCGGAGCAAGGGTAATCCTCCGTCAATCCCCTATCCCCGTTTATCCCACTACCCTCGGGGAACCACCCATTATAGCTGCCAAACGCCAGGATCGCGTTCCCGTCGTTGTTATCCAGCTGGGTGCGGAGATAGTTCGTGCCCGCATCAACATTATCCTGGATATCATCGGTACATTCGCCGTTGGGATAGTTGTCGCAGGAGACCTGCATGAGACCGGGGGTGGGACCGCCCTCGTCGGCATTACAGGAGGATTCCTGCATGGCGATTACAGCGAGGATGACTGGGTTGATGGAGTACTTCTCGGCGGAGCTCTGGAAGTATCCGTCGTATTGCTCGCAGTTTGCACCGATGCCGTGGTAGAAGTCCTCCAGGCTGATGGTGTAGATGTCGTCGATGCCGAGGTAAGGTGGGCTCCAGCCATCGCCGTCGAGGCCGGTGTTGAGCCAGTCCTCGGATCTAGCAACTCCTCGTTAGAAACAGGAAAGAGACTAATGACTCGGGCTGCAATTGATATCAGAAGAAACATACCCATTCGGACCGGTGGTTGGGGTGACATCTTCAGTTGCTCCTTCGGCGTTGGGATTAACGCCAACACCTGGGTTGAAGGACTGCGCGTGCGCACCAAGGGCGAGCGCCAGAGAGGTAAGGGTAATCTTGCGAACGGTAGACATGATGAACTTGGTTTCCTTCGCTCTTTGCACGATCGAAGAGAGAATTGAACGGGTACTGATAGAATGGATTCCGTGGTCCCTGAGTGCGAAGCTTGACCGTCTTTAAATATGTTGACTGCTTCTTAAGCACTCGGCACACTACTAGCATGAGAGACAGGACAGTGGAGTTACGATCGAGGTGAGGCCGATCAATTCTTTAACCACCCCCATCTTCACTGACGACGATCATGATCCTGAGGGGTGGGGGCCATTAATCAGGGGCCATCACGACAACAATCACAGCGTCCCAGCCCCATCAACCCCGTTCTATCTACAGCTATTATATAATTTACAGGCACATAACTCGACAGGTACAGAGAGGGAGTATAAAGTAGTCAATAAACGTGTTCTTTCATTCTGCGAAATACATGACCGGAGATTTCCCAGTCATTGTCACTATCCCATGTTCTCAAAATGAAGCCCCGAATGTAGATCATCAGCATGCGCGATACTACCCATGACATCACGGTTGGGGGCAATTTTGCAAATCTGGACCACTCCAGAATTAAAATAGATTGTAAGATCAAACTAAATCCTTTGTGAACGGTTCAGAAATCCTAACGAGCTGCGAACCCACTAATCGGGATATCTCTCTACGTACACGATGGCAGCAACTTCCAGCCGGGAGCCGCAGGAGCTCCGTTTTTACCCAGATTATAATGCCTAGTATGCTACCCCATATTCCCGATGCGGATAAACCTGATCGGCAGTGTGTATTTAGTAGGCTTATTGTGGGTCACAAATGGGTCATCTCTGGAAGATCAGATAGAAAAAGTCCCATCAAGAGTGAAATATCATGATATCCCATTGTCGTGTCTTTATTCTCAATTGAATTTGGGCCTACCTCCCCTAGAGGTGGGTAGGTGACGATCATACATGGAAGGATTGCATGTCCCCGGGTAGGCCAATTGCCTTGGCCTGCTGGCAGTCACCTTCTAACGTCTGCTGTCCTTGTCTCCGGTCCATGGGAAATTTTCAAGGAACCCAGTGATTGCTGAGGTTATATTTGGCTGGCTCTGTCCATGGATGTGTGTCGGCCCAGCCTCTACCTGCCACTCGTAAAACGTTTCAACCAGATAAAAATTCTTTGACCACCTTACCCATCGCCCTGGAGGATTGAAAAGCCATCAACAAATTAACCGCTAACTTGAGTTTGTAGAGCCAAAGCCCAGCCCATTTTTTACGCAAATGTAGTATTTGTCCTCGGATACGTTCGCATATAGTACCTTCACCCATGAAGCTACCTTCAATGGTTTTAATACAATTCCTTAGACGAGTCGGGCGCGCGGAGAATGATATCCCTTTGCTTGGCGGGAGGTTGGCCTCTGCACCACGAGTATCTCTCGATATCATGATTCGGCCTATCATGGCATCACAGTTTCAGTCTACATATTTTCACTGCAAAGTAAATGGGAATAGGAGCATTATGGTCCACATATCACTCACGAAGAGTTTATAGAAGGCGCACGCCACGCAGGCTGCTCGGTAAAGACAATAAGCTCTTTTTTGATAAAACTAAAAATACTAAAGCGACAAGGACAAGCTCCGAGGTGATCTCGGCATTTAATTATGAAGATAAACGTTTCGGCGCTGCCTGGAAATATTCAGGGGCAGATCTTGGCTACGGCAAGCCGCGTACTGGCCTCACTTCCTGAACATAGTCATGAACAGATACTTGATAACGGCGTTTACGCCCAATGCTCTATATATAGAACACGGAGGGCCCTGCAGCCATATCCCCCCAGCTAAGCTTTGCCACAGGGGTAGGACGTCCCAAGCACGTGGGGCGCTTCTGGCGCCCATACAAGGTAATGAAGTACCATAGGTCTGAACAACATTGACCTGGCTGGCATAATGAAGGGCAAGGTGGCTCACTGTAAGCTGGGGCTAAGTAAGGCACGTGGGCGAGGAAAACGAGCTCTATAGCCCATATGAAAGAACCAGGGTGTTGAATGTAGGATGCTTCATAACAAGCCCCCAAACTAGCGGAATGGCCGTCCTTAAGCAGCCGCTAGCAGGGCCGCATGCGATATTGCTTTTGCACTTTGCCCGGGGAACGAGTCTGCGAGGGGATAAGGTGAACTCTCATACAGCTTCACATGCTTGTTTTGGAATAATTGAGCCCAGGAATAGATCAGTCTCGATGGTATACTTCCAACCCGCATCGTGTAGGTGAATATAGGATATTCACAGTATATAAGAGAGCGATGCCTCCTGCAATATTAACTTGGAAATTCCAGCCCCGCATCTATCAAACAAGGTTTATTTCGGTCGCCTCAGAGGCTGCGATGCCATAAGAAAGCCACTTGCGACTTTTCTTCCTGAGACAAGCCATCCTACCTTCTGCCCAACCAACCCCATCAATTCCTCCCTTTCAGCGCAACCTCTGAACAAGATGGTCAATCTCGCAGGCTTGTCCGTCTTTCTCCTCGGCCCTGCTGCCCTCCTCGCCGCCCCAACCACCGGAGAAGCCCCGGCCTCTGACCTGGAGAAACGCACCAACTGCGGCGTAACCCTCAACCTCAACTACTATTCCGATGCCAGCTGCTCGAGCGACAGCGTGATAGACACCATCAACTGGCAAAACTGGTGGACCGGGTACAACTACCAGCGCTCCGATGTGCAGACCTTCAAGATCGACTGGTCGGACTGGCGGCACGCACAGTGCGATCTTTACGACGACTGGGACGGCCCGAACGGAAACGGCCAGGTCATTGCCTCTCCGACTTGGGAATGGTACACTGGAGTCGGGGATGCTGGGTCTTGCTGGACTGCGAACTGGGGCGGTGCTGCTGTGAAGTCTATCAATTGTTATGGTACTTCTTGCTACGATGGCTAGCGGGAAAATTTTCATCCTAGCGGGTTGTACTGTATGTAATCGATTTTTCACTTCTTTTCTGCGGATTCCTGGTCAACTGGATAATTCTGAGAGAAAGGTTTACTTCTCCTTTGTTAGTTGCTCCCCGCAAGCCAACGTTTACCTAGAAAGATGGATTGGCCGGTGGGTTGGTAGGTATACATGCTTGAGTATTAGAACATGCAATTTGCACCAACCTATTTACTTCTATTTCATGCTTGAAATGGCCCATTAGTTTTTAATAGGTAACGCAACTTACCGGATATATGGTGCAGGTCTCTATTCAAGAAGGTTATACCCGGCAAAACAGCAACTACTAAACATTGATCACGATTAGTGCCCTTATGCCGGATGCAATTTCGAGAAGGATGTGCAATAGCATTGACACGGGGAGTTCGGGGCTCGTGATGTCTGTTCTCAGGCCAGCATATGTGGCGGAGTGGATGTTCTCGACGCTCCTCGCGGCTGATCTATGCAGTGTTTTGATCAACCGCTAACGGATTTACTCCGTCTCAGAGAAATGGTCCTTGTGCCCTGGCCAATACTTTTTCCCGTTTTCCGTGCGCTGCCTGGGTGAATGAGGGCTGTGTTCAAGGTGGAGGTGCCAAGCGCTTCGAACAACTCCAAATCAGCAGTCTTGACACGTGGAGCAGTTTAGAAGAAGCTCATATGTCGTCCGGGAACGACGGGTGCGGCAGCTCACAACCGAGGAATAAATCCCATATTATAAGTCCTACCCCGCAGGAGGAGCTCAAGCGATCAGCTCGTGGAGCTTCCACATGCATAATTCCATATGCATCATTGCACCAGCAGCATCCAATAATCCACCAGGGCGCACTATTACATCTAGCAACACTGCTGACGCAGAAGCTGCTGCCTCGACCGGTCGATTTCCTGGGATCCCCGCTCGTTATCGCTCAGGGGTCCGCGGTCCTTTGTCGGCTCTTGAAAGCACCGAACGAAAAGGCTGTGTAGCTGCAGGTGGGCGACGTCAGGCGACCCCTTGAATCAACCCCTTATAAGGCGACGATCTCCGCCCGCCAACCTCAAATCTCAGCTCAGACCTCAACCAAAAAACCCAAAATGGCGCCCTTTTCCAGCCCCGAAGAAATCCGCGAAAGCCACGAGATCCTCAAGCAAACATTCTCTTCCGGCCGCACCAAGGAACTCGCGTGGCGGAAATGGCAGCTGAAGCAACTCTGGTGGCTCGTCGCCGACAACGAAGATCGCCTCCTCCAGGCCTTGAATGCAGACCTCAACCGGCATCCGCTGGAGAGCATGGTCGCGGATATTTCCGGCCTCAAGACCGAGATTCTCGAGCACATCCAGCACCTGGAGAAATGGACCGGAACGAAGAAAATTGAGGGGGCGGGCATTCTGTTTGGCACCCTTTCACGCGCAAGGATACGAAAGGACCCGCTGGGCGTCGCTTTGATCATCGGAGCTTGGAATTTCCCCATCCTGCTCATGCTGCAGCCGTTGATTGCGGCGATCGCTGCCGGTACGCTCTCTCTCCTCCCCCGAGTGTCTAGGCTGATCTGACCGGGGTGCGCGGAATAGGCTGCTGTGCGATGCTGAAGCCGTCCGAGGTGAGCAAGAACTGCATGGAACTGCTCGAAGAACTCGTTCCCCGATATCTCGATACTTCCGCCGTGCGCCTCGTCACCGGCGGGCCCTCGGAAACGACCTATGTGCTCTCCCTGCGCTTCGACCAGATCTTCTTCACCGGATCCAGCAAGGTCGCGCGCTTCATCACCGCCGCCGCAGCCAAGCATCTCACCCCCGTCGTCCTCGAGCTGGGCGGCCAAGGCCCGACCATCGTCACCAGGACCGCCGACCTTGACCTGGCCGCCCGGCGCATCACCTGGGCCAAGTTCGCCAACGCCGGCCAGATCTGCCTCAGCGTGAACCACGTCTTCGCAGAGCCCGAGATCGCCGACAAGCTCGTGGAGCGCCTGGGATACTGGAACGACCAGTACCTGTCGCAGGGCAACGACTGCATGAGCCGCATCGTCAACGAGCGCAACTTCGATCGCCTCACGGATCTCCTCGATCGCAGCAAAGGCAAAGTCGTCCACGGCGGGCAACGCATCCCCGCCGAGCGCTACATCGCACCCACCGTCGTCGACCACGTCAGCCTCGACGACTCCCTGCTGTCCGAAGAACTCTTCGGCCCGATCCTCCCCGTCATCCGCATGGCGCCCAGGGACGCCGTCGCCGCGATCAACTCCATGCCCTCCCCTCTCGGCCTGTACGTCTTCTCCACCGACAAGCCCCAGATCGACTGGATCATCAACAGCACCCTCTCCGGCGGGGTAACCGTCAACAACGTCATGCTGCACGCGGCCGTCCCCAACGCGCCCTTCGGCGGCGTCGGCGAGGCCGGCTACGGCGCGTACCACGGCTCGCACGGCATCGACTGCTTCTCGCATCGACGGGTCGTTGTCGAGCCGCCCAAGTGGCTGGACAAGCTCATGGCGTTCACGTACCCGCCTTACTCGACGAAATATATGAAGTGGCTCGTGGTGAAGAACTCGCTAGGCTTCAAGCGAGGAGAGACGCTCGAGGACCAGAGGCGATCGCGGGGTGTCCTTGCGCGGTTGATTCGCTGGGCGGTTCTGGGGGGGGTTATAGGGTCCGTGGCGTATTACTTTCAACATCACCGCAAGGTTTCTCGTTAATGCACACTGTATCTACCTTGTATTTATCTTCTGCCTTGTTTGGTTTCTCTGGATAACTAACTGGCTGTATATGGAGCATTCATTTCTCACCCCCCTCCCTCCCCCCTTTTTGTTTTTCCCTGTAGTATTTGTCAAACAACCCGGACCATGACGAATCTGAGATAGAGCCAATCTATTGGAAAAATCTGAGCAAAGACCGATCCCAATAATCCCGCCAATACTTCCAGTTCTTTACGACCGGACCAATCAAATTAGGTTCTATAAAGTGTCTGCTGCCAACACCCTCTCTCCTACCACGAATCATTATTTATTTAGCACTGGATATGATTCCAGCTGAGCACCGCCCCGCTGAGTTGCAAATATTAGCCTTTCTACACAAAGACCCTCGTATACTCCCTGCCAATAAAATATCTAAGCAGCTCCATGGTAAGGGGTCGACCACGCCTCCACCATCCATCCCACTGTACCCAGAGTAATGAAATGGATACGACAAGCCCAACGAACCTAAAATAATTTTAGTCTTACTCCGGAGCAGATATCCCAGACAAAGCTAAACCCAAATTCAAAAGTCCGATTTTGATTCTGATTCTGAAACTTTTCCCATTCTATAATATCCGATCCTAATTAGATAACACTAACACTAACACTAACTAACATTCGCCAAAGGAGTGGTATCTATACTATAAACAAGCCAGATAAAACAAAAAACCAAAACCAAAACATCAAGGATTATCATCATCCCGTCGGATCATGGATCATCTATTATCATAAAGAGCGGCACGCCCATCTCATCTCATCTCGAAATTAGATTCGTAGCGTAGGTGAGATGGTGTTTATTAAGAGCCCCCGAACGTAATTAGAATAAACAAAGAATATCAAAATGCAACATGCAACATGGGAGGGGGGGGGGATCACGTTCCGTGCTCTAGACCCCGATAGCCAGAAGGCTCATCAGGAGGGTAAAGAAGACGGTCCAGTGCGAGGATGAAGGTGGAGAGAGAGAGCTGGCGCCACCGGTGAAGATTGGGTTCGAAGGTGTAGTTCCCGATGGCGTGCTGCTGCTAGGGCCAGTCGACGAGCTGATGATGGGGCGGGAGGTTGTACCGATTAAACTGGTCGTCGTGGTTACGCTGCTGCTGCCGGTGGCGGGAGGGGGGATTGTCACGCTGCTCGCGCGCGTGGTAGTTGAGCTCGAACCTGTACCCTCGTTAGAGGAGGAGGTTGAAGTACCAGAGGTGCTAGTGCTAGTGCTTGTGGAAGCGGAAGTGGTAGTGGTGGTGGTAGCAGTGCTAGTGCTAGTGGTAGTGGTAGTTCTAGTGGAGGTAGACGTACTAGACGGACCATCCGTCTCAGTCTCAGTTTCCGTCGTGCTAGACGAGGCAGACGTGCTCCGGGAGGTTGTCCTCGTCGTCGTCGTCGTCGTCGTCGTTCGGGACGTCGTAGACGTAGGATCTTCCGTGATAGGCTGCGGGTTCGACGGCTCCGAGAGAAGATCATTGCAGTATCCCAAGAACTGCTGGAAGTCCTCCGGAACACCATCATCCAGCCTCTCCGACGCCTCCGGGCCCCAAGTGTTAATACACGTCCTGCACAGGCCGAGTCCGCTCATAAAGGCCGAGGTCCTCACGCACAGCCCGGGCGTCTTACCGACCTGCTGCGCCTCCAATGCGGGATCATTGCACTCGTCGTAGCAGACCGAGGGGATATCTGTGATACTCAGCGAGGCCTGGCGAGCCAGGACCTTCTTCCACGAGCTTTCCTCGATAAACGACTTCTTCCTGTAGTAGTGGGCTGGGGTGCTGTCGGGGAAGGTGAATAGCGAGTAGTTCAGGCCGAACTGCAGCGGGTTCAGGTTGAAGTAGCCCTTGGATACATCGTACGTGCCGACCTGGTCCGATGTCACGGGTTTGCCCCAGTACTGGTCGTGGATGTACGGGGGGCTTGCGACGCAGTTTTCGGGACTGCAGACGTAGTCTTCGGATGGGAGGCCGACGTCTAGATCGCAGCCGGTGGCGGCGCCCTGGCGTTTGGGCTGGCACATGGTTCCTGGCGGGCATCCCCAGGTGTAGTCTTTTGGCAACGGGGTGGGTGGGGTGTATGCCGTATTGGTGGTGTAGCTCGGGCAGAGCATTATAGTCGTAGTACCGGTTGTTCCTGAGATCGTGTCAATATAGGATCTTCAGATGTGAAATCGCCATGTGATAGTATACCTGGTAGGCTAACTGTGGTGCCCGGAGCGGTGTCAGTAACCGTAAGTGTGACGGTTGTTCCTGGCACTGGGAATTGTCAGCAAACATCCTCGAAAGATAGGCAGGGCCTAGTCTCACACTGCGAAGTGACCGTGTTGGTGATGGTAGTGGTATCGCTAATCGTCGAGGTCTCCACAACGGTAGTCGTGTCAATGACGGTCGTTCCCGGCTCTTTAAACGGTCAGTAATGCTCTGTCGGCAGATAAAGGAGGATATCTCACGCTGCGAGGTGACAGTCTCGGTAACCGTAGTTGTATCGCTGATGGTCGAGGTCTGGACCACGGTCGTTGTGTCCGTGACGGTCGTGTCAGCTCCAACAGAAGTAGTAGTGGTAACCGTCGTGGAGTCGGTAATCGTGGTGCTCTCGGTGATCGTCGTACTGTCTGTGACTGTAGTGCTGTCGGTAATGGTCGTACTTTCTACGATCGTGGTACTCTCTGTCACTGTGGTGCTATCGGTCAATGTCGATATCGAGGTCTCGGTAACTGTTTCCCCCGGGAGAGTGATGGTTTCCCCAGGGCGAGTGATGGTTTCCCCGACCGTGATTGTCACCGTTGATCCAGGTCCTATCTTGGGGTCAGTCTTCAACGGCATACGTTGATCAATTGCGCGGTCAGTATAAACTCACCCGGCGTAATCACCACGTCTGTGACTGTCGTGGTCGCTGTCTCCGTCTCCGTCACAGTTTGCACCTCAGTCGGCCCCGGAAGGGTCGTCGTCTGCGTAACCGTCGTTCCGGGGAGTGTCACCGTCGTCGGGGGATCTGTGATAGTGCTAGTAACTGTCTTTGTTTCTGTGACTGTAGGCCGCGAATGGCTGTATGTAGGGTGACCGCCACCGCCTCCAATGCCCACGGTGATGGTGACTGTCACGCCTATTGTCTCAGAGATCGTCTCGGGGACCGTCACGGTGGTTCCGGGGAGGATCTCCGTGTCCGTAACGGTCACTGTGGATGGAGGGCCCGGGGTGATGGTCACTGTCGCCGTGGATGGGACACACTGGGCGCATGTTGTAGGAGTCTGCGTGGGCCATGAGATGGTAGACGTCGGAATTGTGGTCGGCGGAATTGACTACAAACCCGGTCAATGACTCTCCAAAACATTCGCGACAGTGATTTTTCATACCTCGCAGCTGGGGGACACGGTGACTGTCTCATAGCAAGTCTCTGTGACCGTCGGCCACCAATGATGATTGCCTGAACCACCCCAAGCTGGCTGTGTCAATGAAGCGGCCACCAGCAACGTGCTGGCCACCGAGGACTTCATACTTGTGCCTCGCGTGGGACGACGTTGTAATAAAAACTGTCGCGAGAAGGAAGAAGCTCGCGCTCGAGTTCGGATCGCAGGAGGTGTTCGTGATTGTCGCACCAGTCGCGATCGAGACGTGAGGGGAAGCTATGCAGGTGAGACGCTTGATGCGAGGGCGACAAACGAAGGCAGCAAGAAGAAGGACAATGATACCCCCAACCTTTGTACACACCGACACCGGCTCAGATCGAAGCGACGGAGGCAACCCAAAAGAAAAAAAGTCAGGGAACTCTCCTCATTGTCAAGCACGACTCTTCCATAATATACACTAGCGGAGGGCCCTCAGTGGAGCAAAACTGCCAGCCTCAACGCAAAGTGGGGTAGGGTCGCAGAACACCTGGATCCAATCGACTAGATTCTTCTGGTGACCGTCGCTAGTCCGCAGGGATTATATTTAGCTTAGACTTTAGCAGGGCAGAGCTTAGGAATCCATCGCTTGTCGGAGAAATCTCTCCTCGATGACATGACGACGACTCTTGGCCCTGTCAACCGGGTAAATCGTCCAGACAAAATGCCGTGGGCGCAGGCAGTGGCTCTAATCGTTCTAATTGAAGCTTGTGGGACGCCCAATGTCTAAATTGCAGGCTAGCGCTGTAAGATGATGTGTGAATCATACACCGTAGGCTGCCTCTCCACGAGGCTGCTAGGGAAGAGCTCGGTCCTAGAGTCGTATCCATAGGTTACCTGAACCTGGCCATGCGTTCGTCCTGAGCCAGTAGTCTGGCCTCTGGCAGACTAAAGGGACGATCAAGAACCATGCCCAGGTGAAATCCAGTTGTCTTGGTTTGCTCTTGGTCCGCGATTCCATTCTCTTGTCGGACAGTCAGACCACCCACGAGCGAAAAGCACAAATGAAAAAAAAAAAGTAAATTAAATAGTCTTTCAATAATCATCGCATAATAAAAACTACTTTTCTCCTTTGGGCCTGGCTCAACGCCATCGTGCCCTTCTTCAGCCTACTTCGTATCTGCGGATTTTCTCCGTCGCCGACCAGCCCAATCACGTCAGCCCTAACTTTTCTCAGCTCTTGGAGCCTTTCGCTTGGGCCCAACGATGCCAAAGTGCCCCTCGGCCTCCTGCATGGGACACTTGGGACCAGTTTAGCAATCGCATCCAGTTTAGTCCCGGGGATGTGCGATACTGGACTTGTTTGCGATTGGGCCGCTCGTGTCTCCCCGCTCCTCTTCACCTGATAGACCGCGGGGCATTCCTACGCTGACAGCAAGGGTCAATAAAGAGACTGCCCTTCAAGAAAGCACGCCAAACCAAAGAAACAAAAAAAAAAATAATACCACCTGGTCCCTCCAACGAAGGAAAACGCTCAACCGGAACATGGTCTTCCCCGCCCGGCCTTGTGGTCGGTTTGGTCAATTTCGATTGTTTTTGTCTTCCGGCCGTAACCCCAGGGAGTAGTCCAGCCAACGTCCCGTCTTTCTCGATTCCCAGTGGAGCTAGGCTAGCGGACGGCGTGGGTTTCTTCGAGTTATTATTATCTTCTCTTACTGCTCACTGCTCAGTGATCAATCCACGAGCCGCACCTCATTTGCGTGGTGGACAGGAGCCGCCTCTGGTCCAGTCCGGTCTGACCACCTTGCCTACCTGCCACCTGGCGCACTTGCTTATTCTTTCTGCCATTGGAATGTTCTTTTTTAAATAATAATAATAACCCCTCCGACCGGTATTTCCCTGTAGTGGCGGCGGTGCATTTCTTTGTCCGGAGGCTTTCCCCCCCCTTTCACAGCAGCACAACAATCTTGCGACGGCCCAGAAAAATTAAAATAAAATCAGTAAAACAGAGAGACAAAGAAGGCGACACAGGCAAGGGGCAGGAGCAGCAGAATAGGAGAAAAGAAAAAATCCAACCATGACGACGAGGGCGAGGAGCGACGACTAGGGAAGCTTTTTTTTTTTTTTTTTTTTTTCTTATTTTTTTTGTGCCGCGCCCACTATCCACGATGCTGCTCGATCTCCGAATAGTGGCAATTCTCGCGGCGCTCTTCGTCGGGCAGTCGTGCGCGCAATGGAGGGGGAATCAAATCAATACGACGATCTGCACTTGGGAGCAGCTGCGAGGTGCGATACCCTGCGACAATTCCATCAAAGGACTCCGATAATAACGTTTTTTTTTTTTTTTTTTTTGCAGTCAACATCATCCAGGATACGGTCTATCTAGACGGCGGATCGCAATGGTGGAAGCTGTGAGTTTACCCTTCCCATCTCTGAGAGTTACCCTGCTCATGAAAGACTAGAGGCTTCGCCAGCGGCGACGTGAGTCCCGACAATACAGACAACTTTGCCGGGATATTGTGGACTCTGGATCTCTCCTCGTCCTTCGACACCGCCACTGACAACCTCACGGCGCTGTTTGGCTCGTTCTCCAAGACCGGCGGGGGAGCAGCGAACAATCTCGCTCCCAACCATCGCGATGGAGTCATGTTCGCAAATGACTACATGTTCTGGCTCTACGGGTACCCCTCCCCGCCCCTGTCCCTGCCCCTGCCCCTTGCTGTGTCCATTGCCTAACGAGAATCACAGTGGTCTCCCTCGCGCTTCAGACGCTTTCCAGCTCCCCCACGGCGATCAGATCCTGGGCTACGAGCGAGACCAATATGGCCCGCACCTGAACCTGTGGGAGCCCGGCTTCGTCAACACCTTCCCGGACATCACCGAGTACGTCACCAACGGCGCGGGCGTGTCTGCCCCGAGCGAGAACCTAGGCTTCTACGTCGCCGGCATGCATGCGCCGCGCTGGGGGCCGATCTACGACAATCAGTCGGCGACGGTCGCCTCCGACCAGATGATCAAGGTCGACATGTCCGAGATGCGCGCCAGCAAGTGGACCAACACCAGTCTACCTAGTTATGTGCCGTCGCGCGCGAACGCAGAGGCCGTCTGGGTCCCTGTCTCCGAGTCCGGCGCAGTCGTTCTCATCGGCGGTGTTGTGAATCCGGTCGCGATCTGGTCTTCGAGCGGGTTGACCCAGAACCAGCAGAACGCGAGCGAGGAGCAGAGTCCCGAGTTCATGCGAACGGTGTCTGTTTACGATGTCGCGAGCGATGAATGGTGAGTTTGCTTCGTCCGTCAACATCGTCCCCCTCTCTAACGCCGAACAGGTACATCCAGGAGACTTCGGGAGATATTCCGCCTGCGCTGACCGAGTTCTGCTCCGTGTACGCCAGCGCAGCGGACGGCTCCTCACATAACATCTACATCTACGGCGGGTACGATGGCATCAGCCCCCTCCACCAGCCGGTGGACGATGTATATGTACTTTCTCTGCCCTCTTTCGAATGGATCAAGCTCTACTCCGGGACCAGCGCCCACGCGCGCAAGGGCCACAGATGCGTCAAGCCGTATCCAGACCAGATGCTCGTCTTCGGGGGCATCCAGGTCGACACCCTGGACTGTCTCGAGATGATCCAGGTGTTTAATCTGAACACCGGGAGGTTCCAGGATACCTACAACCCCACCGAATGGAGCGAGTATCGGGTTCCGGACCTTGTGTCCGGGCGAATAGGCGGAGGGTAAGCGTTCCCATCCCATCCAGCCTGCGATGCCCTATATACCTAGGTAGCTAACCAATGCAGTCCCACCGGCGGCGCAACAAAAGCCAAACCCGACTCCTGGACCAACTCTTCCCTCGCCGACCTCTTCACCACCACATACACCAAGACCATCGCAACATACTACCCCTACAACGCCACCTCCTCGACCCCGACCCCAACCCCCGTCTCCTCAGGCAGCAGCCACGGATCCAGTTTCCCCGCCTGGGCCGGCGCCATCATCGGCGTCCTCCTAGGCCTTCTATTAATCGCCTCCATTTTCATCTTCTGGCTCCTGCGCCGCCGCAGAAAGTACCCCAAGTCGCGGCGCACAAGCGAAGTCTCCGGGACGCGGTTCCGCGTCATGCAATGGATGTACTCGGGCGCGTCGGCCGGCGAGGGCGGCGCAAAGGAGAACGAAACGACCGTGTCGGCGGGCTACACCAATGATACCGCGGTGGAGCACTCCGTGGTCGCGCCCACGGATGCCCCGACAGATGCACCGACCGAGACGCAAGGCGAGCCCGTATATGAAATGCACGGTAAGTCCCCCCCCCCCCACTCCTCTCCCCCAAACTCCTCTCCATCGCAGACGATTCCTCCATACTAAAAGAGTTCCAGATCCAAGCACGGCGCCCCCAATTGAACTCCCCACCCCCTTCAACGACAACGGCCTCCCCAGCCCATCAACCATCGCACCGAGCCCCGGACCCGGGTACGGATCGCCCGTCTCCCCCGACGCACCAACAGCAATCAACGAAAACAGACTCTCGGCGTCCTCGCCGATGCCGATGCGACCCGTGCACCATCGGAACGTATCTAGTGTCTCCAGCGAGGATAGCCAGGTCGCGCAACGGCCGCGGTATCTATCCGGGATGTCAGATGTGAGTGTTAGTTCCCGGGGCACGCGGATTGTGGAGTTGGAGAATAATGGGCGGGGACTGGGGCTGGAGGATATCCAGGATACGGAGGGGCTAGGTGATGGGAGTAGGAGGGCGTTATGAGTGATGAATGACTATTATACCTATCGAGCAGAAAACTACGGGCCGCCAGAGCTCCCGCCGCTGGGTGAGCAGGTGAGTGGTGGCCCGGCGAGTGAGCCAGGATGTTGGCCTTTTTTTGTATTAAGCTTAGTTTTAGCGTTCCCATATAATACCAAGTGTATATTTTTGATTAGACAGTGAATTGAATCCTTATCATTAATATGGTGCTGTATAGATAATTAAGCAATTTAGCAGAGCTTGTCTGTATCATTCTAATGATTTAAGGCAGTAAACCACTATAAGTCCGCTGAATTTATTTTCAACGGGTTGGGGTTTTCTTCTATTTACTACCAGCATTGACAAGAATATATCTTCAGTTACCTGGACCAGCGCCCTGCCCAAAAGCCATCCCCAAATCCTAACCAACCAGCTGGTTTCTCAACCAAAAAAAAAAAAAAAAAAAAAAAAAAAAATTAAAAAAAAATAAAAATAACTGTAGCCGATTCTGAGTGCAACTGTTCTTTCCTTGTCTTCTCTTTTCTGGTCCTATTTTCCTCGTTTTCTGCAAAGAGGACTATTGCAATCCGAGCCGAACGAGAAAGTAGAGCGCGCGTTAGGCGGGTTTCAGTGGAGTAAACCAACTACTTCACCATGTCCTACACATATAACAATCCATGGTGATCATGCTCGTAATTCGTTTTATTTGAAAAATGCTTTGAATGATTGGAGATACTCGACTCATCAATGATGCTTGTTTTGCTCCTTCCGACCTGATCAGGGATAACATCTGCCTGAGGCGACAAGGCTGATATTTTGTCCAAAGGATTCGTATCCCTCGATAGCGATCTCAAGCCGTGCAGCTGGCTGGCTTGGCAATCCTTGTTAGTGACATTTTTATTTTGTGGATGCCTGGATACGGCTGTGGTGGTCTCCGATTTTGACTTCACACCTTCACTGCCAAAGCACCAACACCATGAGACGGATGAACATCGAGGATGAGTGGTATGTTGAGCTACTTCCCGATTCCCAGACCAATGCTAACATATCGGGACAGGAATCGAACAGGACACCCCCCTTGTGATTGACAACGGGTGAGAGCCACCTCGGAAGAGTTTCAGAATGGCTCAACCTGACAGGATATAGATCCGGGACGTGCACCGCCGGATTGGCTGGAGACGATGAGCCTCATATAAAATTCCGTGGGTCCTCGCTCTCTATCTCACGATCCACCTGATGATAGCGACCTCTGGTCCTAATCCTGGTCTAGCATCCATTGTAGGCAGACCACGATATGACAGGTACACACCCAGTCAGGCCCTACATGTAGCCCGACCCCCCAACACAGAAAAAAACTAAAGCCAGAAACAGCATCTTCCGCGACGGACGGGAAAACGACAGCTACGTCGGCACCCAAGCCCAATCCAAACGCGGCTTTCTCACCCTCCGCTACCCCATCGAGCGCGGCATCATCACAAACTGGGACGACATGGAGAAGCTCTGGACGTACCTCTACTTCCACCAGCTCCGCGTAAACCCCGAAACCCACCCAGTCCTCCTAACCGAGACCCCCTTCAACCCGAAGCACAACCGCGAGAGGACAGCGCAGGTGTTCTTTGAAACATTCAAGGTGCCCAAATTCCACCTCTGACTGAGCGCGCTGCTGGCCTTTGTGTGTCTGGGCCGCAGCAGCGGGTTCTTCATTGATTCCGGGGATGGTGTGACGTACACAATCCCCATCTGGCAGGGGTTCACCGTCCGACGGGCGATATCGCGCCTGGATCTGGGAGGGCGCGATCTGACGGGGTTGCTCGCGAGGAGCTTGACGCATCGAGGGTTCGCGCCGACTACCACAGCGGGCGCCGAGATCGTGTGCGATATCAAAGAGAAGCACTGCTATGTCGCGAGGGACTATGAGCGGGAGGCGGAGGCGTACAGGCAGAATGGGAGCTCGATGCAGGAGAGATACGAGCTGCCCGATGGCCAGGTGATAGCCCTCGGCGAGGAACGGTTCGGTGTCCCCGAAGCCCTGTTCCGGCCATCCTTGCTGGGTCTGGAGCAGGAGGGGATCCACACGATGGTGTACAACTCGATTATGCAGTGTGATATTGACATGAGGTTGGATCTACGGGTGAATATCCTGATGGTAGGTTTTTTTCTTGTTTGTCGTGACAAGGAGAATGAGGAGCTAAGTTTGAGTAGACGGGCGGAAACAGCTTCTTTCCTGGGATACGCGATCGGATGCAGAGGGAAATGGATGCACTGACTCCGCCGGGGGATGGTCCGCGACATCGATATCGCGTTGTGACGCCTGACGGCCGGGCAAATTCTACGTGGATAGGTGGCTCGATCGTAGCGAGTTTGGGGACGTTTGAACGGAAGTGGATCACGAAGGAGGAGTACGAGGAATATGGGTCATCGGTAGTCCACCGCAAGTGCTTTTATTAGCCCAACACTGTAACCGAGCGTATCTTCTGATCATGCGGCAATGAACACACCAGGTCTGATGAAAGGCACACTGGCTCGGCCGTACACAAGGGGATACCACCGAAGAAAAGAGCTCGCATGTTTAAGTAGCCAGTATATCTGAAGTATAGTAAACCTCACAACTTGGTAGAATCCTCAAACCTGCCATGTCGTCCCTCACCCGCCTTGAACCTCGCCGCCCCCTGGATACTCTCCACCGTGATAGCCCGCACGCCATGGTCAAACTCATTCCGCAACGCATCCTCAAACGACGGCGCGTTATACGCACTATAGTAGCACGAGTCCCGATCCAGATTCATACACAGCTGTGGGAACGCCAACAGCTGATTCGCGATCTTCGTCGCCTCCTCCAACGCCTTTCCCTTGGGCACCACCCGGTTCGCCAGCCCCATACTCAGCGCCTCCTGCGCCCCGACCGGCCGCCCAGTGAGGATCATATCCAGCGCTCTCCCCAGCCCGACAATCGCCTGCAGCCGCACCGTCCCGCCGTCGATCAGCGGAACGCCCCATCGGCGACAGAAGACCCCGAACACGGCGTCTTCCTCGACAACGCGCATGTCGCCCAGGAGACTCAGCTCTAGGCCGCCCGCGACGGCATACCCGGCCACGGCGCTGATGACGGGCTTCTTGACCTGTAGCCGGGATGGACCCATGGGGCCGATGTTCCCGTCTTGTACGGGCCTTATATTTCCCTTCTGAGGGGGAGGCTGAGTCGTGGGGTTCATTTCGGCGACACCGTGCAGATCGGCCCCGGCGCAGAAGGTGCCATGCTGGCCGGCTAGAATGCAGATTTTCTGCGTGGGGTCGTTTTCGAATTCCAGGACCTTGTCGTAGAGCTTTTTGGCTGTCGCGGGGTCGACCGCGTTGCGTCGGTGTGGGCGGTTGAGAGAGATCGTTGTGATGCCGTTGGGGGTGGAGGTGCTGGTTACGGCGTCTGGTTCGTGGTCCATGTTCTCTCTTCTTTCGACTGTACTCCGGGTTAGCTAGTGGTGGATAGTTGTCGGATCAGGACCCGGTGGCTAGATATTATGGTCTGGAAACTTGGTAGAATGTCACACAGTCCGGGGATACGGGGATGTGTGATGCCGCGGCTCGGACGTGATGACAAACTCGTCAAAGTGAGGGGTTATGCCTTTGACTCATGCTCGTGTTGTGGATGGCTGTAGTTAATGTCTTTACAAATGATTGGGAATATATCAGCTTATGTTGTACATCTGCAATCTGCAGCTCAGAACCTGGTGATATCAGTCAAGATGACACTCCCCACTTGCACCCCGCACTTTTATATCGACGACCTGTACTAACCTCATCTCCCGACAAAGAATTCCAAAGATAGGGCAAAGTCATGGCAGCCAAAAGCCCCAAAGCACCCGACCTGTCCATCCCGAATGGGACAACACCAGTTAAAGTATCAGTGATTGACAGGTCAGCTCTTAGCCCCCCTGCAGCCTTTCCTACCCGTCTAACTTTGAATAGCACAACCCGGATGCACATCCCCGCAGCCCAGCTCCTCACTCCAGCCACCCGTCTCCCAGAGGGCCTAAGACTCCGTGCCCCCTCATATTCCTTTCTTATCGAGCACCCCACAGGCCGAAAAATTCTCTTCGACCTGGGCCTGCGCAAAGACTGGTGGAATCTAACCCCGAGTGTGTGCACGTTCCTCAAGGAAGCCGGCTGGCATGTCGAGAGTCCCAAGAACGTAGACGAGATTCTCCTGGAGAACGGCGCGTCCCTTACCGAAATCGAAGCTGTCATATGGAGTCATCACCACTTCGACCATCGAGGAGATATCAGTTCATTCCCGGCTAGCACGAGGGTCATCGTCGGTCCGGAGTTCCGGACGAACTACCTTCCCGGGTTTCCCTCCAATCCGGACTCAACTGTATTGGAGACAGAGTGCACTGGACGAGAGATTCAGGAGCTAAGCTTTGACGAGAGCAGCGGCCTCCAGATCGGTGGGTTTCAGGCGCTCGATTTCTTCGGAGATGGTAGTTTTTACATCTTGAATTGCCCGGGCCATACCTACGGCCACATTGGGGCCCTTGCTCGTGTTACAGTTGATAGCGAGGATGCTTCGACCTTTGTATTCATGGGAGGAGACACCTGCCACTTCGCAGGGCAATTCAGGCCAACCTTGTACCGTCCCTTGCCAACGGGTCAAGGCCATGATGGCCACATTCTCGGATCTACTGTCTGCCCCGGGGCGATCATGGAGCAACTCCGGTCGAAGTACGATCCGGCTCAACCTTTCTTTGAGATGCCACCGGTGGCTACAGTCGATGTGGAAACTGCGCACGAGTCGATCCGTAAACTTCAGATATTCGACGCTGCTGATAATGTTTTGGTGGTGATCGCGCATGACGAGTCGCTGTTGGAACGGGTGGATTTCTATCCGGCCAGCATCAATAGGTGGAAAGGGATGGGCGTTGGAGAGAACATTCGATGGGGATTCCTGAATGCGTTGAAGGAACGGAAATAGGAATATCAAATTAACTGCAAAGACGCTGTCTTGTTATCTGGATAGATCAGGGGGCTTTCGTATCAAATGAGAGGATGTCTCGCACTCTGGGTTTGCCTGCAGCTCAGAATGGCCATCTACGCCAAGTCTATGCATATACGCCAAGTCTATGCATATACGCCAAGTTTATGCATATTGTGCTGGTAAAGGCCACGATTATAATGTTCCGGCTTGGTTTGAATAGGCTAAACTATAACAACAAGGTCTTTCTCTAGTCCGTATCCTCCAGTAAAGCGCTTCCAATAACTCCACAAACGCCCAATCAGTAATCACTGCAGTCACACCCTTACGGTGAGACTGCGGGGATGCTAGAGTTTAGTCGCTTTCGCATATTAGCGATAAGTAGTAGCATAAGAATCTAAGATGCGGCAGCAACCGAAGAAATAATCAGTATCTCCTGATCCGGTCTACCTTGCCGGAAAGTCCCAGGTAGTCCAAGGCCGGGAAAGGCCAACTCACCTTCATGCTCTGCCTTTTTCGCAGACGCACATTGCGAGAGGCAGCGCTCGGGTCAGTCCGCTTATCCCCCAACAGCATCCGCACCATATCGACATGCCCCGCTGCCGTTGCACACTCCAACGCCGAGGGATGTCCCGGGGGAGGAACGTTGATTTCGATATCGTCCGTCTGAAGTAGGACTTGAACAATACCGAGATGTGACCCCTTTACTGCCTCCCCGAGGGCCGTTTCGTAACGAATGCTACTCATCGCGTTGACATCCGCCCCGTGCGCTATGAGGAGTTCCACTGCCACGGGACATCTAGTCTTGGCGGCCAGGATGATCGGGGTGTATCCATTGCAATCCCTACACTCCACATCCGCTCCAGCCTCCAAGAGCAGCTCGACTACTCTTGTCCGGCGATTCCACACCGCCGCGCACAGCGGGTACGTGTGGTAGTAGGGTGAAGTCTTCTGGGTGAAGCTGGAAGGGGTCTTGCGCAGCAGCAGCTCCGCGATATCTTCAAAGTCATTCTCGATAGCGGAGCACAGCAGATCCGATGCCCGGCGCGGGAAATCGGCCGCGGTCTTCTTGTGCGGGCTTGGATTCGCCCCGGCTGCGAGAAGCTGCCGCACGGCGCTGGTATGTCCACGCAGGACCGCATTCACCAGGGCTGTATTTCCGTTGCTGTCCCTGAATTCTAGATCCACCCCGGGCATCGCGAGCAGCATCTGCATGATGGTTGGATGGCCGCTCCGGGCTGCTAGAATCAGCGGCTTCTTCGGGGTCAGCCCGTTCTTGTACGGCACCAGGGCCAGCTTGACTGTAGCCTCTCGGCTGTGTTCGACAGCCCAGAGGAGGCCTGCACGACGCGTCCTTCGGGATTGGTAGGTCTTTGCGCTGTACCGATAGAGATACGGGTTGAGGAGCTGGTGGAGGAGGCGGCTCGTGCGGGCTAGGGCGTTGATCACCCTCACTGATCCGCTGCGCTCGGCGATTTCCAGAAGGAGTTCTGTCGGTAGGTCGAGTAATCTAAAGAGGTCCTGAGGATGTTCGTCTGCTGTGTTAACAGTGAGTGGGAAATGTGTGTCCATCCGTACTGTATTTCCCACGCTCCCCATGGTTTCTGGCAGCTGGCTGTGCGTTGTCTCTACATGGTCGCGGGCGGGTTGGGCGCAAATCATGCAGATCATTTCGAGCATTTATATTGGTCTTGACGAGTCCTTCATCCATGCGTAGTGCTTGTTAAATACGGTTCATTGTAAGAGGAAATGCATAGCAGAAATAGAAAAAGATGAAAATGTTGAGGCTGTGACTTTTGCGCCTCGTCTAAGTATGCGTCATCCATCGGATATGAGCCCCGATATTTCCCATTGGCCGTAGAACTACCAGCTTCTAGGTTTACTGGGCATTGCTGGCACTCCCATGGGAACATTTCCAATAGCTAGCTAGGTCTTGTTGTTGGGAGCTGCGCCGCTTAAGCCTCGAGGCAGATTGTGACTCATTTATCTGGGCGGCAAGACACGATAGACCTGAGAAAGAGTAAAGATTTGGCTAGCAAGACTCTGTGGAGGGATATGTTGGAATAGTATCGTGTTTAGAACATCCTAGTGAGCTCCTCCTCTGTACACCGAGAGGAAATGAATTTCTTAACGAATGTTAGAAAGTTACTGGCGCCGTACTGGTGGCCCACCAGAGTCAACTCTGCGCTTACGGCAAACAAGGAAGCCCACCAGCTTCTACATAGCTCTCTTACCTATGTCTTGGGTGTGATCAGCCGGCCCACTAGGCAAGGTTAAAGCAAGTGTATTGAAGCTCCTTTTAGCGGTGAAGATCTAGTCCAGGATAGAGTCCACTATGTGACAGGTTCTATGTAGTTTAACAGCACCTGGTCTCCAGCACAGACGTGCATGCGGTTATTGCAGATTATCCACGTCGTTCTCACTCAAGGCAGTATCCCATCGACCTTTCTGTAATGTTATAAAGGATGAGTCCCCTCCCTCTCTGACCCTAATCTGCCATAACTCAGAGAACTTGGAGCACGTCACTGACCTATCAAAATGTATATCCTGCTCTTCCTCACAATTATCGCACTCGCACTCAGCGCGCCCATCGCCCGTCACGATGATACGCCAGACACACCAGACAAGCCAGAAAAGCCAAAAATCAAGAAATCCGTACGTATTGCCTCCCTTATGTGCGCTGAAGAGCTAATAGGCGTAGGTCAACCTATTCACTCTACCCGAGGGTGGTGGAGATAGCTGGAGCGTCGATGTCGACGGCCACTGCCACAATCTGCAATCTCCAGTGTACGTTGCTCCCAGCCCTAGATTCCTCTTCCCTTACTGACCTATTACAGGGCTGGCAATGTTATGTCGATTGTCATTCCACCTTCGTACGAATGCTCCTTGTACAAGTATGCTCCAGACCCGCGCCACTATATTCATTATAATCTTTGACTGCAAAGGCTAACTGAATGCAGACAAAAGAATTGCGGGTCGAGCAAGCATGCGGTGGCTGCACCTGGGTCAGGCCAGCTTTCATTCACCAAGGTCTTGAGTCTTTCGTGTTCTCCTGTGCCGCATGGCCATTGAAGTGGCCCTCACTCTCTACCTTTACCTGTGTATCGTTGATTTGTATGGATGGGGGGAGCTCTGGTGGATATTGCTGTTACGGAGCCTTATGTACAGTTATGTAGGGTTGCAAGTCATATAATGACACCTCTAGGAATAGAGACCTATATAAAGCCGTTGTCTTTTACCAGCCACTCATAGTATACCCCTTTTCTCCTATACCCCCTCTCTCTCCCCCAAACCTTTAACAGTAGACGGCGACTGTTTCCTCGCCTGAGCACTAACATGACCTTCCACTTCCACTTCCGCCTCCGCCCTCCGATCCTTCCGATACACCAGCAGCCACGACGACAACACCCCCGAAATCGACACAATCAAGAAACACAGACAAATGATATACGACACACGGTATGTCGGCCCGAACCGCGTGTTATACACATGAGGCCCAACGACCCCGCTGAACTGCGCCATAGCGTTCGTCCACCCGATACCGATACCAGCCGCGACGGCGCCGTTTAGGTCACGGATGCGCTCGGGCCAGATCACCGGGTATGCGGACCCGGCGCAGGCGGTTGCGACTATCAGGGCGATGTACTTGACGACTGAGTTGTGGACGGTGATGAGGATGATGTAGCAGATGATCGTTGTGCTTTCGACTGTACACGCGGCCAAGTTAGTAGGGTAGATGTGTGCTAGAAAGTAAGGGAAACGTACTTGCAACCGCCGTGGTCCACGGCTTGATCATCTTCTTGTGGATCAGTAGGCCGATAGTATTGAGGAAGATGAAGCAGGCGACATATGGGGGCTAAGCAGGAATCAGCGCTCATGTTTGAATCAAGAGGTTGAAACGCGACGTACGATATTCATCAGCTGCGATTTCGCGGTCGTGGTAAAGCCAAGCTCGTAGATGACAGTCGGCAGGGCATAGTTGACTCCAAAGCCTCCAATAGCGTGTCCAATCCAGTAGGTCGAGAACGTCCAAGTGGTGGGCGTGAGGAAGAACCTCCTGACGGCGCCCCAGTCCCAGTTCCGATCTTTACCGGACGGAGCCCGCGGCGGGAGACGACTAGCTAGAAACTCGCGTTCCTCCTGAGTGAGCATGCGCGCAGTCTCAGGGTAATCAGGGAGACCGAACAGCGCGACAAACGCCAGGAGGATCGCAGGGAGACCCTCGATAATGAACAGCCACCTCCATCCGGAGAGACCCCCTTTCCCATTCATGAAGCTGATTGCGTATGCTAACAGCCCGCTCAGGGCGCTGGATACCTGACCAACGGAGTAGAATAGGGACAGCCGCCATGGAAGGTCCTCAGGCTTATACCAGAATGCCATGTGGTAGAGCACAGCCGGGTAAAATCCGGCCTCTGCCAGACCGATGGCGAACCGGACGCACATCAGGCCCTTGAAGTTCTGGGCTGCTCCCGAGCAAGACGCCGAGATACCCCAGAAGAGAATGAGGATGAACATCCACCGCGAGGGCCGAAACTTCTTGAGCAGGATGGTGTTGGAGGGCTCGAAGATCATGTAGCTGTATGAGAAGATGGACAGGGACCATGACCACTGCGATGGGCTGAGGTTGAGCTCCTTTTTGATGCCCGTTCCTTGCTCGAGGTTGATGATCGCGGCGTTGGAGTAGTTGCCCGAGTCGATGACGCGAAAGATGTACACTACCGAGTAGAATCCGACCAGCCAGAAGTCGATCTTGCGCATGAGGCGCTTCTCGAGATCCTTGCTGTACTTGGGGGTGTGGACATTGGGGGTGTCTTCGTCGCTGGTGACTGAAGGGGAGATACTGGAGACGGCTCCGTCGACATGGCTCTTGCTTGTAGCCATTGGGGTTCAACCTGAGGTCCGGAATTGACCCTGAGATCGAGGCCAGAATCATACTGAATAGGCTGCATGACGTGAGCCTTATATAGATTCTTCATGAGTGATACGTGGGCCGTAACACTCCTATCCACCTTTACTTTGCAGTGTAAATGTGTAGACTGAAACTGTGATACCATGATAGGTCGAATCACGACATCAAGAGATGCTCGTGCTGATGAGGTTAACCCCCCGCCAAGCAGACCTGCAGCAGGCATTGCAGTGTCTTCTCGGGCGAGACTGTGATTGCTCATATTCTCCAACTATTATGACATACAGAGTTAAAGATGTTAAAACAGTCGGGTCGTTGAGGCTTCATGCAGGGTTTCAGTAACCTCGGGACCACTATCCTATGGGAGAGCATCTCGTCTATCGCGGAAGCGATATATTCACTACAGAAAGTCGAGGGCCTCTTAACAAGGCTCTCGCTATTACATTCGACCCCGGGAGGCGTGCGCCACCCCGTCGCAGAAGCTTATCAGGGAAGGCATCACGCAATCCTAGGGCAGTATGAGATTCACCCAACCCCGCCCAGATCAAGCAGCACCACATCTCTACCCCACGGAAAATGCATGATTCAGGTCACGATCGGATTTCAAACCAAGTATGTCTGATGTGGAGAAATGCGTGCACCGCCCGGGGTATAAATGCAGGACTATATTCAGCGTTGATCCACCGTGAACAAAGCGACACAGACTGGTATACCCACTTCACCCTGCTTCAGTATCATCTACGCCATGGCCCCGTCCGCAGTCGAAGATACATCCCCCGCCTTCAACGTCCCCATCAAGGCGTGGACCCGGCCAGCACCGACCACGGAAGACCTGAACTGGGCTCCCCTGGTTGAGATCGACCTCTCCCGCTTCGACGAGCCCGGTGGCAAGCAGGAACTCGCCAAGCAGCTATACGACGCCGTCACGCGCGTCGGGTTCTGGGTGGTAGTTGGCCATGGACTCGACGACGAGCGCGTCCTGCGGCAGTTCAGCTTCGGCAATGCCTTTTTTAAAGAACCTATAGACGAGAAGAGGAGTTTCCCCTGTAACTTCGCCGAGGGCGAGTACTTCGGCTACCGCGAGAACTCCCGCTGGATCGGAGACACTGGGGTGAAAGACAACGTGGAAATGGTACCTACATCAACCCACCCTCCCCCGGACCTGTGCTCCAAGCCTAAGTCGAACAGGACATACTAACGTAATCCAGCTCAACATCCCCAAAGCCATCCCGGAATTAGACCACGTCCCCAAGCACAGGATCGTCCGGGAGAACTACCCCGAGATCGCCAGTTTCCACCGCGACGTCTACGACAACGTCATCCGGAAGCTGTTCGCCCTCATCTCGATCATCCTCGAGCTCCCCGAGAACTACCTCGTCGATGCCCACGCCTACGACAAGGTCTCGGACGACCACCTCCGCTATATGATCTACAACACCCGCACGCAGGAGCAATGGGACAAGGCACAGGCGTATACCACGGGAGGCCACACCGACTTTGGGAGTCTGACCCTCCTCTTCTCGCAGAACGTGGCAGGCCTGCAGATTCGGACTCCAGAGGGAGACTGGAAATGGGTGAAGCCGGTCGAGGGGGGAATTACGTGCAATATCGCGGATACTCTTACGTTCCTGACGAACGGCACGTATCCCCTCGGTTTTCCCTTTGCTCTGTGACCCGCTAATTCAATACAGGCTTCCTTAAGTCCACCATCCACCGCGTGGTAACACCTCCCAAGGACCAGTTGAACACCAATCGACTGGGTCTGCTCTACTTCGTGCGACCGGGAGATAGCACCCTGATGAGAACCGCGCCCTCGCCTCTCCTGGAGCGGCTGGGTTTCTTGAGCGAAGAAGACAAGAATACAGACGGCTCGGTCCCCACGGGCACAGAGTACGTCCGAGCGCGCGTCAAGGACGTGCACTATAAAACGGTGATCGATCGGCGAGAAAACACGCAGTTTGAGTTCAAGGGGCTAAAGGTGGAGAATTACTACAAGTGACCAGCTGGCTTATGTTTGCCTAGCCTTAGTGGTAGAAATATGATAACGCAACCCAGGTTTAACGCCGATGAGATGCTAAATTTCGGTGATTATGCCAGCTCGTGCTTTATCGGTGTTAAGCTGGGTTAGGGCTAGGCTAGGCCCGTAGCTGCATGCAGCCAAGTATTATATCGACATCGTAGACCAACCATTGCAGTAGCGTTGGATGCATGGCTAGGAGACAGTGCCACTTGTATCACTCCCACATTCACCCCCCCAGATTGTACGTCCAAGTCATCAGAGGAATGTACCTCCTCCTCCTCCCACTCCTCCGACGCATCAGACATATCCTCCGCGTCATACTCGCTCACCCCAACCCTATCCCAGAACGTCGGCATTTCCTCGTCCTCCTCGATATGGTTTGAAATGACCGGCAGTACGATCTTCCGGCTAGCATCCACCTTGACCATCCAATCATTCCTAAAGATGTCCAGGACCAAATGAAACCCATCCTCATACTCATGCTGCAGGACTGGCGGAATCAGCAGCTCCGGAGCGCTGACCTCTCGGCTGGCAACGATGAACGCACCAGGAGGCACCCCGTTCCAGCACGCCGCAAAGTTAAACGCCGGGAGTGGGCTCGTGTTGGCGTCCTGCAGAAAGAACATCTTATCCCCGTCGACCTTGATATTCGACTCGTTGATGCGCATCTCCTGCCCGAGGAACACGAGCGGCGCACCGAAGAGTTTCTTCCGGGTGTATTTCCAGCATTTCTGGTACTCGTCCCTCACCTCCTTGTTCTCCCACGAGTTGAACTCGCGGTAGGAATGAAACGGGCAGCAGGGCGTATACCGCGTGTCCTCCTCATCGTCATCATCTTCAAACGACCATTCGCGGCGCACGAATGGCGACGTCGCGCGTTTCTGCACTAGGGAATCCACCTCCGTCCGAGTCAAACGTTTCATGATTTCCTTCTCGTCAGCGGCAGGTTGCTGCGACAGAAAGGCCCAGATCTCATCGGTGCCCGCAAACTGCCGCCGAATAGGGGACCCCCGACTCATATGGCGGAAGGCCTTGCCGTCAATTTTACAGTTGAAGTAGTCCAGCACCGCGACCATGCCGCAGTTGACGACGTTTATCGACCTCCCACGCCGGAACCAGTAATCGTAGCCGTTCGTCATAAAGTGCATGCCCTGGAACTCCTTGTGGAGATACACAGCGGGCTGTGACTGCGACACCTCCCGCTCAACCGCCCAGTGCAGCGAGTTTGCCCGCTCGAAGCAGTCGTGGGCGTATCGGGAGAGCTCTTCATCGAAGACGCCGTGTCCGGTCATATAGCATGCCTCGCTGAACAGCGATGCGATCCGATGATCATGATCTAGCGAGTCGTCCTTGAAGATGAGCTCGGTGCGGATAAACACTTTGTCATTGTCGATGAAGGGCTGTCCCTCGTGCTCGGCGCTCTGGTCGAAGATCACGCAGGTCATTTCTTCGATTTCGTTGAACTCGACGTCGTCTACGCGGAGAAGGGGCTCGCCGCGCCCAGAGGTCAGGTATACGAGGAGGGTGTATTTGGATACGTGGGACCGGCTCTGGTCGTAGTACGGGGTGTCTCGATGGCTGGTGAAGTTGACATCGCCCGGGGCGAACTTGTTGCATCGGAAGATGTAGTTTACGAATTCAAAGGTGGATTCGAGGTCTTGTTCCCCTTGATGCAATCCTGATAAGACGTTGCTGGACTTTATAGCGCTCGTCAGGGCTTTGCTGAGGAGGGCTGAGTGGAAGATGAAACGCTCTCCTCCGCGAGTAGTCTTGTTGAGTGGCGGCACGTATAGATCCAGAGCTGCCACCCGTTTGATCAAATTCGATGCGTCCTCTATTCTACAGGTGATCATCTGGCGGTCTTCCTTCACTTCTTGAACGTTGGTCAATGTGACCTTCAACTCCTGCTGCGGTCGTTTCGACTCCATCCACCGATCTAGGGGCACGATATTTTCGAAATTGTGGAACGACAGCTCGCCCGGGTCGACAAAGACGGCGAATAGCTTTGGTGTATCGAGAACCTGGGCGAAGAAGGGGACCAGTTCAGGCTCGATGTCTTCGTCCAGCCCCTCGATGAACTTGAGCATCTTGAAATTGCCCGACGGGAAAAAAGAAACATTCATGCCTCCGACTTGACTGCATCCGACTGTCTCGTCGACGATCTTAACCATACCGTCCAGAATGCGCCTCTCGTCGTCATCCAGATGTCCCTGCCACGCCGCCAGGAACAGATCACGAACCCCCACGCCGACAATCCGCTTCATATCTGGACTTAGGGCTTGGCATCTCGCGCGCCCATCGTCCCCGTCGGCAAGAAGCCGCTCGAAAAACGGGAGAGATCGCAGGTGAATACTCGTGTGATGCTCGTCTTCCGGTTCTTCAAAGATCAATGGATACACCTTTCCGCTGATCAGGACGCCCTTAAGGATATCGCCGAGCAGGCGTTGGTCCTTGCGCTCGTCCGGCGACAGTAGACACTTGATCTGGGCCTCGTCAAGGTCGTAGCGCCCATTTTCCAGCTGGCGACACCATTTGGCACACGGTGCATCCACGATGGAGTCCTGAGAGAACAGGAAGGAATAGTTGAGGCCCTCACTGTCTACCTGCTTCCGCTTCTGGGGGTATAATTGGCTTTCCTGATTTGGTCGTTTTCTTTCGTTCTCCATGCTATCCGCGTCTTCTGATATACTAACACACAAAGAGGCTGATGAATCAGTGTCTCAAGCCAGGAATTGAAAAACAGCAAACCTGACCCTTTTCTTTCGGCTAGGCTCCAGAGCTGAGAGTTGTCGCCTTGGGCAGTTAGCGTGCGATCTGAGAGATCCTCGTATTCCCCCTCACCTCGATTTCCATTGGCGATGAACCGGCATCTCCCTGTGCAGGTTGCCGTTGCCTCATAGCCGGGACAACCGGGTCTCTCCAGCAACCTATTAAGTTTCTGCAATCCTCCCATTTTCTGGTCTGACATGCAAACCAGATCGTCAACCACGCAAAGACGAAATAATAATGAACCCCTTTGATGTCTTCGTGCGCTGGCGCCCCCTCACCAATTGCACGCCCGAAATCCACTGCCAGGTCTCACCACACGAAAATACCAACTGCTCCATCTCCCTCGCCCCCCCCTCGGGGTCTCCACGAGACAAACCCTGGACCAGCGCCGCCTCATTCTCCCACATTTTCAACGCCCCCGACAACAACAGCACCGTCTTCGACACCGTCGTCTGCCCCTCCCTGGATCGCATCTTGAACGGCAAAACATGCAACTTCTTCGCATACGGCCACTCCGGCAGCGGGAAATCACACACGATAATCGGCTACGACTACGAAAACCCCGCTGAATTCGGCCTCTGTCTATCAGCCGCGCGGCACCTGAGCATGCACCTCGCCCGCACCAACTCGGCCTCCATCTCAACCTCAGCCTCAGCCTCTCACGCCGATCAGCTCGGCATCGGCATCCGCATGTACGAGCTGCGGAAGAACACCGCCTACGATCTCCTCAACGGGCACACAGAGTGCCACATCCGCGAGGGCCCGGACGGACGCACGCACATCCGCGGCGAAACAGAAGTGCTAGAAGATGGCAAAGTCCGGGTCCGCCCAATTGCGACAAAGGCATGCTGGACATTCGAGGACGTGCGGCGCGAGCTCCTCGTCGGGCTGAAACTGCGCGCGACGGGGTCCTCATCTGTGCACGACGAGAGCTCGCGCACACACGCGGTCATCGAGCTAGAGATTATAACCAGAGCCGTCCTAGACGCACGCGACGCGGTCATCGAGCGGCAATCCGAGCTTGTTCCGGTCGGGAAACGCGCCACGGACATCTACATCGAGGAGATGTCGCGGGGTGTCCTTCGGGACGCGGAGGGGAAGTACGTGCCCAACCCGGACTACCAGGTGGATCAAGCCCGCATCGACGCGGCAGAGGCCCAGAAGGCCGAGTGCGAGGCGCTCGTGCAGAAGGCGGAAGACCACGCGGCGCAGGTGTTCGGGTCCTCGCCGCATGCCTGTCTCGGGGGGAAGCTGGTGTTTGTTGACTTGGCGGGATCGGAGTACTACCATGACAAGACGACCGCGCCGGTCGTCCGCCCGAAACAGACGGCGCAGGAGCAGCGGGAGGGGCGCCAGATCAATACGGATCTTCTAGCCCTGAAGGAGGTCATCCGGGCGCAGGCTAGCAAGCAGAGTAGGATCCCATTTCGGTCGTCGCCGTTGACGATGGTGCTGCGGGAGCATTTTGTCGGTTCGGCAACGGTGGGGAAGGGGCATTCGGCGATGATTCTGACGGTTTCGCCGTCGGCGGAAGACTATGCGGCGACGATGAATACGCTCAAGTATGGCAATCTGATGGGAGCGGCGGGTATGGATCGGAAATAGCCGTATCTTAGCAGAATGCATCTCCTTGCCATGGTGCTCGCGAATTCCGGCGAATTCACTCCAGTCACCAAGTAGAGGTGTTCAGCGGGAGTAAGATGTAAATCCGCTCGTCCTACACACTGCCCCGCGGTTGTTGAGTATCCCCAGCTCTGCGTTAAGGAAGCCCAGTAATCTTTGTTGCTGGAGATCAACCATGTGTGATACGGTGCGGGGGTATGCTCACTTTTGGATATAAAGAGTCATGTCAACGGAGGGAACCAAGGAAAGAGGGAAAGATAGAGCGCGTGTCTCGCTGTGGTTTAATGTATCGACTAATCCACACCCAACACCAGAGGCCCTAAACATGTCCATCCACAAGGCCCACCAATACCCATGCATGATGGCGTAAAGCAGGTCATCATCTGACCAGCAGCTTCATCAAAGAAGCAAACATTGCAGTAGAGGTGGGGGGGAGGGGTGGTGTGGTGGTGTGTTGGGAGAAGGGCATCACAGCTCGCTCCGTACCACACAGGTGCTGATGGCATGCATAAGAGCCCAATGACATGCCGCCAGCCTTGACAATCGCGGTCTAGCGGGTCCGCACCCGTCGTTCTTGAGGTGGTTACAGAAGGGTAAGCTTACTATATTGAGGTCGCTAGTGGGAAACCCCGCTCGGAGTATGCCTATGGCTGATGCAATGCTGGGTACCTGTTATAAATTGTGGCCATGACGCAACCAAACCTCTCGCCTCACAGTCACCATCTCATTCTGCCAGGTGTTGACGATCCCCGATTATCATGACCTCCCTGGAAGGAAAAGTGTTTGCAGTCACCGGTAAGCCTGCTCTCCAGTCGAGGATCCTCCTTATAAAGGGACTGACAACCACTTCCTCTCCAGGCGCCGCATCTGGCATCGGAAAGGCCACCGCAAGCGTACTCTTCTCGCGAGGCGCATCGCTGGCTCTATGTGATGTACAGTCCGACGCTCTGGCCGAATTCGCCGCGGGGCTCCCCCCGACATCTCCAGGCCAGAAAGTATCTCGCCATACGGTCGACGTCACCAGTACAGAGCAAGTGAATGGCTGGACGGAGGGCATCGTGAAAGAATTCGGCCGATTGGACGGTGCCGCTAACGTGGCAGGTGTATTTCGCAAGGCGCGGATGGGGACGAGCATTGCGGACACGACGGACGAGGACTGGGATTTCACGATGCAGATTAATGCCTACGGGGTGTAGGTCTATCCGTGCGTGAATATGTCTGCGACTGACCATTAATTCTTCCATGGACCAGATTCAAGTGTCTCCGAGCCCAGCTGAACGCCATGTCGCAAGGAGGCTCTATCGTCAATGTAAGCAGTATTGCCGGCGTCAGCGGCTCGCCCGGTTGTGGTGCATATTCTCCTAGTAAACATGCAGTAAGCTGAACCAGTCCAGTCGGTCGAAAGTGGGCTAATGAAACTGTCCAGGTGATTGGTCTCACAAAGACCGCCGCAGTGGAGGCTTCAGCACGAGGGATTCGGGTCAACGCAATCGCACCGTAAGTCTCCCTATAAAAATGGGCCCTCGAGAGAAGTCATCGAGGGTTGGTGCTGACTTGGTACATCACATCGCAGTGGGTTGGTCGACACGCCGATGACTCGGACAGAGGGGTTTCCAGCGAAAGAATTCACTCAACTGGTTCCCATGAAACGAATGGCGCAGCCGGAGGAGATAGGCCGGGTAGTCGTGATGCTTCTCAGTGACGATTCCAGCTATATCAATGGCGAGATCATTCGGATAGACGGGGGCTTTAAGGCCTAAGACTGGGAAAGCCAAATCCGGGGAACAGGGGCAATTATTTGATAATTGAAGTTTTATTCGGGTTGATCAGTATTCTTTTGGAGATTTAGGCAGGCAATAGTATGAGGAGTTTGTGGTGTGTTGGTTACTGGGTCAGCGGGTGAATTTGTTTCTCATCTGGTTCTGATTGGCCCTAAGCGTTTGAGTTACATTCGGCGGACTCCGAAAAACCTCAGATAAACAACCGTTTGCCCCGCGACTAGGCAGACTGCCCTTGGGCCCAGGCAGAATTTGCTGGTTCACGAGCAACACACCTCCAATTCTACCTCCAATCCGCAAACTATCTACACAGGACGCATAAAAACTAAGGGAGGAGAGAGATTGGCAAAAATGACCCAACCCGAAATCGACACCCACCTCCTCGCCCGCGCCGCAATCCTCGAAAAAGAAAACGCCAGCAGACACGACCATGCCTTTAAGAAGACCATGTCCCCGGTTGCCAAAGAAGCCGCCAAGATCCTCGCAAATATCCGCCAGAAGGAACTGACCTCGTGCTGGACCGCTGCGGCGGCAGGCGAGCCCGGCCGGGACCTAAACGAAGTCATGTACCCCGGTATGGCGTTTGCATTGTCCCGAGATCGGATGCAGGACACGGCGCTGTGGAGGATCCTCTCCGCCATGCCAAAGGGGTGTCTCCTGCACGCGCACATGGAAGCCATGATCGACGTCGACTGGCTGATCGATCAGGCGATGGAGGTTCCGGGATTCTTCATCGCAAGTTCGTCAGGGCCGCTGAGTCCCGGCGCCGGGACGTGGTGGCAGTCATTCGAATTCCATTATCGGCCCGAGCAGGAAGCTCAATCCGAGACAAAGACAAATATCTGGCTGGCAGATTACGTCCCGGGGGATCTCGTGCCCGTCAATGACGCCGCAAGAGCGTATCCCGGGGGCGCGTCGGCGTTTAAAGCCTGGGCCATCTCGCTGATGACCATCAACAAGGAGGAGTCACTGCAGCACCACCACGGGATCAACGACATCTGGAGGAAATTTCTCCTCTGTTTCCAGATTATCCGCGGGCTGTTTTACACGGAGCCTGTCTTCCGACGGTGTATCCCCCGACTGCTCCGCCAGCTCCACGACGACGGGATAAAGTACGTCGAGCTGCGCATGGCCCTGGGACATCCCTTTCACCGCGACGGGTCAAGCACCCCGGACCCCGACTTCTCCTACTTCCTGCAATGCTTCCAGGAGGAGGTCGACGCGTATATCGCCTCCCCGCAAGGGGCAGGGTTCTGGGGCGCCCGGATCATCTGGACCGCGATTCGCAGCTTCCCAGATTCCTCCATCCAGCAGTCCATGCTGCAGTGCCTGGACCTCAAAGCGGCGTACCCATCCGTCATCGCCGGCTTCGACTACGTCGGGCAGGAAGACATGGGCAAACCGCTCGTCGACCTCCTCCCTCTCTCGAAGTGGTTCCAGGCCGAATGCAGCCGACGCAACATCCACATCCCCTTCTTCTTTCACGCCGGGGAATGTCTCGGCGACGGAGACCGCACGGACAGCAACCTCGTCGACGCGATCCTGCTCAACTCGCGACGCATCGGGCACGGTTTCTCCTTATACAAACACCCTCTCCTGATCGACCTCGTCAAGGAGAAGAAGATCCTCATCGAAATGTGCCCGATCTCGCATGAGGTTCTGCGTCTCACGTCGAATATCCTCATGCATCCTATGCCTGCGTTGCAGGCGCGTGGGGTGGCCGTGTCGCTCAATAACGACGACCCTGCGATTCTCGGCCATGGACGGAACGGGCTGTGTCATGATTTCTACCAGGTGTTGGTTGCGTTTGAGAATACGGGGCTTGCGGGACTGGCGACGATGGCGGAGGATAGTATCCGATGGGCGGCCTTTGAGGATGAGATGGATGCGCAGTGGCTGCAGGGAGTGAGTGGGAGTGGGAGTGAGTTGAAGGCTTTGCGGATACAGCAGTGGAGGTCTGAATTTGAAGCATGGTGTGAATGGATCGTCAAGGAGTTTGCGGCAGGAGAGAATGGAGTCTAGACGTCAAAAAGTATATCCACGAATGGACCATCTCACCACATTCTCTTCCCCTTCTTGCCATCTATATACAAACCCTAAACAGCAGCTCCCTCAAGGCGGAATTCGAAAACCAGTCCTTAAACACGTTCTAACGTCTATTATCGCTGAAATACTGATTCAAATTATCCACGGCCGCCATCCCACTCACCACCCGCACCAACGCCGTCGACTTCAGTAAGGACGACCCTAGTCAGATCCCCCTCATTGACAACGCCCCCCCTCCCCGTCCTCGCGCGCGTTCGAGCCCGGGCGTGTTCAGGACGGTGATCCCCCGTGCGGCCCAGGCGGGTCGGGCTGGGTCGATTTGATCTACGCCGACGCCATGTTTACTGATGACAGGGAAGTGGGGGCTTGCGGCGATATCGGCGGCTGTGATGGCGCAGCCGTGGCAGAGGATCGCGGAGGCGTTTTTGTCGCTAGTTTCGGCATTCGGGGTTGACATCCAAAAGAGAGTGGGCGAGGTCGACGGCCTGCGGGTGGGTGTTATGTAGGATAGATAAGACAGGATGGACTAGGTATCAGCTATGAGGAATCCGGCGGGGTTTTGTCGTGCGAGGGGCAAATAGATAGTGATTTACTTACTGACGCTGAAGGCTTGGCCAGAAGGGTTAGTTAGTTAATTACACAATTGAAGAGACTTATCTCGTCGAATCTCTCACTACTTAAGTCTAGCCAAGAAGGATCCTGATAAGAGGTAAATGCATGGCATTATGTCTATCCTAAAGAATTCAACCAATCTACACCGGAAATGCACTCTATACCTGTCCGCGGTCCCATTTGCCCAACTCATGCAAGAGCCTTCAATACAACATCCGTCATCATCAGCGTCTTTTCTTCCTCTAGCTTCCGTCCGACCAGTTGCAGGTTAACTGGCATGCCATCGACAGCCTCGGCGGAGTCTATTCCGTTAGCCACTCTTTCCAGCAAAGTATCTCGAATGGAAAACTTACAATCGCTCTGGACCTGGGCATCAACGTCGCTCAGCGGCGTGTAATCCACGTAGCCCCCATCAACACTCTTATCCGCCTTCACTCCACAAGGGAAAGACACAGCCGGGTAATCCAGCACGTTATAGACACCTGTATATCCCACATACCCGAACTTGCCGTTCTCGACCGTGCTGTACGGAGTGACCGGGCCTATACACACTTGTTAGCCACTTACATAAACTTACAGTGCTATCGAAAAAAAAAAAAAAAGGGAGGAAGGGAGGAGGGAAGGAAGGAGGAAGGACATACACAAAATCGCATCAATACCGCTCTCATTCCAGCGATCCAGATACGCCTTGCACAGGGTATTCCGGGCCACCTGCAGCTGCCACAGATCATACACGCCCATCTCGCTCGCGTCCTCGTAGGCTTTCATCTCCGGCCGGAAAGGCTCGTTCGTAGGCGCCAGTAACTTGGCGACAGATTTACCGCCATCCGCCACGAACATCGCCGCAAGGGTAGCTGCTAGCTCTTTGTGGCCTGTGGGCTTCCAATCGACGATCTCGTGGCCAGCCTTGCGTAGCTTATCGACGGATTCCTTAAGCGCGCGCGCGACGGGGGGTGTAGGGGTGACGTTGCCGTCGTTCCAGAGGACGGCGATCTTGAGGGTGGATTTCCGCTCGACTGCGCGCCAGGGGATAGGCAGACACTTGGGGTCGCGGATCCAGGGCTCCTGGCCGACGACGGTTTTTGCCCATAGGACGATCTCGTCGAGGGTTGGGGCCATGGGACCGTTGACGCTGTTGACGGCTTCCTGGCCCGCGAGGCCGGAGCGGGTCTGGAAGTTGGGAAAGCGGCCGAAGGAGGGGCGGATAGTGAAGATGCCGGTGCAGGCTGCAGGGATGCGAAGGGATCCTCCTGTTGCTTATTAGATCGGGATGTACTTGATTAGGGAGAAAGGGGGGGGGCGGGGAGGGGGAGGTACCGATGTCCGTTCCCACGCCGAGACGGCTCCCTCCAAAGGCGATCAGGGAGGACTCGCCGCCCGAGGAGCCGCCGGAGGTGAGCTTTCGGTTGCGGGGGTTGACCGTACGGCCGAACACGTTGTTGACGGATTCAGCGATCATCATGGCGGTAGGGACATTGGTCTTGCAGTATAGTACGGCGCCAGCGGCCAGTAGGAGGTCCACCAGGGTGCTGTTGTAGGTGGCCGGATCATTGACCAGCGAGGTGAAGCCGACCGTGGAGTCGTATCCGATCAGGTTGAAGTTGTCTTTGATGGAGATGGGGAGGCCGTGGAAGGGGCCCTGTGTCTTGCCGGTTTCCTGGAAATAGGCGTCGAGGTCCTTGGCTTGGGCAATTGCGCGGTCGAAGAAGATTTCGGAGAGGCAGTTGGTCTACACGTCGTCAGCTCTGTATCCATTGATTTGTACAGTCATGTCGTGCATACCAATTGATGAGCCACGGCGGCAGTCTTGCAGAACGCCTTGGTCACCTCCTCGGCAGTCCATGATCCTGAAGAAACCTGTGCCAGTATATCCTGTGCAGGCGTACCAGTAATCTCGAGCTCCCGCGCCGTAAAAAACCCCGACTCCTTGGGGAATGTGGTGACATCGAGCTGGTCCTCCGGGGGGAAGATGTCTGCCGGAATCAGCCATTCAGCAGGAATGGCGTCCTTGAGCGCCTGACGCTTTGCAGCGGCGATAGTTTCCCATGTAACCGTCATAGTAGCTTAACCAAGTATACCGACCGACCGATTCGAAAAGTTAAACACGATAAGAGCATTACTCGGGGGACGAGCGAGTCTCCAATTTGTATGAGCAGCCACCGTGCGGGGTGTTCCTGTGACCGGGTATATCGGATGGCCATGTGGCGTCCACGCGTATCCAGACGCTTGGTGGGCGAATATCTGATAAGCTGCTCGGTGGTTTGGGCCCATCAGACGACGGCGATACACCGAGGCTATCCACCAGCTGTGTTGCATTCAAGTCCCTAACCCGGGCAGAGGGGGGAGTTGAGTCGGAGCAATCCCCGATAAGTGTGGGGAGAGCCAACCCCCAAGTCACGCTTCAAACAGCGCCAAGTCGACGCTAAAAGGCACCTATCGCTGAAGAAGACTGGTCGACGAGGCTTACTGTGGACCACGGGCGAATCACCGGTGGACCCGGGGTTCCCAGTGAGTTTTGGCGACGACTCCAACTCTTAGCGTGCATTGATAAGTAGATACGACCCGAGCAAGATGGTCACAGGAAGAGCAGAAAAAGAAGAAAGCTAGACGAGATAAGCTGGGGAGCTCGAGGAAAAGAATAAGGCCATTCTGTTGAGTCGGATATCCCCCTCTTGGCCCTCGTTCCTGTGACCTGCCCCGTATAAGATGCGCCATTTCCCTTACCTCATGGATTCAATTCCTGTGATTCTCCCCATCCCCTAGTTTTTCCCCAGCTTTTCCGTCCTGTGGTCTGGTCTCGCCTCCACCCCCAGCAGAGCATCCACCATGTTCGCCAAATTCAAATCCTACCTCAAGGGCCAGGAGAGTGCCCCCGGCGAGGCCAAACTCCTCCGCAAACTCGACACCTTTATCCTGTCTTTCTGCTGTCTCTGCTACTTTGCCAACTACCTCGACCGCACCAACCTCAACAATGCCTACGTCTCCGGGGTATTCCCCCTTCCCCAAAACCAAAAACTCATCTGACGCATACTAATTAACTCCCAGATGAAAGAAGAACTCAACTTCCAGGGCAACCAGCTAAACGTCATCAACACCGTCTTCACAGTCGGCTACATCATCGGCCAAGTCCCCTCCAACCTCGCCCTCACCTACGTCTCCCCGCGCCTCTTCTTCCCCGCCCTGATGATCATCTGGGGTGGGCTCACCATGATCACCGCCGCCGTGCACAACCCACAAGGCATCATGGCCATCCGCTTCTTCCTCGGTCTCGCCGAGTCCAGCACCTTTGTCGGAACCCACTACATCCTGGGCTCCTGGTACACCAAAAAGGAGCTCGGCAAGCGCAGCGGGATTTTCACCGCGTCGGGCCTCGCAGGGACCATGTTCGGCGGGTTCATCCAGACAGGGATCCATAAGTCGCTAGATGGTGCGCAGGGGTTATCCGGTTGGAGGTGGTTGTTTATTGTATTCCCCCCCCCCCCGTTCCTCTCTTCCAAAATACAAGCTTTTCAGCATGGGAGAATATACAAGGATAGCCGGCTAACCTATATTGGACGAATCAAAGATTGACGGCCTCATCACCATCCCCATCGCCATCTACGGCTTCCTCGTCTTCCCTGATACCCCGACCACCACCAAAGCACGGTACCTAACCGCCGACGAAAAAGCGCTCGCTATCGCCCGCATGCCCGAGTCTGGCGCTGTCAAGGTGCCCCTGAACCTCACCTTCCTGAAGAGCATCTTCTGTCAATGGTACTGGTACGCGTTCGTGATGCTGTGGATCATCGCGGGTGAAACCGAGTCCTTCTCGACGAATGCGCTGCTAGCGCTGTACATGAAGTCGCACCCGAGCAACACGTACACGGTAACGCAATTAAACAACTACCCGACGGGCATCCCCGCCGTGGGGATCATCTCGACGCTGTTCTGGGCTACGTTGACGGATTTCCTGGGCGGGAAGAGGTATCTGGTCGGGTACTTTATTGGGATTACAGGGGTGGTGACGTCGGCGATGGTGCTGGCGAAGTTCGAGTCGACCGTGGTCTTCGCGGCGTATTACTGGGCTGGCGCGGTGTATGCGTGCCAGGCGACGTTCTTTGCGTGGTGTAATGATGCCATGAGGTACAAGGATGAGCGGTTGCGGTCGGTGGTGATTGCGAGTATGAATATGGGGAGCAATGCCGTCAACGCCTGGTGGAGCATTTTATTCTACTCGGCAACATTTGCGCCGCATTTCACCCGGGGTATGTGGGCGATGATTGGGTGTTCCATTGCGCTGGCTGTGTGGACGACGGGGATCATTATCATGACGGTGCGCGAGGAGAAGAAGGGGAATACCGAAGCGGGTGTGGTTCAGATAGAGGTTAGGGACAAGGAGGTAGAGGCTTAGATTAGCTGATGGACAGACCAATCGCACGTTTACGAAGATTCTACTTTGAGTATACAAGACTTGGAGGATTAATTCACTCAATTGGTATCAAACAATATCGAAAGCAAACAGCATAGCCGAGGCAGGCAAGAAGTTACCGAGAATACAGCCACTGGCTAACTTCATCGCCGTTCTCCGGCTCATCCTCATTATGGTTATACCGACGAAAGCGCCGCCTTGAAAACGATGTCGCCTTCCTCGTCGCCAATCTCTTCGCCACCTCATTGGCATCAAGCAGACTCACAAGCTTCCTCTTCCGGCCAACACCGCTGGCAGCCTCGGAGCGACAGAGATCGTAAACGGACTGGTCTGTAGATTCCGCACGTTCCGTTTTGCCCTCCGCGTCCTTCTTGAAGCTTTCGGGTGAATCGTCCACGGCGCAGCAGGCGCGAAGATTGCGAGCATTGTAATAATAGGAAAGGTTCTGTGGGGTCGGAATGGCTGGGGGATCAGCAGTCGCCTCCGAAATCCAAGAGTCCTCAGCGAGATCTGCGGGCGTCGAACCGGTCGCGTTCTCGCGGTAAAGGAGATCAGGACGACGGCCAAGGAACGCTTTGAGCATCTTAGGCTGTCGTCTCTTGACTGCCTCGTGAACAGGCGTATTACCAGAACCGTCCAGAAGCTCGAGATGTTTCTGTCCGGTTACCTCGGCGAAGTCCAGAATCACACGGAGCACTCTGAGAGCCTTATCCGTCTCGGAGTGTGGCATCGCGACTGCGAGCGGAGTCAATGAGCCAGGGTCGCTCGAACAGCGCTGAGTGAGCAACGACGGCACCAACAGCCGGTCGACAAGATCAAGCATGGGCTGGAGGTCATCGATAGTCTCCTCGCTGGCGTTGTCAATGCCACACAACAGCAAGTGCAGTACGTTCCTCCCTTCCTTGTCGCGGACAGTCTGGTTGGCACCAGCTTTGACAAGGATCTTAGCGAATTCAAGGCGACGGCGGCGGAATGCCAAAGCCAAGGGCGTGTATCCGTCTGCGGATTTTATTTCCAGACAGTGGGCCATGTTTTGCACCAGGTATTCAACGAGACGCCGAGAGCGCTCAGTATCCCTAGAAAGGACAGCGCAGTGCAGAGCAAGATCGCCTTTTGAGAAACGGTCAGCATATCTCAAGATTGAAGAAACAGAGAACTTACGTTTTGCATTGAGCCACCCAAGGATGGTTTGCTCCAGCCCTTTTTCCGCCATGGAAAGTCGTTTGAGCCGCTTGTCGTTCCGGTTTGCCTTGGCAAATTCGAGATAGTATCGTCCAGGGGCCGTCCCAAGGAACCATTCCACCGCTTCGAGATTACCCTCCCGCGCAGCCAGCAAAAGGGGAGAATCCAACTTCGTTGCCTTCACAACTTGCATTCCACCACCCGCAGCAGCCCAATCCGCGCGCTTCTTGCCATGGACAGAAAGGCCTTGATAGTACTTAGGCTTCTCCCTCACCACCACGCCACTGTTCTCGGCCAGCATATCCAAAGGAAGACCGGCCCCGGTGCGCCTGATCATTTCCTCCAAGCAACGCAGACGACCGAGGTTAATCGCGTAGATGAACTGAGACTCCTGAATCGAATACAAGGACTGGCTTGTAGACCTGCTTGCGAGTTCTTGGCCAAGGTTGATAAGAAGAACAAGAAGTTCAGCATCATCCTTCCAGGTGGCGTACTGGATAAGGTCGCTAATGGCATGTTCGGGATGCTGTGCCTTATCCAGGAATAACTTGATATTGCAACAGCCCTGCAGTACAGTTTTCGGTGAGATCTTACTCTCGACCTGGGTCTTCACCTCACCAACGTCTCCAACTGTAAATTCACTATCGACAAAGTGGGTCTCAAGCTGAATGCTGTCGGCGCCATCCTCAGAGTCTTCACTCGAGCAGCATGAATCGCCATCTTCAGATCCGTCGTTCTGCATCCGATATCTCGTGTTATCCTTGTTTTCGTCGGGTTTGTATTGCGCGAGAGAAATGGCCAGTATGGCTTTGGCGGCCGCCAAGTGACCACGCAGAATGGCAATTGTAAATGGCGAAAAGGCACGGGAATCAGTAACTCCAATCTCAAGGGGCGGTCGCTTCTGGTCTGGACCCCACATTCCCAGGCAGAGGGCTCTGATCGTGTCCACATCTCCAGACCAGGCAGCCTCAAATCTACACAAACAAATATTAGCTCCAATCCCGCAATATCAGGGGGAAATACGACGTACAATTGAATATAGCCCTCCTTTTTCTCGTCAGTGAGGTTATGCGCTGTGAAACCAAACGTAATCCTGAATGGTTCGGGCTTGTTCGAAGAATAATAGTCTCGGCTCCGGCGGTTGACATGGGAATGATCAATCTCAGGGTGCATTTGCTCGAATGTTTTCGCGCTCTGAGAGAGCAAATACGCCTCCAGTTGTTCGAACTCTTGAGTGAGAGAAGCAACGGCAGCTTTCTTTTCCTCAAGACCTTCCCGTTTAGCCTCGTCTTCAAGAACCTTCTGGTACACCTTTTGAGCCTCTTTGAGGTTTTCTCGCTCTTGGTCAAGTCGGCCTTTAGCAACCCACATCCGGTATGAGCCATCGACAAACGGTCCTAGATACGCACTGTCATCTGGATTTAAGGGGGTGGGTTCCTTGGCGTGGCTTCTCTCGCCTTTGTACCGACGGAGAGCGACCAACTTCTGCTGGACATAGTCCAAGAGCGACGCACCACGCATGTTATTCCTAGAATAAGTATCGCTAATAACACGGTGCCCCTCCTGCGTCAGGGTGTTTGGGTCGGCACCACGCTTCAGAAGGTCAAGAGCAACCACGGGCAGGTCTTTCTCAACAGCCTCGATAACAGGTTGCGATATCTTCTCGTTAAAAGATTTTTTGTTCTCTTCGGCCGACCTCCCACGAACCGAGTCCGCCTTATCCGCGGCATTGACATAATCGTCAAAGGCAATGGCAGGCTTTGCGCCCGCATCCAGCAGCTTCATCGCCTGCAGGACATTCTTCGACGAGATAGCTGCGACCAAAACCGATGTGACGGATAAATTGTAGTACGAACCGCTCACGGCGAGATAATTGATAGCCCTCTCAACGGCGGGCTGGTCATGTTGCAGATAAGCGTCAAGCAGTTCGTTGTGGCTAGAGGCAGCAAGGTAGTGGAGCGGTGTTTTCTGGTTGAGATCGCCCTGCGCAGGGGAGGCGCCAAGTTGCAGCAGCTTCACGGTCATCAACTTCGCCTGTTCGATCGGGAGTCGAAGCGCCAGCACCAAGGTGAGAATGGCTGCTCGGGGCGAATTATTGTAGCTATTCAGCAGTTTCACCGGAAGTAGCACGTCCGCGCCGAAAGATGTGACCAACTCCTCCACAACGTCGACGTGGCCTTTCAAAATCGCGAGGTGGAGAGGGGAGGTCTTGGTATCCCATGATAGAACATTGATGTCGTACACATCGGGTTCCAGTTCGTTCGCGTCTTCTGGTACCGTGGATCCCTCCCCAGATTTGGTTTCATCGTTCTTGATTTTAACAAAGGACCCGGTAGCCATTGACATGTCATCCGCATCGTCATCCTCGGAAGGATTGCTGATAAGTTCACCAGCATCGTCCATCTCCACATCTTCGTCGGGCGTATCCTTCTTCTTGAGGGCTTCCCTGCGCTCTTCCTCCTTGCGGGCCTCTTCCTCTTCGTTTTCTTCACTCTTTGTGAGTAAGATCTTAACGATTTCGATACTGCCTCGAGCAGCTGCAAGGTGTAGTGCCGTTCGCCCATCAGCAACTCGGGCAATCAAGCGTGCTCCATTGTCGACCAAGTGTTGGACAATCTCCGGGCTCGAGGCCATGGCTGCCAGGTGCAGTGCGGTGCGTCCAGTATGATCGCGTCGGTTGACGTCAATATCCTGGGCCAACCATTCTTTAACCGACACGAGATCGTGATCAACAATGGCCTGGCATAGACCCTCCGTATTCCCAACATAGGCCATTTCTATATATTATCAGTGGTGCAATAGAAGTGCCATAAGCTATCTCTCCCTTACCTGTCCAATCGGTTTCAGTAATAGGGTTGAAACTACCAATCTCCTGCCGGCCGGGATTATCATGCAGGAATGAAATCTCGCCGGACACGTAGATCTTGCTCTCCTCTTGAGCAACTTCCTCTTCTTCTGGTGTAGAAGGTTTGGGGCAGTAACCACAGCAATCATGAATCACGTCCACTGCGTCACCGAAGAAGGCCGGGTGACGATGAAGGTTTACCTCGCGGTCTTTTGGCTTGTTCCATTCCGCGTTGAGAAGCAGATCCTTTGTATACAGGAGCTTCTCAATCTTTCGTGCATGGAATTTTTCGCCGTAAGGAATCGTCTAGACAATAGTTAGAGGTTATGAATCGGTCCGTCGCGCCGGTGGATGCTCACAAAAGTATGGTAGTCAGACACTTCATCCTCTTCAACCCATTCAGCCACCTCGTCATCCCAATCTTCCTTGATGTTACCACGAAGCTTCCTTGAGTATCGAAAGCTCTCGTTGGGAGGACGGCCGCGCTCAATTCGCCTCTGGGCGAGGTATGCGTCCCGATCGGAGGATTTGGGTAGTTTCTCAAGAACCAGAAGGCGGGCAAGGCCCACCGTTCGCGTGAAGCTGCGTTCGAAAATAGTCTATCATAGAGGTCAGTCGGCTATCCTATACCCATAATCAAGCAAATTGCTATACCGGATCAATTCGAGACCTGTCTAAATCGGGCCAGAAGACTTCGAAGCCTCGGTGGGAGTACTTGGAAAGACGGTTCTCGTAAGAAGGTGAGCGTCTTGTCAAATCCACCCGATTGATTTGGGTCAGATAGGCACCCAACGCACGGGGTGCAACGTAAACCTGGTGTCCGTCATACGCCGCGCAGGAGCAATCCACGTCGAAACCGGTCAAGATTTCGGCGACCGACTTGTACAGACGGAGGACGATCTGCACGTGGCGCGTTGGGTATTGAGACACAATAGTGATGGCATGCTTCGTACGAATTGTCGAGGTCTCTGTGAGGATCGAGTCCTTGATGCACCGCTCGATCTGCTTGATCTTTTCAATCGCCTGCTTCTCAGTCAGGCCGTAGAGGAAGAGATCCACGTCCGAGGCAGGGGCAAACTTCTCATGGTAGAATTGGCGGAGACCACGCTTGGAATCGTTGAATTCATCGGGGACAGGGAGAAGTGAGGTTGTAACCGCACTGCCTGCGGCAACCACATTCCTCCAGTCCAGGTCGGCGAGTGAGCTCTCGGAAAAGATGTTAAAATTGGTCTGGAATTGTTTGAGGGAAGATACCACAGCCGGGGCGCCATTGGGTTTTCGCTGTTCGTCCTTCAGGGGCATCAGATACTTGGCCTTAGCATCCTCCGACTCGGAGGCGAAATCGCGAGCTCGAATCTTCAGGTCAGCAGTTCCATCTTCATCAAAGAGGGGGACGATGTTGAGGAGGTTCTCGGCTGTGGCGGGATGCTCGGGTTCCTGGGCGTAGATCTTGCGCACCACGGCATCGTATTCGTTGTACGGCTGCACAAGATCTGGGATGGGTCGTTCCGGATGCGATTGGACGTATTTCACGAAATCGGAGTGTTTGGCGGGGACAGGAGGGAGAGTGTGTTGGGAAGCCATGGTGGTGATATGCTGTGTTGACGTGAGGGCGGGTGGGGAATAGCGCTTGGAGAATGTGGCCGGAATCAAAGAACGGCGATAACACGCGATTGACACAAGATTCTTGTGAGAGGAGTGAGTTAAGATGGAAGAGAATAGCCTACATTTTTGGGGGGACATGGGGAAGGTTTAAATAAACAACGTTGACGAAATGCGACCGACACGAAGGTGGAAGCCACAGGATGCAGCAAGAACAGGCAGGTGTGGAGATGAAGCTGCAGCTCTCAGGCAGCGCCAGGCACGGCCAGGCACCACAGGCAGCAAGAGCCCACTTTCGCTTAAGCTTCCCCTGAATGCCGGCCAATCTGGACCCCAGCAGGCAGCAGAGGCTCGATGGGATACGAGCCTCTCCCACCGCCAAGGAACTTCAACGCCTCCCTTCGGCTGCCCGGCCTTCGGATTGGATCACTCTTCACCGTGTCCATGGCTTTTCACGCCTCCATTTGCAGCCATTAAGTTGTGGTTTTTCAAGGGATTAGTCCTGAAAATATTTGCAGTAATTGACCATGTGATGGATGACATAGGGAACACAGAGTAAACACTGACGAAGAGTGTGGTTCACCCTGGCACAAAAATATATATTCCTGGGCATCATCACTCATTCCAATGAAACCGACCCATCCATAGGACATTGCAACCAGGGTGGGTAGACTCTTTACAGTATCTGATCCTCTACGAAAAACATCTGCTTACACAAGAATAAACCTCCTGGTTCCCTGGGTTGATGTGTACGACTGGTACCTTGAATATCTGGATATACCTCCAGCAAGGGGGCAGGCCGGGATTGTTTACAATTTCTGTATTGGGAAAGGTACCTTCCCTTCTGGGGATGGTGCAACTCCCAAACAAAATACATTGAACAGAGTGATGGATTTATACTGCAATAGGCAGGTTCGGTTGAGCAGTAACTGCTGAAGCTAGCCTCCTCTTTGGTGCTGCCGCATGGCAATGTGAATGCATCTATGAAATAATGCTTCATCGCAGTCAGTTTTTTATCACAACCTATGTTTCAGGCATACCAATAAACTACCCGATAATCTCCATACTGAAAGCTACCGATCTTCCTCTTATGGTTTCGATCTTCGTTGGAATTAATTGTGTACATATATGGCAGCCATCAGGAATCAGCCCCTCAGCAGGGTACTCTTGGCCGATCACTTCTAATTTCTGGCAGCTCCGAAAGAGGAAGTACTGTGCGCGGCGCTATGCTGTCAAATTGAAGACCCCTGGAGAGTCTGCCATACAGATTGCGTCTCGGGCAGTGCCGAGCCACCTATCGTGCCCGGTAGATACTCTAAGAACACTAGATAGCCAACTCTGAATGAAATAAGGCCCCCCGTGCCCAAGGGACGAGAATGGAGGGATATATATGCAGGCTTTGCCCCCGATCGACCGCCTAGGTGCTTTCTCATACACCCTTACAGCGAACGAGACCAAAAATTTGTCTAATACCAACCATTTTCAACCGAAAATGCCAGTTTCTACGGAGGCCGCCGAAATCATCAACCGCAAAAAAGCCCAATACTGTCGCTTTGCCGACACCTCCCAATGGCATCTCTTTGACCGGATCATGCTCCCCGACGTGACCCTAAAGTTCGTCCACCACGACGGCTCCGTCGTCAACCAGCACGGGCGAGACTATATCTTTTCATCTCGGGAGGACTGGACGGAATGGTTCACCAAGGCGTTTGAGAGCATACAGACCATCCATCTGATTGGACCGGGGGAGTTGACGCAGACGGCGCCGGACGAGGTCAAGGCCGTTTTTGGAGTTGTCTATCATGTGGGTTCATACGGTGCTGATGGGGGATTCCAGGGGACTGGAGGAGGACATTACCATGAGAAGTGGAAGCAGAAGGACGGGGATTGGTTTATGCAGGATGTCCACATGCAACATACCTATTGGAAGTTGATGACATTGTCGAGCTAGAGTATGAACTGATGAAAACTTTGTGATCCTACTTGAGGGATTCATTATTAACTGAGGTGGATTGTTTAGGCTTTTGATTCATAGGAATGGCTTTACTCTGTATGACCCCTAGTAGTACCTAGTCCTTGTCCTTCTGATAAATTATTTGATTGATTTGCTTTTGAAAATGTGAGATTCTCATCCCCCTAGACGGTATGCACATAAGCTAAGTAAGCTCACAGACCTTGTTTAGGGGGTGAATCTCAACTACCTGCCCGCCAGACACCACCCCATCAACAGTTCCCCCACGAGTAGTAACGTACAGAGCCCTCCCATCCTCCCGAACAGTCACCGAAGAAGGCCCGAGTATTGCTGTAGAGCTATTCCCTCCGAAAACCACATCCTGCCCACCATCCGGTTTAATTCTGGTGAGCGAGTCATCGTCCAGACAAAGATACACGCTCCCATCGCCACCAAAGGCAAAGTCATCCCAGCCATTCCTACCAGGCGCATGCGCGATCACCTCCACACCACTGACAACAAACCCATCGTTATCGATAAGAGCCCGAGCAAAGACCCCCCTGCCAGTGACAGTGAAATACACATATCCCCCCACAACCTTGACGCCGTTAATCCCGATCGGCACAGGTCCAGTGAGCGGAGGAGAAAGGATTTCATCCCGCAACACTGTCGTTATTTCCCCTGTTTCTATATCCACGCGGAGAAGCGTCCCTGCCCTCGAGTCTGAGATAAGAACGGTATGTGGATTGGCCGGCAGGGAGGCGAGCCCATTAAGCATGATGGCATTCGGGAAGGTCGCAACGATTTCCACAGTGGCACCGTCGGTAAAGTCAACCGTGTAAAGAGTCTCATTCGTGTAATAGAAGTCCTGCTCGCGTACGCCACCGAGCATTGCGAATTTATCGAGCCCGATTGCTGCGATCCCATTGGTGGCGGTGATACCGGGGAAGGAGACGACGATTTCGGCCTCAGGGTGCGCGGTATTCGGGTCTAGGGAGAAGAGATGGTTTTGGTCCAAGGTCGTAAATAGAATATTGCCATCAGGGCGCAGGACACTGTTTTCGATACTGACTGCTTCGGTGAAGCGGAAGAGCTGGATGGCGGTTTGGGCGAGGGTTGGGGGGGTTGCTGTCGCTAGGATGTAGAGAGTGAGGGATCGCATCATGATGTTGAGTGAGGAAGTGGCTTGAGATTGACATGAACGTAAGGCAGGATGGCTATTTATTCTTTGTTCCTAGCTCAAGTCAGTGACACCTGACATCGGGGCCGGTTGAGATTATACGAATGCTGGCGATGGGGTGTCACTTTGACAGCTGTAGGATTAAACTGGAATATACTCAAAGTGATCCTATTGAAAACAAATTATATCATCGCTTTCACGCCAATGTCAGAAAAAGTGAAGAATCAGCAAATCATGCATCACCCCAGCTCTATCCTCCGAATACATGGTATTACTAACCCTTGTCCTCAGCGTCTTCGAAGCCATGGTAAACCCTGGAGACATTTCCCTTGAAACCACCACCGCAGTTGAATCGCCTCTGGATCCCCGTGTAACACTAACTGGGGCTATGGAAAAAAGGGGGGACAATAACTTATCGTATGAACTTATCCATGGATGGGAGTCCTCTCCTCTAACAATGGCTCATCATGCCGTCTCATCATGGGAAACCTTCACGCCATTTCCGCCCTTCTCTGCAATCAAGTCTTCTTTAATGCCGTGGCCATCCTCGGTAAGGTGAACAACCACCTCATCACCAAACAGCGCCCCAATCTCCTCAATAGGGAGCTGCTTTGTTTCTGGGACGAAAAAATAAATGATAGCTGTTGACACAAAGCACAAAGCCATGTAGAGGTAAAATATGTTATACTTCCTATGGTTTTTGGTTAGTATACGCATCTGGCAGGGGTAGAGTACAAGTGAACCTACACGGTCCGCATTTGAATGGCTGCTGGGGTGGTGTAGGTGATAGCTCCCACAAAATAGGCCAGAAACCCAATACTGACACCCCTTGAACGAATAGTAGTAGGGAAGATTTCCGACATCCAGACAAACGCAGTCACGTCCACACAAGAGCAAAAGACAAAAAAGTATACGTAAATGATAGCAACGGCTGCTCTGAGACCCGTTTGATTTGTCGAGTCCAGGTATTTCCACTGCAGTAGAGCTTCGATGAGAACGCAGACCCCGCAAATGGGAAAGCCGATTACTATAAAGTGAGTGTAAGTATAGCGCGATGGTTATGGTATGGAGGCGGGTTAACCAACGGAATAATGTCCTGCGGCCCACTCTGTCGACAATGAACATAGAGATGAATACGGCAACCTCGTTTGTGGTCGTCAGGATGGCTAGAAGAATTAGAAATGGCCTTGGAACCAAAAGCGGTAGAGACTTACCATATAAGAGCAACGGCATCACTCCGGTCATCCCCAGGTTAGTAAAGATAGTCGTGATATAGTTTGCAATGCCCAATATCTACAATCAGTTAGGAGACATGTCCTGATCTAGTGGAGGACTTGATAACATACGCCTGAGGACTGAGAAGCGAATCTGAGATAAATGAATCAGCATGGATCCACAAAACACTTTCCATATTGGGCTGTCCCCTTACTGGATAAAAAATGCTAGTAAGCTCCTTTTCCTCCATGATGGTTTCGTCCACATTTGGATCCATCCCACATCCTGCTCTTTGTCAAATGCAATCTGCTGCACGATTTGACGATACTCTGCGTGGGCGGCCGAGTCTTCGCTGTCATTAGGATCATGATGAATCTTTTGAAGCACCTGCCATGCTTCATCCTTCTTTCCAACCAAGGTTAAATAGCGAGGGGATTCTTGAAAATATTAGCCCACACTCTCCGTGTGTACCAGCAATGAAGGCACTCTTTACCAGGAATAAAGTAGAGGCCCGCCAAAATCAGCGCCGGTCCCACACATGTAAGCCCAAGTGGTAGCCTCCACTGAACCGTCGGACTCTTTGAATAGTAGGTGCCGACTGATATCCACGCACACCTGGAAAAAAAATATCAGCTCTTAGTGTCCCCTTTACGAGGAAGTAATACAAACTTACACTCCGTATCCCGTGGTAAAGGCCACTGTCGTCAATCCTGCAATCATTCCTCTCCGATGCGGCGGGGCAATCTCGGTCAGATACAGAGGGACCACACAAAGGAGCATCCCTAAGCCAATCCCTTGGAGAATTCGGACAACTATAAGCATCGCGACGGCCGCAGAACCGGTGACAAGGGCTGACCCAATCAGTGCGAGGATCGCTGCCAGGCCAAAGGTTTTCTTTCTTCCGATCACATCTGCGAGCCAGCCTGTGGCTACCGAGCCAACGGTCAGGCCAAAATAGAATAAGGCGTTGACTGCACCCAAAATGCTATGCGCGGCTGGTTAGTAGGTATCTTCTCTCCTCTAACCAGACTGAACTTACTTGGCTGTGTAAGTACTATTTGCTGTTTTTCACAATATTAGTCACGGCAGGGGATGTATGGTATGACATTCTACTCACGGTCCAAGTTGAAGTACGCATAAAATCCAGGCTGTCCAATACTTGTAGCAAATCCGGAAGCGCCGTAGCCATAGCTATAGCCCCCTATGGCTGCTATACAGCTGATGAGAATATTGTATCCCGTAAGGTTTGCCATGGTGAACTCTATGCAGAGCAGTTCATGTGCATGAGAGAACAAGCATAGCCGTTGGAAAGCTAGGTGGGACTCGAAGCTTATATATGTTTTAGGAGTGACTAATGCAGGGCAATACAGCCTAAAACATGGGAAACAAAAGAGAGAAAAAAAAAGTAGGTCTTTTAAACACTGGTGTCAGAGCGATAGTATATTTCTCCTAATGCTTGTGGCATTTTCCCGCAGGCTAGGACTGATCGCATGTCCAATCGGCATTATACCTTCATAAGCTTCTCCCTGTCATTCCTGGTTCCAATTACCCCAATCCTGCCTGCGAGTAATAATTTGGTGACCTGGGATATTTGGTTCAACAGCCTATGCGTGAACACACCGAAAAGGTTCGCTGATGGACATTGGAACTTTTTTTAAAACCCAGCTTGTCCATTAATTCAAACCCCCGTTTACTTCCGCTCTAGCGAATGCACAAATGGATGAAAGCCGCAGTTGCGTGGCAGACCGATATTGGATATGCCTACGTACCTTGTTTCCATAGACAACCTAGAACCGGTGGAGTGGGGAAAATACTAAGAGAAGCTAAATGAAGGGTATATACCGTGAGTTCGCTTACTTTTACCCTGCTGGAAGAGAAGTTACTCTTTTCCCTATAATCTGTGGTATCCCCAATGTGCCTAGAACTCAGCCTGGGAAAACACCCCGCACCGCAATATGCGGGGAAAGCTTTATTTTAAGGGTTGTAGGAGGTGTATTGCCAGAGTAATAACCTAGCGCCTCCTTTTGACTGGACTGAGACTCCTGTTGTGGCTTGTTCAAATTCTCCGGTAATGTATACAACCGCCTCAAATTGCGTGCCACATGCAATCCCATACAAACAAGAACATTTCCAAACCATGTATTTCTGTAATTACAAAAATAGATACTATGAGAGAGCGCATTTAAAATACTGTGGCGTTGAGTACTACCCTTGTTAAATATAATCCAATTATTCGTCGATATTCCGAGCAAGCATCCTACAATACTACAGGAGTTATATCCTCCAGACGGATTTCAACAAGGTGCTCGGAAGATACCCAAAACCTTGAAAATTCGAAACTAGTAGGGTATCTTTTCGACTCATAGTATAGCACCGATCACAAGAAGATTTGGCCTGGAATGCAGTAATTTTCATGGGATCTGGATGTGGTTATTCGGGGGTTGTGCACACTATTTAATCCTCCAACAAGTTTAAAAACGGTCATCTACGGCAGCTTAAGCCTCTTACCCGGTATTACCTTTACTTTGGCAGAAGGAACGGTGTTCTGATTCGATGATAAGCCGAGATGAACCATTTCGATTACATTGCCGGAGTTTGTGCCGGAGGACCAGGCGGAATGATATTATTTTGAAGATAAGTTCTCCAATCAGTGGCCGAAGCCCACATCTTCTCCAAATGTGGCTTGATATCAGAGGTCCTGCTTCTGCTCACATTGATGAGTTCGCTCGTTCGGTAAATAACTGCCTGAAAAAGCGTATCCCGGAAAGTCTAAGTTACACCCAGTATGGGCGGATGTTTTAACGAGAGCGGCCTTTTTTCGCCCTCTCCATTCTTAAATAAGAACTAGTGTGGTCCGGAAAGCCGGTAGTATGAACCTTTCTCCTTCAGAAACCGCAAGTGAGTCCTGCGTGGCCTGGAGAGATTCGTTCCCTATCAGCCAGGACCCACCAATCCATCCATCTTCGGCTTTCAAAGACGCTACCTTCTACAGCAAAACGCCGCCCAATGCTTACTAGCACATATATAATATGGGTTTCTCGCTAGTAAGGGTTCGGCACTATCGCAGCGGGAATCTTACTTCTAGGATTGAAGAGGCCAAAATGGATACTGTTTTTGAGGTATACGGACTTCCCGTGGAGGGAGTATCACCCTGGAAAGTCCTTAGCTATCCGGAGCAGGAGAAACCCGCCAAGAGTAGCTACCAGGTCTCACCCCGCCTGATATGTGGAGTCCCTACTGGACGGCCATAGATCAAGATCATCATAATCGGAGCAGACACCTGAATTAAGTGCCTGCACTTCGCAGTGTGGAGCCTGTGGGACTGGGAGCCGAACTCATCTGTCATGAAACGAACCCGGATATCGGTGGAATGTGGCTGGGGAACCGGTCCCCTGGCATATCCCAAGTGTGGGACACACGTTATCTTGGAAAGCAGGTGCGGGGTATGTGTGCCTTAGCGCTCTCGACAAAATCAGTGACGGTCTGGGCCACGGAGGTAGGTGAAGTATTGGGTAACACTTCGATACTAATAGCTTGCAGGTGAGTCAGCCCATTTCGCTATCATTTCAAGCCGAGACGACGAGCCGGAAGTAGCCCTGCAGTAGAGTGGGATAAGGTTCTATACCTAAGACCTGATATGCTGTGAGGGCCAGGTAGAAGACTAAGCATTAGGCCGGCGTCTGATCTAGGGCTGGCCCCGGATCCATCTCGTTGTAAGGGCCCCTTTCGCAGAAGCGGGCCATCGTGCATCCTAGACTTCCGAATCTGCCCATCAACTAATACAAAGACAGATTCGATCAGAATATCTAATTGTCGACAAGAGAGCTTCATACAGGTGCCGACCAGGGGTAACACGAAAGTGGGGATAATCTGGGGCTATAAAATTTACAAAGTCCCTTCTATTCCGCAGCCTCTACATAAATCTATATCTCACCACAGCCCTTTATCCCCAGAATAGCACTGATAAAGGCCGGTAATGCCATGGCTGCTGTCAAGCTTGCCTCCAGACCCTCGTTAGGGTCTGAACTGACGGCTGCGATCTTTGCGCAACCCATGCTCAAGACCACATCATCTTTCGTCATTTTAGGGCGATTGGATTGGATTCGACCTCGTAGATAAAATATTACAAGAACGTCCACTTCTAGGAACTCCCGTCTCTTCATAAACTGGAACTGGAAGAGGGATTTCCCGATGGAATGACAAGTTCGGAATTTATTTTATCAAAGATAGAGGCGCTTCCCAGTTTCAAAAGTTGATATGTGTGTAAGGGGGGCGGATTTGAAAAATGATGGCCGAGGACAAGGACATCGGAAATAAAAGAAAATATAAGAAAAAAGTTACAGGTAGGCCAGAATGAGGCCAGCGGGACAGAGCGTATCGAAGATTCTCCCCCCAAAAAATGGTTGGTGAAAAAATGGACAAGGCCTTTCAAGATGCCTGGCCTGGGCGTATCCTTCGTCCCTCGTTCGCTTTCGTTGCGGAGCTGCACGGCCTTGCGGGATGGGGGCGTGAAATCACTATCTCTTTACCTATCGTGAGAGAAGCAGGATCCCCTATGTAGAGAAGATTGGTGAGTATTGATAGATCAACTGAATGATTCATTGACCTGCGCTAAACAGGCCTCCGTCGCAATAACCCCGGCTCCTGATGGAAGAATCTATCCAAAAAAGGACACGACTAGAATCCCAAGGGGAAACTTATCATCACATAGACTCGAAGCCAACAATGATAAAACAGAAACTAATGCGGCGCAGGCAAGCTGCATACCGGGCTCACACCAAGGCCGACACTTGGGGCGGGGTCACAGATACCCATGGATTCCGGGGCTGGGAGTGTTATAGAGACCTTTAACCTCCAGGTTCCGCGACCTTTCCACGATTTTGTACACCACCTTCGCATATTTTCCCTGAAAACACAAATAGCCGATCTATCGATGCCATCAACTACAGCCCCTAACAACAGCCGCAGACAGCCGAGGAAGCAAAGGGAACCCTTGCAGAAGGCTACCGTGAAGGAACTAGCCCAAAGGCGATCTGAAGAGATAGCCTCGACCGTCGATAGAAGTATTCTCGACAAGATCCAAAAATGCCTGAACCGAGCCACGCATAAAAGCTCGACTGAGTCGGAAGCTAAAGCGGCCCTTTTTGTCGCCCAGAAGATGATGGCCCAGCATAATGTCACCCAAGCGGATCTGCTTGCCAGCAGTGATAACGAAAGCAAGGCGCAGTACGGAGGAAGTAGCATTGTCTCGATCAAAAACACGAGGGATCCTAACAAGCGTGTAAGAAAAGAAACCTTCGTCGGCAGGGTCGCCGCGGCTATGTGTAGGTTCTTCGATTGCAAATGTTTCTCCGCCGGCCAAGAAGGGCATCGCGATGGCCAACAATTTCTCCGGAGAAATTACTGCAGGGCTTCATTTCACAACCCCGCAATTTCGGGGTAGCTGTCGCCGATGATTTGCTTGGCTCTTTTTTCTCCTGGAATATAAATACCGTCCCTGTCGAGCAGAAACGGAAGAATCCCTGTTGAGATCCCACGCGATTCTCGAAAAATGGTGACACTCCAGGCTCTTTCTACGCTCCTGTTGACCTCGTTGGTCCAGGGAAAATATATCGTCCCTGGTGCCCGATGGAAGGATACGGATGGCGAGCTGTTCAATGCCCATGCGGGCGGCATGCACTTTGACAAGGAATCTGGCAAGTTCTGGTGGTTTGGAGAATATAAGATCGAGGGCCAGACCGAGGGAGGGGGTGTCTCCGTTTACAGCTCTGATGATCTGGCTACTTGGGAACATCATGGGTTAGCTTTGGGTATACCGGTTCAACCTTAACCTCGCACGAATAACCCTCGTTAACTGTTGTGGTCGCACCAGAGCCGATCGAAGGACACCCGTACATCTCCCCAGCGCACATCATCCAGCGTCCCAAGGTAGTCTACAGCGAAGAGGCAGAGCAATATCATGTACGAACCTCATCCTCTCTGGCAGGCCATTACTAATTATCCTCGATAGATGTGGTGGCACGCCGACAACTCCACCTACGGCTGGCTCCTGCAAGGCTTCGCAACCTCCGACAACGTCGCAGGCCCTTATAAATTCGTCGACGCCACCGCTCCGCTCGGAAACTGGTCCCAGGACTTCGGTCTCTTCACCGACTACAAAGACGGCAAATCCTACGCGCTGTACTCGAACGGAGACAGCAAAGAGGGTCGCGACGTGTATCTGACCCGGTTCAACGACAACGTCACAGCCCTCGACGAGGTTGTGTACAGATTTCCCAAGTTCGATCTTGAAGCGCCCACCATCATCCAGACCGAGAAGAGCTACTTTGCATTGATGAGCCATAAGACCGGCTATCGGCCGAATAGTACATCCAACCCCGTCCACACTTTGGAAACGCGATACTGATTGTACTAGATGTGGTGGCCTTCCGCGCCGACAGCCTCAGCGGTCCCTGGTCCCAGCCGTGGATCGTGGCGCCTCTTAATACTCGCACCTTCAACTCCCAGTCGGGGTTCTCTCTGCGTATTGAGGGAACTAAGAAGACGACGTACCTGTACCTAGGTGACCAGTGGGACTCTAACTCCCTGTGGGAAAGCAGATATATCTGGCTCCCAATCGAAATCAACGAGCGCAAGAAAAGTCTTGAGTTGAACTGGTACGACATCTATGATCTGAACGTGTAGGTTTCCCAGTTCGCCGTCATTTAGACTGAATTACTGATCCAGGTAGAAAAACCGGAGAATGGACAGCAGTTCGCGGGAAGACATACACAGCCAAGAATGCTAAGACGAGTGGGAATGCATACAAACAAGAAGCTGTACGTCGGATATCCCCCCTCACTTTTGAGAATGGCAATACTAACGGGATAGAACTTCGCCACTGACGGTGTCATACTGACTGGAATCTACGGCAACGACAGCACAGTCACCTTCGAGGGCATCCAAGGAACCGGAAAGCCTCAATGGGTTTCATTTTACTACCAGAGTATGTCCAGCTTACCGTGTGCTACTCATCAGTGACTAACCACTTATTCCTAGATATTGACGACATGGGCTTTGGCGATCAGCGTAAGTACCTTTTGTATCTTCTATAACACTGTGCATTCTGACATCAGAACAGCGGCAGGTAGCCCCGACCGGATTAAAGGACCATGGCAGCTTCGGCGCATCAGCAGCGTCGTCGTCAACGGGAAGACGGAGAGCCTAGAGACTCTCTACCAGCGCGACACGCACAAGGGCATTATTCTCTCGGCGCCGCTCCTGTTGACCTTGGAAAAGGGGAAACATAACACTATCACCGTTGGGGGGTTGTCCAACGGAGTGGATTTCAAGGGCGCAGATTTGGATCGCATCGTGGTTTATCCACCGGAGAAATAGAGATAGCTATCTATAGGGGCAGCATTATTTCAATCGTAAAAAAAACCCAATAGGTAATCCTGATTGAGTGTGTGGTTTTTTTAGTAAATTATATTCACCCCATCGAGGCAAGTTTAGTTAAGAAAGACCCTGTTTCGAATATCTCTTGTACAGATCCGGATACCACTTCTGACCGACATCTGGATGGCTGAGAATGCGATTCCGGAGGTACGCCTCTCCGAACTAAGCTATTAGCACAGGTCATGAGAGGCGGCAGGCCCGTACTTACACATGAGTATAACGGGGACAAAAACTCGCTGGGCACGTCCACGGCGCGCTTCTTGCGATCATCCGCGGCCGGGATCTGTTTTACGATATGTGCAGCGGATTCGCGCAGTTCATCCAAGGTAAGATCCAGTCGTACTCCGAGGAAGAACGGGATGCTATATCTCGTTTTTGTTGTCGGGGCCTGCGATATTAGCTGCCGGCCACATAAATAACGCGCAGGGGGGGCACTTACAACAACTCGGTGCGTAGTCGCATTGCAAACTCCGCCAGTAATCGCTTCAAGACCTTGCTGAATATTCACTACCAGACTTCCCTCGATCGGCGGGGCATCAATCCATTCTCCATTTTTGTTGAGCACCTGCAGTCCACCGGTATCGTCCTGAGATAGGAAAGTGAAGAGTCCCGCCGAGTCCTTGTGCGGACCGACGCCTTGTGACCCTGGCGGTGACTTTGGGTATTTGACGAACTTGAGTCGGTCCATATTCCCTTTGAATGATTCAAAGGTATTTTGCGGAAGTGAGAGAGACTCAGAGACGTATCGCATGAATTCTTGTGACAGTTTGGAGCATTCTGCGATGTAGTCTTCGACAAGTTCCTGAACGCCGGGGACATCGGGATACTACCCACTGTTAGAATCTTACCAAAGGATAAATCAAGATAAACTCACCTGACTCTGGCCTTCCACTCGGCGCCAGATGGGATCGTTCTCGGTCCACTCTGTCATGCCCGGTGTTCCGAAATCGTATTGCTTTTAATCATTAGCGACGAGCCTCCACATTGGAGGAAACCACGTACCTCTCGCAAATCCGTTTTGAACGCAGTGGTCTCTGCCCCTAGACAAGTGTATCCCACAAAAGCGGGGGAATTAATCATATTACTCCTCTCTTTAACTTCGGTGGGAAGGTCGAAAAGCTCGGGAAGCCTTTCATGTGTTTTTTTGATCAAAGACTACTGCAGTTAGAATCACTTCAACTCCAATGAAGTGTTGGGCTCTCACTTCCAATCCATGGTTAGTCAGGTACAGGAAACCGACAACAAAGATGGCATTCCGTAGCTCCTCCAGAGTCTCCTGCTTAGTTTCTGGGGTTTTTAAGCGACTAAAGTCGATGATGGGGACGGAGGAGAATGTGTCCGACATGTTGACCGTGATGACTGTGAGATGTTGGACTTTTCAAGGGACTTGAGAATATATATGGTGGTGACAGAATCAGAGGTGTGGTGCCATCAGGTTACGGCCAATGAGTGAGACAAGATTCGAATAGCACTAAGCAAACTGTCAGGAGGATATTACCCGGTAGGTAATAATTGAGTAAGCCTTTAGAAATAAATATACATGGAAATCGGCAGAGTTGGCGATGAGCCGCGGTGGACAAGAAATGACGAGCGAGAGGGGAACGTGACTGGATCCACAAGCTTCCCCACACACCAATCGCTTCTCCGTTATCTGTATAGCGGGTCCATCGAGGCCTGACGGATGGAGGGCTAACGCCGTGGCTAATTATTTCCGATTTTCAGCAGCCATCGTGGCATCGACTATTAAGATATGGGAAACAGTTTGAGTGCAGATTTAAACATGGAGAGTGAACGATGTGTTGACACCTCGAAGTCTCCTGATACGCTCGAAATCAGCCAGAGCAATACCCCACACTTAGGCCAAAGCGGTGAACTAGGCGCCGGCTGCTTTATCTACCTGCTTTCACCTGTGCTCTTCCATCACAGCATACAAATCTTTTGAAGGCGGCGTGTTTAGGAAGCTTTCTGGGACCTCGAGGATACCGTTACGTTATCCTCCCTAGTGCGCCCTCCTAGCAGATGGTTTCAACCCGCTCCAACCATGGTTAAGCGGCATCTCCCAGACCAAGCATCGCCGCTGGTGAATAATTGCGCCCTTATTATTCACTTGGCTCTCATGTATTTGGACCGGACCAAACATGATGACCAAGAACTGGTGCAGTTACTCGTGGCGATTCGGTAAGCTATTGGCCGTATTGCTTGCACGATGGAGCTAACCTGTGTAGCGCTCTCGCATCAAGTCTGAGACAGACAGCCTTGTTTTGGAAATTCAAGAGTGAAGTGGCGGGGTCGAATGAATTGTTTGACATACGAAAGAGACTGGAAGAGATGGCTACGCTCTGTGGTCCCATGTTAGAGGAGCTTACCACCGTCGTCGATAACGTCCTATCTGCGACAGCACGAAAAGGTCCCAAGGCGGCGGCTACCGACATGCCAGATTTGCAGTTGTTCACCGAGGGACTTCGTTCCCATGGTTCCCTTGCTATGGTTACCAATGATCTTGTTCCTATGTATGTTTTATTTGCCCACAACCTTGTAATCCTATACTAACATACCCGCAGCTTCTGGGGATCCAGCGACCCGAACCTAACGGAGTCGAACGATGCGATTCTGATTTTGATACAGACTCTGGAAAGCCAGGCCATGAACCAAGCCGAGCCTACAACGGAGTGCATCATGAGGCTTTTACAAAGTATACAGCGCTACACGGACACTATCCTCGACATCGCTTCCCCCGGCAACGCGTCCACGCCATCGACAGAGGGCAGAAACGGCGTGAAAGCCGACACCCTGTTGCCCAGACTGGCTTATTTGGAGGATCGGGTTTACCGTGAGAAGTTTCCGTTGATGTATGCAGCTGGGATGGGAGAGCTCGGTGAAGCACAGAATCATCTCGACAAAGGTGTCGAAATCAACAGTCGAGACAACAAGAATCGGACGCCGTTGATGTACGCGGTCATAGGTGGGCATCTCAATGTGGCAGAACTGTTGATGCAGCAAGGGGCCAAGGCCACCGCTAGCGATGCTATTGGCAAAAGGCCTTTGGTTTACGCTGTTGAAGTGGGCTCTGTACCCCTTGTGAACCTTTTACTGGGATACAGAGGGTATATGGGTCCTGAGCCGCTCGGGGTGCGGGAAGCCAGGGAAGATGCGGAGATCTATGGCTTTCAGGAGATTGTAGAAATACTCAAGCCCCTGGACAAAAGTCAGTTTGATTTCATGATGGATGAAGCCTCAATTATAGTTTAAGAGATGTCTATAGATGTGAATTTTTAAAGTTCATGGGCGGTTAGAACCCCAACCTTGTCCTGGAGAAATTGCGCTACATCATCGATCTCATCTGGCACCTTATACCAGTGTCCGAAGTCCTCGTATGCCTTCCAAGTCACGTCCATTCCAAAGCCACTGGATAGAACGGACGCCATCCTCTCCCCTAGCCTCACCGACACCTTTGGGCCTGCGGATCCATGTCCAAGAAAAACCGGAATTTTCAGATGTTCTATAGGAATCTCCAGGCTGTTTGAAGTCTCATTTCCGCCTCCGGACTCGGAGTCTTCGGCGGTGCTAGTCCGTATGGGAGGCATATCAAGGATGTCCCTGACATGGTTGAGAGCTTGGATCGGCGGCGGAACATCGACCCCATTCCCATCATCACTGGCGAAGGGATCATCCTCTTCTTCGAGCGTATCTTCGGTCCCCTCTCCATCAAACTGCAACAACCCTGAGATATCCTTCTCAAATGGTAACCACCCACTCATTCCCACAAAACCGCCCAACCGCGGGAAATCCATACGTTGACTCTCGGGGAAGCCCCCGAGAAGGCAAAAAATGGACGTAGCACAACCCTGGCTTAAACCCCCAATCACAATCCGTTCATAGCCGTCGCCAGCGTTCGGGCCATCGGTTCCCTTTACTATTTCGACCTCCTCCTCGATCAACCCGCGGAGAAATCGACAACTCTCCTCGAGCCCCTCCACTTGAAGCTCAGTGCGAATATTTGGGTTCTCGAGAGAATAGTTGTCAAACCACTGGTTGATCGGCGTGCGTTTGAGGACCGTGGAGCGACGCTTCTTAGCGGTAGGGAACACAAATTTGACAGTTGGTAGATGGCGGGCGATACCAGTTGATTCGAGAAAAACCTCCCCGAAGCGCTCACTGTTACTACCACGACCGTGGAGGAGAATGAGTGTGTGCGTGTGGTGCCCACTATAAAGAGGAGGGACTCTTAAGGGATCCGGATAACTTTTGGAGCGAGACATTGTGGGCGAAGTCAAGCGTTGCTGGATGTTGTGGGGGTGGCGAGGAACCCTTTTTTTTCTAGTGGGAGGGAATATTTCAAAGGCTCTCAGTGTCTTTCCGGGGACTTGCACCTAATTATATCCGCCCAATTAGCATCGACCGTAGGCGCCAGGTACGCACGCTGGTTTTCTTTTTTTATTGACGTACCTAAACTTCTCGAAGCAGATCGCCTTCGATATATTCCATAATTATGACATCAGGGGAATTGATTCGTCGATATAGGCGTCGTAGAGCTTTGGTAATGGGGTGGGGGTCCCTGCGCGAAAGAGGCGGAGAGCCTCATCCTCAGCGAGGCGAGGTGGTTCAGTCAATTTCACCACAGTCTTGGAGTCTACCCTAATCATAATATAGAGAACATTCCTGTTAGTCCCCTCATGGCTGGGATGGACATATTAGTTCTCAGCTACCTTGGTGCTTTGTCTCTGATGTATATTCCAGGAGTCAAGCAGACCAACACACATGGCCAATAGAAGCTCATATCCGCTCTACATGACCTGGTGCCAGGACTTCCTTCACTCCGGCCTCTAATCCCCAAACGTATTTTTCGGACCAACAGTATTCTGTAGCATCGCCACTGAGGAATGAAATCGTCTCAATTGCTATACCCTGTGATTGGCCTCCTCGCTTGTGACATCATGCGTGCAGAGAGCAGTGTGCGCTATTCCCGTTTTAAAGAAGACAGTTGCATCCCTGACAGGGACCAGCACTTGATTACGCCTATTATTATATCCGCGAGAAAGGTTAACAGAGCTCTTATTGCTCTCCATGTGCTCTGATAAAACAGTAATGTTGTCAATTAATACTGGGTTTTTCCCGAGGTCATCCCATCCTTTGCCATATGCAGCCATATATTTTTTCCAAGTGTCTCCAAGTTGATGTATCACCCATTGTACAACATCGTCTCCTACCTTTATTAGACGAACTATAAAAATCCTCAACCACTATGAATCAATCATCGAAATACTCCCTTTATGTCTTTGTTTCTTTGGTCCTTTGTGTGGTACTTTTATTTATTTCCATAAGTATATGGCAAATGTTCAATCCAATTACTCAGAGTAATTCGAGGAAGGATATCCCCGTCGAACAACAGAGATATATGCGCAAGGTCCGACACCAGAATTTCATTGAAATGGCTATTGCAGCGCGGCGACCAGAACTGGGAAATCCTGTCTCATAGGGTACAATCGTGATAGCGGAGATGGTGTGGTATCGGATACATCCAGCGAGGGTAAGAAAGAGACACATCAGAAAGGCTTTCACTCAGTCATTGCTAAAAGTTCGATCTCTAGTAGGGATACTCTCTTGAGAAACACGACCTTCAGTGCGGGATACCGGCCATTGTTGTTTTTTTTGTTATCGTGGTCACGCCGTATATAAAAACATGGAGGTTAGGCGTGTCAGCAATCTACAAAGATATTTCTTTAGTGTCATTGAGTGGTTCCTAGTTTTATCCTCTTGCTCTCATTGCATGGATAATGGAAAGGGAGGAAAAAGGGGAGAGAGCAATTAAAGCCCAGGACCAAAGAACAGGTACTGAAATACAATTTTATGTCCAGAGATGACTGGAAAGCTTGGCTTCAACGTAACATACAGTGCATGTACCCTTGCCACCCTCTAGAAAACCCCCGGAATCAAATTCCACTTCACTCTCCGACGATATAAATCCCAACTCTGACCATACTTCTTGGCGCATTTATTCTCATCCCGCACGCTTCTTGTTGCCAGAAATACTATTGCAAATATCGACTCCGTCCAAGGCAAGATGCTGTTAAACCCACATACGCCTCCCATGGCAAGGGTCATGAGTATAGCGCCGACGTAGTTTGGATGGCGAACAATACCCCATAATCCTAGATGAGATAAGTCAGTCGTTATCACGCCGGGCCTCGAGATGTAATCCACATAGCTCAGAGAAATTGAAACGGCATCCAACTTACCAGAACACGCTAAGAAGGAGTAATGAGTTACGCCGTCGGTGGTTACGTATTGGGCCTTGATGAAATTTGCGTTCTTGCCCCATACTGTACAGTTGCCCTGAGAGTCACGGATGGAGTTCTTCTGATCGCTTGCATAGTAGTAGATGGCGTACCCTGCTCCTCCGAGTAAAAGCAGAAAAATGGCCATGCTGTTTGAAAGCTGGACTGGAAACCGCGCCAAGTATTGCGACTGGAGCGTATACATGGAATGCAGGAAAAACCCAGAACCAAATGTAAAATAAAACCCAAAGGGTTCTTCACATATATCGAGGCTTCGCAAATACCTATAGAGTGTTAGGCTTTACACCCTTATGGACGATGTCCCGGGGGTATAGATACCATTGTTCGTTGTAGAGGAAATCAACACTGACGGCGGCTCTTATCGCGCTCACAATAAGGATTGAATTTGTGATGAACCCATGACGCTCATACTGCCAAGCAATGAAGGAGAGGTCTCTTGACACGTATTAGATTTCCCTGTCATCGCATAACCGCATGCAGGAATTCTTACATAATAGTCCATCCGATCATAGCACAATGACCATTATAGAACAGCTTCACATCCCAGTTCTTCCCGATCCGTGGGTTCAATTCGACCCCCTTATACATATCCGTAAACACGCTTCCTATTATTCATGAGACATGAGAGAGAAAGTAAAATTATGCTTAGGCTAGACTTACCACTGAACTTTCTGTCGTTCGGATACGATGGAGCTATGTGAGCTTTGAGAAAGGCCAAAGCTGCCAACGCCCCAGCGTAGTAAGCCATAGCAGACAAGAACTGACCCCAATGCTTTGCGAGAAACGCCATATCAATCGTCTCCGTGAGCCAGAGAAACAAGGTGAAAGCCACCGTTACCAGCCAGCATTGGAATCCATTAAGCTTATATGAGAGGCATTCTCCAGCTGGGGTGGGTTGGCCTCGGCGTATGGTCCCGGGAAGCACTGTAAAGAGCACAGCTTCGAAACCTATCCAAGCGGCGAAGATCAAGACGACCAGAGAAGGGGGCGCCTGATACACCCGCAAGAGGATTGACGGCTCGGATAATATGTCCGCAAGTGTCTGCGAAGGGGAAGCAGCATAAAATTCCAATGATAGCCACCATAGAGCAAATATGCCCGGAAGAAACACGATCAAAAGTAAATGCATGATCCCAACCATCCTGACGCACCATTGGCTCTGGGATGATACTCTAGGTGAATGCTTCGGCCCAGCCTTGCTCGACATCGAATTTTTGGTTGCCATGATTGAATTAGCTGTAAAATATGAATGAAGAGAAATGGAGAAAGGAAGATACGCGCGAAGAGTGGTGAAACAACCTTCAACAGATTCAAGCCCACACAGGTGGACACATACTGCAGTCACGTGAAAGGAACATCGAGAACCCCAATTGTTGGCCCAAAGCCCCAAATAGCGGTCAGGCGCGCTAAAAGGATTTTCGCTAGGGGCTACCCATACTAGTAAACGGGCACCTGAAGTATACAGTTCAGTCAACCCCGAGAGTGGATTCGGCAATCATAGCCCCAACCTTAATCAACCCTGCGTGGCTCATGGGTGGGCACCGGCTACCCGGGCCATAAAAGGACATTTCGACACCATTTCGGGCTAATACAGTAATACATCGGGTTGAAGACAACCCCGATGATGCTAGTCAGATCATGCCCAAGTCTGGGACTTTGTGCATACGCCACTGAATCACTTGAAATCTCGGACGGAATCGGACGACGATGAATGTCAAGAATGATAAATAATCCTTATTACCTCTAGAGAACTTACCCATACCGAAAAGCATTTGGCCTACAATCCCACAATGGATATACTCATTGATCACTTGGATCCGGTCTTCTTTGACCATCTTTACAGCGGCCTTTTGTCAAGTATAAACCCAGAGCTATGCGGATTTGCTGCACCGAACGCCACATATTCAATACCGAACGATGACACTCCATCGGATTGGCTTTCCCAAACATGCCTCTTCATACAGGAGAACCTTTCCAATCGCCAATCCAGTTGGAGGCAAGGGTCCAGTATCTTCATTTTGACCTTGTAGGGCCACCTTAGTCCCCGATGTTGCCGAGCTAACTTGCAACTTAGCCTGTTCCATTCGTCTCTTTTCATATTCTTTGGCTCGTTCTGGTATTTCTTTCACTTTGACCAAAGCCTGCAAGCAAACCACAGATTCCGCAAGAATCAAATCCGTCAGGAGATAATCGAGTCTCTGACAGCGATTGTAGCCATGGATCTCACAAACGTTCCTGCGGCATTACTGCAAATAAAGGGCCATTCCCTGCTATACAACTCGGTAAAAGATGGACCAGGGCTGTGGTACGAGATTCTACAATATCCATTATCAGTCCTGTTCATGGATACTGGAATTTACTGGCTACATCGGATGTTCCACAGTCAACTTCTCTACTCTCGCACACATAAAGCCCACCACAGGTAACCCAGATATTGTTCAGTAAATGACAAATACAAAAACTAATATTTCCAGGTTTATTATTTCGACGCCATTTGCCGCTTTCACATTCCACCCACTCGAAGCGTGCATTATGAGCATTCCAAACCTGATTGTCCCTTTTGTCATGCCCATGTCAAAAATTGCCTATCTGTTGCTTCTGCTATATGGAAACATGGAAGCAGTCGTGAGCCGTAAGTCTATCCATCAACATCTTTTATTTCATAGTGCTAATGAAGTTTATGCAACCAGATGACAGCGGGCAGAGCTTCCATACAGTACATCACCTCAATGCAAAGAAAAACTATGGGCAGCTGACCTCGATATGGGACGTGCTGATGGACACCTATCAAAATCCGCGGGATTATTTCGACGACACTGTTCGGCGTACGAAAATCGCGTTGGAGGGTTAGAAAACACTATCACGATTTTCTAATGGCCGCATATACTTTCCACCTGACTTCAGCTCATACCTGTTTGCCATTTTCAGTTACCTTAGTTTAGCATTCGCCATTTTTTATTGTCAATTTGTGACTCCTTCATGTATATAAGAGTTGAAGTTTTCCTATGCCCAACCAGAAGACAAGGTTTTCTGCCTCACGATCACTCTAGCGGAATGAGTTGGTACTGCGCCTCAGTAAGTTAGCTAGTCCTGAAATAAAGTGTTGTCAATGCTTTACACCTTTTTCCCGAGTCAGTAATAGCCCGACATACTGGCTGACTTCGGATCCGTATTTCCATCCCGATTACGAGTAGGAAACTAGCCAAAAAAGAAGGCTTGCCAGCTGGCACCTTGGCTTCAAAAATAAACCTCGATAGTCTCTAAAGTGGTGGGGGCCCAATATGAGCTAGTAAAGTTCTTTTTACCCATTCAAAGATGGATAAGAGTCTCCTGTAGATAGGTAGGTGGATGAACCTATAGTAGGAATTACGGTGATCCTCATGGAGCATTTATATAAAGGAAGATACTTTGCTTGACTGGCTGCTTGGAAGGATGCTCACTCGTATCGGCTTTGGTTCCGCCGATTAGCTTTTGAAACCAAAAACACATCATGGCGTTGAACATGATCCCGAAAGGTGCTAGCCTAATCTCGATAGGCGGTATAGGCCTTGTGGTCTTGTGGCTTGTGAGACTCATCTTGGATCATACAAAGGTATTGTTCCATTGTCCCTTCTTGCTGTCATTCGAGTAGCCTTACCATCATGAATCAACCACTAAATGGCCGAGTCTGAAACAGAAATCTAAGCTTTCACTGCCTCCTTTTGCTCCTTTAACAGTACGTGTGGCAGGAGATCAACTTCCATGACAATGCACTGATTTCAAACAAGGAAGACGAGATATATCAAACCCCTATCGAATCGATGACAAGGGCCTTACGTGAACATGGCTCAATTGTTTCAATAAGGCGGAATGGGAAGGTATGTACCCTCACTTCCGAAATCCGGTGGAGCATGGATGTTTCTAACCAGTTTTCTGGCTAGTAGAAAGAGTACATTGTCTCCTCGGAGCATACACGGAGAATCCTTACGGATGAATCGTCATTCAGTTTCGAGCGTGGCATGGCAGATGTAAGTTTCCTCGCAATTCTCTTCCACGAAGGCTTCTGGTTAACAAGTTGGGTATTAGATTCTAGGTCTGAACTGGATATTTAACCTCCATAGTGGTACATTCTTCCGTGATGTCGATAGCGCCGTGAGAGACTTTTCGACCCGGCGGTTAGATCGCACGGTACCAAAAGGTAGGCGCAACGCGTTATTGCTCCTGCTTGACCGTGTTAATAATGACGTTAAAAGTATGGCCCATTTTTGAGCGTGGGGCTTTGAGGTTGGCAGACGCCGCACAGCCTCAGAAGCCTATTGATATCCTGCCTTACCTGCAATCAACCATGGCTCAAGTGACGATCAGAATCTTTCTTGGAGATGTAAGCCCTCCCTGAATTTCTCCTTAAGCTCACTTTACTTACCATATTTGATTGCTCGTAATCCAACAGAAGTATCAGACTCCCGAGTATGCCAAATGTGTTATCGATGTCACGACAGATATTGCAGAGCTGTTAGGACTATTTCGTAATCACTCATTCTTAGCCCGAAATTTCCCTCAGCTCTGGCTAGTCTTCAAATGGTAAGGCCACCAAAGCCAAGAAATGAATCGGCAACAGTATTCACAGTATCTAGGATGAAGGTTGTGTTGATCCGGCTTCCATGGCATCTTGGACGAAAGTTTGCATGGGACTTATGGACAGACATATCCAATACGAGAAGGGCCAACATGGACGAAGTATTTGCTCTCCGATCAATCCCGTTTGACAATACCTAACTGTATGGAAAAATAGGACGAAAAGCTCATTCCCCATCTTGTTCGCCGATACTCCTCCAAAGACGGACATCTCTCTCTCTCTTCAAGAATGTGGATCATGGTTTTAACCATGACCATCATATTTGGCAGCGTTCACCAAACGTCCGTCTACACCTTTCTCCCTGTACCTTTTTCATATGCTGATATCCTTCAGAGTTACAATCATGGTGTGGGTTACTTACTACCTAGCGCTCCACCCCGAGAGCCAGAAATCTATCCTCTCCGAATTCGAGTCTCTGGCCAACACCAAAGTGGACCGTTCATTCGGACACACGCTTGACTACCCTGCTCTACAAAAGGCCGTCGTGACGGATTCCTTTATTCGTGAAGTCCTACGAATGAAAGGCGACAGCGTTAATGTGGTGAGATCGACGCTGAAGGATGTCGAAATCGGAGGATTTATGGTTCCGAAAGGTCTTCTTCCTCTCCTCCGCAGTGGGTCCAATATTCCGTTGAAACAGGCTTCTAATACGAGATAAGCAGACTCTCTCATATTCCCGGTTACATACTTGTCTTACCGTTCGCCGGAGTTTTACGCTGACCCTCATGAGTTTGATGCAATGCGGTGGGTTGAAACGGGGCAGTCGGCTGGGACAGTCGGGCCGGGGTACCTGGCTTTTGGGCTAGGGAGATGGTCTTGCCCCGGAAGATTCCTTGCAGTTATGGGTAAGCCTTTTCTCCCTGAATGAGTAGGGAACTAGTTCACTAATGAATTGCCATTACGAATTCAGAAATAAAATGCTGGATACTTGCGCTGGTCAAATCCTCTCAGTTTAGTCTTGAAGGTGGTTCCTATGAAGTGGTGGATCCATATAACATCACCGCTGTTGCGCCACGGGGCCGTCTTTTAGTTAAAGGACACTAATATGACGCTAGATGCCACTAGCATGGGTTCTCAAATAATTAGAAAGCTTAATGAAGACCCTCATCGTACAGGAAATAGGACTAGAGTAGGCGTCGAAGCTGCCCGAAGAAACAGAGATAGTTCGTAGTTATACTTCAAGCCCTCACGCATCATTGCTTTAGCAATCAATAGTCCAGCCACCCACCTGATCTTCGGCAGGTGGAGCTTATACTCCGGTCGATCTCGGTGGAGTTGATAGTACGGTGGGGCAAAATCCTTCACTGTCAGCAGTCGAAGGCCTGGGCTGCAACCACCGTTTTCCTAAGTAGGGAATTCGAAGTGATTCCCGAAGCCCTCGGGGATCGCGATATCTCGGTGGCTGGCCCACTGACCGAAATATGAGAAGGGAAAGCCCAGGTTCTGGAAGAAAAGCACGATAGTACCAGTAGTACCTGGGTCCCAGTAATTGGATAAACGGCGTTCGTGAAGACAATGGGTGCGCTTACTTAGTGGAGGTACGGCTGACAGAGACTGCACTATTATCAAATCCCGGGGAGGAAATCCCAATAGACTTGGAGAGGCTTGATAGAGTGTAGATCGGAGTGGAGCTACGACTCCCATGGCCGCCCGCTTTGTAAATGTTCAGAAATTTTGTCCTTCCCTATTTCTTCCGTGTAGAATGCCGCCGTTCAGCTTTTCTTCTACCGGCCTGCTAGCTATTCCTGATGCCCACCAGAGCCATCAGTGCCCTCAGCGATGGCGATGGCACCCAGAATGCCAGACATCGGATACCACCAAGTCAACATGGTTCTGAGCTTAGCCACCGCCACGAACCTTCGATTACCGACGTAACTGAAGATAGCACCGGCGAGTCGAGCGAGGGTATTGAAGAAACAAAGCGGAGGCACAGTCTGGTCCAGGATCTTGCCCGCATCTTCACTTCAGAAGCACACACTCACGCAAACGATAGCGTCTTTGTAGTCCAGCCTGACTCCGAGTCCTGTCTGAACCCCAACAGCTCAAAATTCAATGCGCGGACATGGGCAGAGGCCTTGGTCAAGACGGTTGCATCTGATGGAGGCTCATGTCGGACAAGCGGGGTCTGTTTCCAGAATATGACTGTTTCTGGGGACAGCGCTGGCACACGCTACCAGAAGAACGTGGCGAACGTGTGGGTGGAGGCACTCGCGCTTGCACGCCGCATGGTTGGCCATGGGAGACATCGCGCTGCCATTCTGCGAGATTTTGACGGCGTCATACACCGGGGAGAAATGCTCGTGGTTCTTGGTCCCCCCGGGTCCGGATGCAGTACTTTCCTTAAAACACTCGCTGGGGAGACGAATGGCTTTTTCATTGACAAGAAGACACAATTCAACTATCAGGGGGTGACCGCTGCGGAGATGCACAGCCAACATCGTGGAGAGACCATTTACACTGCTGATGTCGACGTGCACTTTCCGATGCTCTCGGTTGGTGAGACTTTAACCTTTGCTTCGCGGGCGCGCACGCCACGGCATTTGCCTGCTGGAGCCACTCCCTCGATATTCTCCGATCATCTACGGGACGTGGTGATGGCGATGTTTGGCATCAGCCATACCAAAGACACGAGGGTTGGGGGCGAGTACGTCCGGGGTGTCTCCGGTGGGGAGAGGAAGCGTGTTACAATCGCGGAGGCCGCTCTTTCTGGCGCACCGTTTCAATGCTGGGACAATTCAACCAGAGGGTTAGACAGCGCGAATGCCATTGAATTCTGCAAGACCCTGAGACTACAGGCCGACGTATTCCAGACCACCTGTGCGGTTTCTATTTATCAAGCACCCCAGAGCGCATACGATCTCTTTGACAAAGCCCTGGTCCTATACGACGGGCGTCAGATTTTCTTTGGCCGCGCCGACCAGGCGCGCGAGTACTTTATCAACCTCGGCTTTGAGTGTCCTGAACGCCAAGCCACCCCGGATTTCCTAACCTCTGTGACTAGTCCCCGGGAACGTATCGTCCGTGCCGGGTTCGAGGGTGTGGCCCCTAGAACACCAGACGAATTTGCCGCAGCCTGGCGAAAAACTGACACCTACCAGCAGCTGCGGGCTGAGATTGAATCGTATCAGATCAAACACCCAATTGACGGTCCCGATGCTGAGGCCTTCCGCGCCTTGAAGCGACAGCAACAATCCAGAGAAAAATGGGCAAAGTCCCCCTACACTCTTTCCTATAAGCAACAGATCGGCCTATGCCTGTGGCGTGCATACCGACGCGTTGTTGGCGATCCCTCTCTCACCGTTGGCCAGTTGGGGGGTAATATTGCTATGGCATTAATCACGTCCTCCATCTTCTATAGCCTGAGCCTTACCACTGGGAGCTTCTTTCAACGCTCGGCTCTTTTATTTTTTGCCGTTCTCATGAACGCCTTCAGCTGTGCGTTGGAAATTCTCACTCTCTACGCTCAGCGCGGCATCGTACAGAAGCATGCCCGATATGCTTTCTACCATCCTTCCGCTGAAGCAGTCGCCTCTGCGCTGATGGAAATGCCATACAAGGTTTTGAACACTATATTTTTCAACTCAATTATTTGTATGTCACTTCCATTTTCCTGATACCATTGTTTTCGAGCCTTTCATCGTGAGCCAACGAGGAGGGGGGAAGAGAATGGAAACCTTTCTAACTTACGTACAGATTTCATGAGCAATCTTCGTCGCGAGCCTGGAGCATTTTTTTTCTACTTGTTCATGTCCTTCCTCGCTGTGCTAACAATGTCCGGCATATTTCGCACCATTGCATCATCCTCTCGCACCCTGTCTCAAGCTATGGTGCCGGCCGCTGTTCTCATGCTGGCACTCGTCATGTTCACCGGGTTCGTCATCCCCATCGATTATATGCTGGGCTGGTCTAGGTGGATCAACTACGTCGATCCCATGGCGTACATATTCGAATCGCTCATGATAAACGAGGTTTGCCTTCCTTTTCGTCCAGCTTTCTTTTTTTTTGTTTTCCTGGGTTTTGCACGGAGCTAACACGGAACAGTTTGCTGGCCGTCAGTATCTTTGTACATCGTTCATCCCAAGCCCCTCCGTCCCGGGGTATGAAACTGTTAGCAATAACAATCGCATTTGCTCGGCAGTCGGTGCTATTCCCGGACGTCAGTACGTCCAAGGAACAGACTACATCAAGGCTTCCTTCCAGTATGACCCGAGCCATAAATGGCGGAACGTTGGGATCGTAATAGGATTTATCATGTACGATATTCCTCTATCGTGGATGCCCTTCCTTGCTGTACTAATCATTGTTAGCTTCTTCCATGCTCTGTATATGATGTTCACGGAGCTGGTCGTGGCGCAAAAATCCGAAGGCGAAGTACTTGTCTTCCGTCGGGGACAGAGACCCGCACGCTTTATGGAGAGTGGAAGCGACCCCGAAATTGGCCTACCCTCTCCTTCAGACTTAGTCGCCGTAGCCCATAAGGCTGAGGACAGTAAATCTAATAAAGATTCCGGCGCCATCCAAGAGACAACTGGCGTGTTCCACTGGCGGTAAGTTACCCACTCAACACTCAGCCCACCGACTACTACTACCACTGTTTCGCCTGATAATTGGTTAACGATCGGTATTTACAGCAATGTCTGCTACGACGTGAATATCAAAGGAAACACTCGCCGGATCTTGGATCACGTCGACGGCTGGGTAAAGCCAGGCACTCTAACGGCACTAATGGGTATATCAGGCGCTGGCAAGACAGCCCTTCTTGACTGCTTGGCGGACAGAGTGTCCATGGGTGTAATTACAGGCGAAATGCTTGTGGACGGTAACCCCCGGAATGCATCATTCCAGCGCAAAACGGGCTATGTCCAGCAGCAAGATCTCCATCTGGAGACCACTACGGTTCGAGAAGCGCTGATATTCAGTGCTATGTTACGTCAGCCAAGCAATACCCCCAGGGAGGAAAAGCTTGCCCATGTGGATGAAGTGATCCAGCTCCTGGATATGGAGGAGTACGCGGACGCTGTTGTTGGCGTCCCCGGCCAAGGGCTCAACATTGAACAGCGCAAGAGATTGACTATTGGTGTTGAACTTGCAGCTAAGCCACCGCTTTTGGTTTTTGTTGATGAGCCTACCTCCGGTCTTGATAGCCAGACCTCCTGGGCTATTCTTGATCTCCTCGAAAGGCTAAGGAACAATGGACAAGCTATTCTCTGTACCATCCACCAGCCTTCATCCATTCTCTTCCAGCGTTTCGATCGGTTGCTCCTGCTGGCTAGTGGTGGGAGAACGGTTTACTTCGGTGAAATTGGCCGGAATTCGAGGCACATGATATCGTATTTTGAACGCAACGGCGCTCCTCCTTGTCCACCTGGTGCTAACCCGGCGGAATGGATGCTGGGCGCTATTGGTGCTACCCCTGGGTCCGCTAGCCAGGTAGATTGGCACAAGGTCTGGCGCAGGAGCTCAGAGTTCCAGGCCATCCAGGCGGATCTACACCGGTTGCAAAGCCACAGTCGAGATACCGGATCCCATCCCGAGGACCAGGCGAGTCTGCGCGAATTTGCAGCTCCATTCGGCTTGCAGCTTTGGGAGGTTACCCACCGAGCGTTTCAACAATACTGGCGTACTCCATCTTACATATACTCCAAGGCGTCTCTCGTTACTTTGGTCTCTGCCTTCATCGGTAAGTACGCATATTTACCCCATTATTCCCTCCCCCTTTCTGCGACTATCCCACGCTAACGGAGTTGGTGCTATAGGGTTTTCCTTTTTCAAGGCGCCCAATACCGTCCAAGGACTCCAAAATCAAATGTTTGCCATCTTCATTCTCCTGACTGTCTTTGGCCAACTTGTGCAACAGACGCTGCCATATTTTGTCATTCAAAGATCGCTCTATGAAGTCCGTGAACGTCCTTCTAAAGTCTATTCCTGGAAGATCTTCATCCTCTCTCAGATCCTCGTGGAAACTCCCTGGAATACATTACTAGCAGTGGTTATGTTCCTGTGCTTCTACTACCCTATCGGACTCTCCCAAAACGCCGAGCCAGCCCACCAGGTCGCCGAGCGCGCGGGACTCTTCTTTCTCTTCATCTGGGGCTTCATGATATTCACATGCACCTTCACAGACCTCATTATCGCTGGCCTCGAGACCGCAGAAGCCGGTGGCAATCTTGCCAACTTGCTCTTCATGCTATGCCTGATCTTCTGTGGCGTCCTCGCCAGTCCAAGTACCTTTCCACACTTTTGGATATTCATGTACCGCGTGTCACCATTCACATACATGGTCCAGGGCATGATGTCAGCCGCCGTCGCAAATACAGACGTGGTTTGCGCCGCAAATGAGCTGCGGCGTTTTGCGCCACCTGCGGGCCAGACCTGCGGCCAGTACATGCAGGGCTATATCGATGCCGTGGGTGGATATCTGCAGGACTTGAATGCGACGGATGTATGCAGCTACTGCACCATGGGTAAAACTAATGTTTACCTTGACACTGTGAATGCGCCGTACAACCAGAGATGGAGGAACTTTGGCATCTTCATGGTCTATATTGCGGTTAATGTCTCTGGGGCATTTTTTGTGTATTGGCTGGCTAGGGTGCCAAAGAAATCACTCCTTAAAAGGGCGAGAAAATAGTATGGAACTGGCTTGACATCTTGTGTTGACTTTTATTCTTAGAAGAAGACTTGCACCAAAATGGAGGTTAGTTTATTGGGTGGGTGAACGGGAGAGGCCACCCCACTGTGAAGTAGATATAATGCCTATGTGCCAAAGTCATGCCATCGTGACTGTAATATAATTTCAATTGAAAATAAATATATCATCCCATACATCCTTTGATAGATACATATCCAGATTGGCCGTCTGGTCTTATCATTTTAACATTTTCTGAGTAACGTGAGCTGATCTTGTAAGAATCTAAGGAAGAACAGCTAAAGATAGGTATTGTCCTAGACAGAACACCAACCTTAAAGAAGGGAAGCATGATCTAGGAGGGTAGATTGTAGCAGTTTATCAAACTCGAGAAAAGTATAGTACTATAAAAGAATTCCTGTCCCTTTGTGTGTAGATGCATTTAGAGCTAGAGGATGATCTGAAATATAGACTAGACACCACAAGTGCTCAGTGGGAAACTCTTCCAGTCCGTCTCCCAGTTCTCTGCATCTGGCCATAACTCCCACAGTATTTGTTTCAATGGCCCCTTAGAACGCCCCCGATCTTCCATTACATGATCACGTCTAGGAATTCTTGCCATTAACTCTGAATATCTTCCAATTTTTAGAATTTCCAGAGATCCTGGACCGTGGAGCATTGACCTTCTCACAAGATATGATTGGCCAAGCTGGAAAATGACATATTTCTCCATTCGTTCGAAAAACCTGGCTCCGAACGGCACACAGCATAGGTTTTGCAATCGTTGGGTGGGTTGGTTGGTAGTGATGATCTTCCAGATAGACCCAACCAGCTGCTCATCGGTTGCAGCATTGATCAATATCTTCTTGAGCATATCCGGGCTAACCCTTTTTGTAATAGGGTTTGACCTGGGGTCGCAGTGGAGGTCGAGAATCAGGGTATGGAGACGGTAAAGCCCCCCCAAAGCCTGATACATTTTGCATTCCTCAGGACTACCCCCAGAACGTTTGATCTGGAGGCGAAGCTCTTGAAGGTCTGGGCAATATTTGACCAATCGCTTGATGCCAGCACTATCCAAGACCGGATACTTCGTCCCTATATCTTCTGGAGTCGGAAACCGGTAGACCCAATTGGATGCCTCGATCGCTAAACCGTCCAGTGACGAGCCATGGTATGCGAGGATGCGAAATAGGCTATCAGAACTGCGCATGAACCGAAGACAGAGAAAATTGAGAGGTCGAAACGCCAAGACAAGATCCACCATATCGTCGTTATCTGCAGCTATATTAACCATAGGCCCTGTCGGGTACCGTAGGCTGAGATTGATGTACAGGCGCTTCAGGTTTGTTAAAAGGGGAATGACTGCCTTGAGCGGCGCTGGATCACGAGACACGGAGACATCCAATGATACAAGTCGAGATAGATCTATAACCTGCCCCAGCTTAGGGAGTAAGTTCTCCCATATTCCAGCCCACCGAAACGTAAGTGAATCTAGACATAGGGTTGGCAATTCTGGGTTGGAGATGGCTAAAGCCTGTAATTCCTCCTCGAGTTTATGGTAGGCACTCTCAAGCTCATCCATCTGGAGCCGAATTGTTAGGTGCTTTAGATTAGGAGGCAATCCTATCAATGGCAAAACCTCTTCCATCCAATCTTTTTCCGCGGTAAACCTGTTCCAAGGCCAGTCCAGAGCCAGGCTGCGGAGGCCGGGCGCATGGAGAACATCCCGGTCGAACGGAGCCTGGGAGATCTGATCATCGTGTCTCTGAAATCCGAGAGACTGGAAACCCCAAATATTCAAACAGCAGCCTGGGTGATTGTCGCGTACGACTGCGTACAGCGCCGAGGGAAACTGGTTGTGCAGACCATAATTCAGTTCCCCCAGGCGCGGAAGATGTGCAATTAGCTCCGTTACCGGCTCCCATTCCATGTCGATCAGAGGCGGATAGACCTCGCCCTGCCAGATCACCTCAGTGGCAATACCGCTTGCCAACTACGCATCAAGGAAGGATGTAGCTACATCAGGGGGCCGAAGAGCGGAAAAGTTGCCTTCCAGCTCATTGATAAAATCCGCATCTTCCCGAAAGACCACCGGCCACGTCATAACCGTTTTCCCTCTTGGTGGGCAAACCATATCCAATCTTCGGGTGTATTCCAGATAATGCCTCCCCAGCCCACCCTCTGTAAGCTCGGACACGCTTTCATTGGCGGGTTTGGTTGCACGGAATGTCAAAGTAAGAGTTTCGTACAAGAGCGGGAGTGCTGTGTTGTAACAGAGGTGGTTTACTGAACTAAGAATTCGAAGATCTTTGAGTGAATAGTCTCTAACCTGAGTCTTGTCAGCATCAACAGGGGGGGACGAAGAAGGCGAAGAGGGTCAGTACATGGAGACAGATCTGGTCTAAAATTTCTCCCGGAAGGTTGTTCATGGTGATTTTGCCGGTTGGCCCTGGCTTGTTCTTTTGGCAAGGGTGGAGGCGGGTATAAGTAGGTACCAAAACGCAAAGGAAGAGGTTACCGCCTGCCAAGATATAGTTGTTATTTGATTGGCTGTCTTTCAAATATACATTCCTAGCGGATTTAGTGGTCTTCTTGGACCTATTTGGACAAAATAAACCCGATGGGTGAAAGACGTCTGATACCCAGTATTCCTGTTCCTGATCCCTCTTGCTTAATGCATATATTTCAGCAGTTACATTTTAGCGTACTACAGAGAGGCAACATTGAGAACTACGCGCATGCCTTCATGAGTTTCTATTTTTTTCTACGATATATTTGCGCGCAGTCATCTCATCATATGCCTGTCCAAAGTCGTAGTCACCATCGGACAGCTTTGCAGCCCCTGCCGTGATCTTATGTTCTGACGTGAACCTTGCAGAGGCTTCCCACCACTTTCTGGCTGATAAATCTGGCTTCCATCATGAGAGGAAATAGCGTGTATAAAACTACTTATTAATTATGCTGCGGTAATATCACAGCTGGAATGACATAGAATCCAAATTGTGAACAATTACGTGAGCTGACGAAGGATGACTATGCGATGACTCACCACAATGTGCGATTGTCATTGGCCAAAGCTGTCTGTGACAAATCACTATATTAAAGTCAGACCTTAAATTGATTAACTTCGATCCATTTCACGACTTTTTCTCAGATATCCCCCAGTTTTGTCCTTCGAATGCATTAAACCCTCAAAAGGCCACTGCGCAGCGATTCCCAATGCAGTTCTATCCCAAGGCGCGGCATCAACACCATCTGAGCGTCCATGACCCGACCATTCGCTCGCTTCGCCTCGGAGTCTTGAGAGCGGCAGCCATCAACCTGGTTATTTTGCAGCTGCTTTTCTTGGCCCTTTTCTGCTATATATTCGGGTCTCTGTTTAAGCAGAGCACCCATATCCACAATCTTCATATCCTTTTCGTTGACTATGATGGTGGTGCAATTGGAGATGCAGTTCGCTCTGCGTATCAGCAGCTCAAAGGACCTGGTTTCCCGACACTAATTGAGCAGCCGGATGTGGTCTACCCAGAGCCGCCAACTATTGGAAACGCAGTCTGTAACATTGAGTACTGGGCAGCGTTGTACATCACTTCCGATGCTTCCACCCGCTTAACCGATGTATTTAGCGGGGGTTCGGCGGCCTCTACCTATAATAGCAGTGACGTGCTCACCCTCGTCTGGAATGAAGCCCGCTATTCGACCGTGGTCGACTCCGCTATCGCATCGAACATGCAAACACTGTCAGATGCTGCACGGGTTACATATTCCCGGACTACTGGATTGCAGGCGCTTCAAACATTAAACACGACGGACCCTGCGGCCGTCGCCGCGTTCTCCGACCCCTGGACTTTGACCGATGTTAACATCCAGCCAACAACGCAAGGCTCCCGGCTAATCTACAACACCCTCGTGATTATCCTCATCATGATCCAAGAGTTCTTCTACCTAGGTTATATCAACGGTCTCTACCAGCAATTCCGCCTCTATGTATCCGTCAACCTTCGCCGCATCTCGATTGTCCGCTTCCTCATCTCTGCGACATACACATTTATCGGCTCGCTCTGCACGACCGGTGCGATCTGGGCATTCCGGAACGGCTGGAATGTCAACGGTGGGCAATTCATGCTGACCTGGATGGCTCTTTGGCTCTTTGCCCATTTGAACTTTCTCGTCCTGGATATCTTTACCATCTGGCTCCCGCCACCCTATGTCCCAATGGCCTTGATAACCTGGCTCGTGCTCAATGTCACGTCTATCCTCTTCCCGTTTGAGCTGTCGCCGGGGTTCTATCGGTGGGGGTATGCCCTACCAGCGCATAACATATTCCAGGTTCTGATAGACATTTGGTCGAGGGGATGTAATCCAACACTTGACTATTCATTGCCTGTTCTCTTTGTGTATGAACTCTTCGGTTTGACGTTTAGCACGGTCGGTGTCTTTCGCCGTGCACACTACGCCGTGATAGCGAAGGAGACGGAGGAGAAAACGTTCCAGGACCGCATTGCGGCTGCTATCGGAGAACAGCGACCGGTTGAACCCGCGCAGGACGAACCGACGTCACCGGAGGGTGAGGAAGAAGTAGGCCAGCTGGAGCGCCGTGCTACCGCGCTTTCGGAGCAGGAGGAGCTGGGTGACCGTATATGGCGGGAGATGTCCAAGGTTGAGCGGAGACAGTCGTCCCGGAGAAATACAGGGCCCTGTTTTGATCTACCTTTCTCCGAGAAGTAAAATTTCCGTTACATTAGGCTATTTGAACCACCCGAGAACGTTTTAATCGATACTCTAACTTCCTAATTAATGCAGTTAATTTCCCTGTGCTATATTTCCGTATAACATGATAACAGGACTTCCAATTGGGGGCCAAATTATTTCAATATCTTGTGTCGTATATCCTAAGGTATCGATATCATTCACCACTACCTATCATAACCGCCTAACTGTTGGATACGAGGGCAAAAAAACCCAACCGCAGCATCGGAGCCTTGACCAGTGTTAGCGGCGCTGCCGTGCATTCCATCATGCCAGAATAGACAACGGATATCCAGTAGTTGCAGCCACACAAAGTGTTAAGCGCCCAGCAACTCCAACGGGTTGGGACCGATAGATATTCCGACAGATTGGGTGGTATCCAGATATGAACTAAATCATCATTACTGTTTCTCCTCGCCCCTAAATAGCTGTGCCATGTGGAGGTATTTCGGGCACTGCAGCTACACGAACATGACTCGACAAGGCCAACAGGGGAGGAGCGAGGAAAATGTACTTCTGGCTGGAAGGCAAAAGGAAAGAATCAATTTCCCCCTCTCCCACCCACAAATCCCCAAGTGCCACTACTAGAGCTTCATTTTTGTCTCTAGGGCAACATGCGCACCGTAGCTACGTTTCAATCTAGAATTGCACTGTCGGGCCACCCTCCAACATCACCAGAACGTTCTATTCCATATTGTCGTTTATTTTCTTCTACTCCAGCAAGGCCACACCCACGAGGCTGAATCCGGCTACACGCGTAACCCGTAGGACCATTCTGACCTGGCAAGATATTAGTGGATGAGGTCAGTCCTGTGTTGGGTTTGCTGCGCTGCACAGGCAGTTGGGACTAACACATGCGCCGGCGATTTCTAACCCCCAACACTCACTACCTCCCACATCCCATATTTCAGTGGTGCTATCCTGTCCAGGATGTCGTCGTATATTCTCTCCTCAGTAAAGACACTCATACCCTTTCCCGGCCCAGACACGATGTCATCCTCTCTTAACAACGACGGGAATATCCAACCGACCGAAAGACTATTTGAGTTGGACCCCAAAGGCGACATTACCTTGATTGTCTACAACGTCCCAAAATCCTTCCCATACGACTTGAAAGACGTGAATTCTTCCATCTTGGACGGATTACCAGATACAGACACAGAGTCTTGGGACGACCTCCGGGAACCGCAAGAGAACGACGATGAGACCCCCACAAAGACACAAAGCCGTCGCAGCTCAGATCAACGTCGATGCCCGCTCCGAATCCGTGCTTCTTCGAAGCACCTCACCCTTTCCTGTCCCCAGTTCGAACGCACCCTGCGCAATGATTTCCAAGAGGGCACTGCCCTGCGAGAGAAAGGCCATGTCGAGTTGCCAATCCAGAAATGGAACGCGATACCGTTTCTTCTCCTGATGATGATCGTGCATGGAAGGCTCCGGGCGGTCCCCAGGAAAGTTTCTCTCGAGCGTTTGGCCGAGGTGGCGCGCCTTGTAGATTATTATGAGTGTTACGAGGCGGTCGAGGTCATTTCGGAGATGTGGATTCAGTCTCTAGGAAATGACCTACCAACGGGGCTTACCGTGGGAGCTGTAAGATGGCTTTGCATCTCTTGGGTTTTCCAGAAGGGTGATATCTTCAAATCAATGACACAAATTATTCAAAGGGAGAGCCCTGGCAGGGTTGTCCCCGGGGAACTTCCTGTTCCAAGCCATATACTGGGTAGATCCACCCCACCTTCCAAATCAACGCGCACGCGGGAAATGTGTTGACAATGGCCTTATTCCAGATGCCCTAGAGTCCTCTAGTGCGCAATTTATCTTGACGATTATCGGCGCTTTCGACCGATTGAAAACACGGCTATTAGACGGCCCTACGCTGTGTAAATCGGGACATGAAGCATGCGACTGTATGTTGCTTGGAGTTTTGGCAAAGGGGATGCGGTCGCTGAAAATTGCACCGCCCGACACATCTATGATGATGATGAGTGTAAAACAGCTTCTGGAAAAATGCCGTGAAGCGATGCGTGTGCCCTTTTGGAGTCCTGGTGATGAGTACCCATGGCACCGGTGTGAGATACTCCAGATAGTTGCTCCGCAGATGAATAGTTTGGAAACAGAGTTGATAGGGTTGTATATCGAGGACTTCACCAAGCTGCGTCGCGAGCTTCTGTAAGGGAGGCAACTGGTCTCTTGGTTGCATAATACACAGGCTGAAGACTTTCCTTTCTCTTTTCTGCGGGTAAAGAATGACATTTTACACGTTTCGGTATGGATTTTACTACACCAGCTGCAGCAACTAAATGCAAGTTCAGACCTTCATATACAGCTATTTTCACTCATTTCAAATAGGATTATTTAGACAGTACTTTATGCTATCCTAGGTACAGATGATCAAAAGACCTATTGCTTTACATTTAGTTTTTTACTCTTCTTCAAAGTCCACAATCTCAATACTAAGTCCTGGAGGGACCTCAATCGCCTTCAGTCCATCGAGATCAACATCATCTGGTGCCACGACCCTAGGCATTCGTAGCTTAGGTTAATATAAAACAGCGTCGAAAGGGAATGGGACCTTACTGCATAAAATGGATGGGGGGAACGGTAAATGTGGAATCAAACTCATCCGGGATTGTCAGGTCCTTGCCCTTGTACACGTTTCGGACACTTTCAATCTCGTCAGCCGTCGTTTATCTCGACAATTCTTGGGGGTGCTATCCATAACTGGAGGCATACTTATTGGCTAGTTTCTGGCCGTCGCCGTAGTATTCATGTGCCAGCTCGTTGTCGTAGCGGATGTCGAAGGTCTAGAGTGGACTTGTCAGATCGGTCTTTCAAAGTTTTGACCCAGCCGGCTTACCAGATTCTTAGGCATCTTGATAATTGTTCTGATGCTTGGTTCAGATATACAATAAGTGGGTATTTAATAGGTATGAATGAGTTTCTTTGTTTCAGATGTCGGAGAACTACGAAGAGCTTGCCATTTATACCCGTTAAACGTGCCTGTACAATTGAGTTTGTGGTTGACGTGCGCTGAGCTCACGGTGATTAGGTTACATCAAAAACTTACATCTATGATTCATTAAGGCACTGGCGCAACAACAAGAGAGCTCCTCGAGGTTATACTGCATCATGTTGAGGTAGTTCGGGTCGGAAACCTTGAGCCAGGCATCCGGGTTTTCCGGTTCGCCGGGCTCCCTCACCCACTCATCTCTCATGGATCCTAAAGGTTAATTGGGGGCCAACAAAGAATTACATTGCAGGGCCGTCCGCCTATAATGGTTGATGGTCGCTCATTGTTATCAAAGTAACGCAGGCATAGTTTTATGCTTGGCGATCATTTCCTTATATGAATACATAAATACTCAGCCACTCACTCTCAATGTTGGATACAACTACAGCATCAAAATCTATTACAAATATGTAGTCTATAGTAAGGATAATGGAAACCATGGCAGGACCCGTAAATCTCTCTCTGGGAACAGAGGATGAAACTACAAATGGAAGGTGTAAGGGGAAATATATTTGACCAATACAGCGTGGACTTCCGTCATTCCACACGAACGATTGCCCATACGCAACGACGAGGCTGACTACCCGTGTAATCAAAGATTCTTCTAGGTAATGCTCATGGAGACAACTTTCTGCAGACGAGACCCATGGGACAATTCGAGAGCAAAAAAATCAGAGTCACAGCAAATTGTCCAGCGAATTAGCGACTATGTCTATGCAAGGCCAGCACCGCGTGAGACAAGCGCCCTCATGAGCTCAGCCCCGCGAAGTCAGCCTCACCGAAAAAAAGCAAGCAACAAGAAAACGGTTCTCAGAGGTGCCCGACCGAAGGGAGAACACGGGTTTCCGCTCATTCAATCTTGACCTGACCGAGGGATGATAATAGGGAGTGCAAGGATGCGTGCACTTTCCGACCGACCCTCTAACGGAGCTGGATCTAGGACCCTCGCCAACAATGACTTCCCTCCCAATGACCAACCCACTCGGAAATTTCGAGGGCCACGACCAGGTAATAACAGTCCTCGGAGCGAAACGACGCAAGATTTTTCACACAAACGATGAAACAATATGCCCTGACCACCAACAACCCGACCAGCCCCGAAGGCGGTTGCCACGAGAGAATTACAGAGTTGGATGGATAGCGGCTTTACCGCAGGAGATGGCTGCCGCGAGGGGAATGTTTGATGAGATACATGAGGACTGCGATCGCACACAAGGGATAACAACACGTATATCCTCGGAAGAATATCCGGCCATGACTGTGTCCTCGCTTGCTTGCCTGTTGGAGTGTATGGGACAACTTCTGCAACGGAGGTAGCTAGTGGCATGCCATTCAGCTTCCCAAGAATTGAGTTCTAGATAATCGATCCCCGGAAGGATGACTACACCGTCATTCATGTCAGACACAATTATTCGTTCTTGACATAGATTAGCTTTTGTACGGTACATAATTTTCATGTCTAATCCCAAGCTAATATCAGGTTCAATCCGATTTAAATCTATCTACTCAAGCCGAGTTCCGCGGCAGTTAATATCAAAGTTCGAGCTCTGTATCAAGAAACCGTAAAAAGGCCACCTTATGACGGGAAACGATTTGACACCAAGTATGAAGCATTATAGGTTACATCACCGTACAACCCCACTTGTTCTCGACAGCGGTAAGTCGAGTCTGAAGGCCCTCCAGCTCCCTCTCATAGAACCTTTCCTTGGCTTCCGCTGCGGCCTTTTGCTCCGCCAGCAGTTTCTCGTAGTATGCCTTGAGGTCCTCAGCCAGCATCTCATCCTTCTCCTTCTGAGCAGACTTCATCTCCTGCTGCATTTGTTTCAATTTCGCTTCGTAATCTGCCTTGAGCTTCTCCATCTCCTGAGCCACCTCCCTACCCGCTGCGGTTTTCGAGAGGGTGGTTCCCCGCTGGAGCTCCTTCTGCAGCCGTGTCACCTTGGGTTGGTTCTCCATCACAGTTTGAATTAGACTGTGCGCATCAGCAGGCCTATTCTTGTAGTTGTAGCACGTAGCCCCATATCGAATGAGATCACCCCAGAAATCTCCAGTGTCCTGGAGCTGCTGCTGCCGGCGGGCACCGTCTTCGGGGGCGACCTGGTTCCAGAAGGTTGTCACGAGCATGACATTCTTCATGTTTTCTTCTCCGACTAGTTTCCTGAACATCCTGATATTTTTCATGGCGCTGCTACCCACTCGTGGGTCTGTGATGCGGTGGAGGTAGAGGAGGCCTGAGAGACGGACCTCTTGCCCTGCATCTTGGAGGTAATCTGCTATCGTTATGAGGATATCCGAGTCCTTCAGATTCGTATCGTCGAAACCGGGTGTATCGATCAGATGAACCGTGCGTTCGTTGATCTGGGTCGTGACGACTTCGATCTCCTTGGTGCCTGTATCGATTGTAATCTGCGTCAGCTTAGCAGATCTAGAAATGGCTAAGGGAATGGAAGACGATACAAGATTCCAGATCATGGCCGATCTTCATCTCTTTCCCTGTTACATCACTAATAAAGGAAGTCTTCCCGACACCGGTCATCCCCATCACTGCAATGAGGATATCGTCATTTTTGGATGATCCTGGGATAAGGGAGCGAAGACCAGACGCTAGATTACCACGGAAGGATTGTTGGGATGAAGCCGTATTTTCTAGCCCAGCTGCGTGGAGCTCCTGGGGAGTCGGCTGGTATGGTGGTAGGCTCTCTCCAACTGAGACCCAGGGGTCATTCTCCTCTGGAAGAGGGTAGGCCATGGCAGTGTTCCTTCCGTGAGACATTGGGACGCGCATGTGGTCGTTGTTTCAGCTGGTGGAAGTGGACTTGGAAGGTCGATTGTTTGCCAGATTATCAAGTGCGGAGCTCGTAGCCGCCGGAAGGTTAGGAGGGGGTCAGCCTTTTTCTTTATGAAGTGGCGGAGGACGGAACATTGCAGCCTGGTAGTCCGGTTTGCGATCAGCCTGACGCAGCTCCTAGCGGCTATTACCTCCGTCCCTGGAAGATGCGGGGTTTTGATTTGCCTTGCTGCAACCAATAACACGAGGATGTAAGAGCGTGGCGGTTGACATCTCCAGCAAACCAACAGCAGCTATTCATGTCCTGACCTGCTGAGAAAATAGAGGAGACACCCGACTGGAGGTGCTTGCGCAAGGAGGCACCATGTACTACCTGAGTGAAAACTAATTGCCGATCGAGGGAATATCTACTATTGCGTCTACCATGACGAGCTATACTAGAGCATTAAGATGCCCTCAAAAGCTTATCAACAATCCTATCGAGACCCCAGTGTTCAGCTAACTGTACCGGTGTCATTCCCTCCGCATTCCTCAACTTCACATCTGCACCACCTTCTAACAATGCCTCGATTGCCCATCCAGCACCAGCTTTGGCTGCATTGTGAAGAATAGTATTCCCTCCTGCACCGGCCACATTCGGATCTGCCCCCGGCTCGAGAAAAAATCTTATCACCGTATCTGCGTAATCCCCGTCTAATGATAACATCGGAAATAAGGCCCAATGGTGGCCATAGACCCTGTTGATATCCGCCCCATGTTTAATGAGGAGATCCAGGAGCCCGTGAAGGCATTTGAATTTCTCATTTGACCGGATGAGACTCCAGTATTCACATGATTCGTTTACATCAAGTGCAGCTAACAGCGGTGCATTGGACATTTCATCTCCGCTGGGATTTCGCCCCGTGCTCTAAAAGGACACGCATGGTATCTGTGACCCCTTCTTTCGCTGCATAGTAAAGTGGCGTTCAGCCAGTGTGGTCCTTTTTATCGACGGTAGCCCCCATGTCAATAAGCAAGGCAACTGCTTTTGGGTCTCTGGATTCGGCCAAATAATGCAGGACAGTTTGCCCGTGATTGTCCTCCCCATTGATATCGATGGTGCCACCCTTGTGTGCGAGAAGTGCCTTCAGTATGTCTTCGTGCACGCTAGACCGCGATCCACGGATGAAACGGCGCACATCAATTGGGACATCTGCGCTCCCGGTATCGAGGGAAAGTAGAAGTCGGAATTCATTGCCACGATCATCCCGTTCTGAACGACAAACAAGCCAAAGGAGGTGTTCGAGGCTGAAAATTTCGCTAGTGGACGTGACTCTGTAGTCTAGTAGAAGCTGAATGAGGCCTGCTCCACCACCTACCGTGCATCGCAGCGGCGTTAACACGATTGTGGAATTCACTCTCGAGTAATATCCTGCATTCACATCGGGGCCGTTGCCGTTCTCAAGTAACCACCGGGAGGCGTCTATATTGCGCGCTTCCAGGGCTGCGTACAAGGCATTGCGCTGCTCGGGATTTCTGTGGTTTATCACTGCGCCTCGAGAGACGAGGAGTTGCATCATCTCAACATTGTTCCCCCATGCCGTATGGTCAAGCGGCATCCATTCCCTCATCACCCAGGAGGATGCATCCTTCAGTCCTACACCGTTGACGTCAACACCTTTGTCGAGTAACTCATTCACCGTGACGGTATCACCGTTATCCACCGCTAGACGCAACATGGCATTCCTGTGCTCCTCCGTGCCGAGATAAGCTCCGTATTTCAAAAGTATTTGAACAATACCATATCGATCGTGATTCTGTTTCCCGTAGTCACCGATAGACAGGTCCAAGGCGAGCGCTACGGGAGTCTTCCCTTGCCCGTTCTGGAGATCAACAACATACCGGCCCCTATTTTCCAAGAGAAGTTTCACCATCCTCAGCCCATCCTCCATTCCAACACCACCTGCAACTCCTCTATGAAGTGCTGTATTGGATTCACTATCCTCCCACCCAGGATCTGCGCCCCGCCGCAAAAGAGTCTCCACCCCCCAGACCCAGCACGTTGTAGCCGCCATAATCACGGGCGTCGCATCGAGGTCCTGCTCTATCATCTGATACACGTTCACTTCCACTCTCGCCTCCAAAAGCGCACACACCACACCCTGGTCCTTCTTTTTGATCGCTTCGAAAAGGAACACGTTCTCTCCAGAAATGGCTTCTCTCACATTGGCATCACTCTCAACCCGACTCAAAATCTCTGTCACTATCCCTCCATGGCCTCCGTCTATGGCAACCTGCAGCGCTTCATTCAGGTCCTCGGCATTCTGTCCGTGGTCCAGAAGAGTGCGCACCACGCCATGATGTCCGTTTTGTGCTGCATCGCACAGAGCCGTTCCCAGGCCGGATTCATTTATTCTCTCACTTTCAATCTCGAAATTACTCGGGATATAGGACACAACCCCCTCATGCCCGTTACTAGCTGTTTCAGCGAGCACCGATGGTATGAGAGCCCGATTCCCTACGTCGTACTGGTATTCGGTTACCAACTTCTGGAGGAAGGCGAGAGACCCCTTTCTCCCAACAAGTACGAACAACCTGTCCTTCGCTTCGTCCGTTGCTATCTCGAGCGCCCAGAGCGTTGAGTCCAGCTGTTCGTGGAGACGTTTGCATGTGCGAACAAGATTGTTGACATGTCGGGGGTAAAGCTTTGAGCTTCAGATAGTTATTTATCTTTGTATTTGTAGGCAAGCAACTAACTAGTTAGTTAACTACCTGGTAAACATGACAAAGGCATCAAGGTATTCGCAGACCGCTGATTGGTTGAAGTGCGTTCGCCTAGCGCTGAGCACGTGCCAACACTTAGGCGAACCATGCCCCAGGCACCAAGGTGTCGACACAAGGAGTAATTGTGAAGCTTGACGAATAACTTCCAAACTAAGACGACACTCTCCCCCGTCCTCTCAAATATCCAAAGATCGTACTCGATCGTGGCAACAACATCGCTGCAGCCTGAGCAACAAAAAACCACACAGACACCATATCCGTCTCGGACTCGATATGATTCCTCGCCACAATCAGCTCCGTCCGCAAGACAAGCATCAAGGACATGATTCTGCCCTGCGAGACACTGCAATTGTAAACAGGCCTCTTCCAGAAGCTTATTTCTCACTCTGTGGCCCCACAAACCACGCTACTCAAAGTCATCGTTACCTGCGTGTAGTTGGGAATGGTTTCCCGGGTTTTCCGGCACGCAACACCCACGGTATTTGCCCTGGAGCTTAGGAACGAGTAGGGCTTCATTCTAACTCTCGTTATCTGACTAAATATCGAACGTGATTTGCTACAGCTAATATGACAATTCAGCCTATCTTTAATCCCAAGAACCTTGTCACGACCCAACGAAACACCAATACTCCAGTTAAACCCTTTTACAATGAACGCTGAAATATACAACCTGTAAAAGCAAAAATGGCCTCCATAAGGCTACCGTATCCTTGCATTCAGCCATGGATCCAAGAGCAGTTCCCTTGCCGTCTTTCTGTCCTCAGGTCGCCATTGAAGCATCCCCCTCACGAACGCCAAGAACATCTCCTTATTTCTCCCCTCAAGGTACTCCTCAGACTTTTCTAAGCTGGCTTGTCGTAGTATCGCTATATCCTGCTTCCACCTCCCTGTAACACATTATTAGCCTCTTTCTGCAGGTAAATTTCTCAAAGGAACGCGGGGGAACCTACCGTCGCGGGTAAAGAACTCATGGCTCCTCTTACCACGGCAGAGCAGATCCAACGGCGGCGGACCCAGTATACCAATAACTTCCGCAAGGTGTCCACGGGTGGAATACCCTTCCCCATCGGGATCATTGCCAGAGAACAGGTGCTTGCCTTCAAAGAGGTCCCATATCTAAGTTCAGCCATCAGTTAGCCCTCTCAGACACATAAGCCCAAATGATTGTATTCTTACCATGACGCCAACATTCCATATATCCACCGGATAGCTCCATTCCATTTTTAACATTACTTCTGGAGCTCTATAAATATTCGGCTGGGCATCATGATCTCTCTTTTCGTCCCCTCGTACAGCCGAGCCAAAATCACCCAAGACCGCGTGGCCAAATACTTTTGGTAAGTCGAACCGTCGAGAGGCGTATACGGGCATCCCATCGATAACCTTTCGCGGTGAAGGGTTGTCAACCTCGGCGTTGGCAAAGCTTTCAAGAATCGACTTGTCCTCGATTTCCTGAAGTATATTGTCACTCTTGATATCTGCTCAAGACCCGGGTCAGCGCCAGTACTACAAGATAGCAAAACCTGGGGGTGGAGCATCTTACCCGTATGAACAAGCCTACACTCGGTATGCAGGTAGTCAAGTGCGAGAAATACCTGGAAAAGACCTGCCTTGAGTAGATCTTCCGTAAACCTATGAGTCGGATGCCGACATAGGAGATCTTGGAAACTCTCCCACATTGGCTTCTGGACAAGGCACTGATGATCGCCTCCGGGGCGCGGAATCGTGAATAAATCTAGTGCTGTTCGCACATATTCAGAGCCGGGGTGTAACGAATTCCGTTCGTTAAGCTGCTTGTAGATCTGGAACTCCTCTTGGCTTTTTCTCCCGCGTCTATATACCTTGAGTGTGACATATTCATGGCGTCTAGCTAGGTTAGCCGAGGTGTGAGGAGTGGAGGAGGAGGAAATGACTCACTCAAGAACACGCGCCAGCCATACTGTAGAGGTTACCCCGAATCCGAGCTTACTAATGACCTGGTACTTGGAGTCGAACATATCGCCAATATTGACAGGATAGTATTGTCCCTTCTTGAACGCTTCGAGACTTTCCTCCTCGAGCACCTTGGATTCACCCATGATTTCGAATGTGGTTGTCGGCGGGGAAATGCCGGGGGAAGGGGCCCTTCCTATCGCCCATCTGACCCATTTCAGTAGATCGTCCATAATAAGACCACAAGAGACCAGCGTAGGATATTTTGCTGAGAGTGTCAGGAAGCGAATGAAGGGGATGTGATGAGATGATAAGACAGTGTTTTTGTAATGACGAATCCGAATTCGGGTGTTTCACCAACAAAGAGCAAAACAGGTAAAACGAACCCCAGCCACCGTTGACGCTATTCTTGTATTGTTGTCCATTATCACTTGCTATAAGCAAAAAGGGAGCAAGTTTTATTGTAAACTTCCGGGAACTGCCAGCGTTAATCGATTCAAGGGAAAACAAAGGAATGAAGGAGATGAAACCGAGAATGAAGGAATAAAGACAGTTAAAAAGATGCAGGAAATCGAAACACGAGAGGTGAAATATCTAGGAACCAGAACAAAGACAGCCAAAAACAGAGTGGATACATTTTTTGTGGAGTTTAAATAAAGTATGGCAAGTGGAGTGAGAGATGCGCCAATTGGAAAAGAGTAAAAGACCCATCCAGTTTTTTTGATATCGGATGTAGAACTGGAATCCCGAACAAGCCTAACCACTTGGATATATTTCTTTACCTTAATTCAAGGATGGTGTCTATAATGTGGATTTAATCGTTGAATTTGCCTAGGGGGGTGATAATAACAAGGACTAGATAGTATAGAAGACACTGTATACAAAAATCATCACAACTCTTCTTACCTCTAGCAGAGTACTATCCCGATAATATATTGAGGTTCACATCCTCCCCATCCATGTATCCGTCGATGTAAGGTTCACAAAGCAAAGAAAAATTCCGCTCACCTCGTCGTCTGAGTATAACCGCCCGCTGCACACACATAAGATACAGATGGTCTTTATGGTGCTTTTAGTTTGCGACAATCCAGCCATATTTAAGCTTTGGCTATGTGATTAGCACCTCAAGCGAACGAGTTTGTTGCCTAGTTATTGCAACGGACCGCGGAGTTCGTCTTGCTACCTACTATGTAAGTACCAGGTCGGAACCAGGCAGAGGATGGTGGCATTCAGATTACATTTTAGGTACTCATGGCAAGAATTTGTTTGAAGAAGATATTATCAATTCCAGTTTCTATCAGTCTTTTTCGAGCGTCCTGGCTCCCAGTTCTCCACTTTCCCAACGGTAAAACCTGACAATCTCATTCCCACTCTAATCAAGAACCTTAGGCCCGCAAGACCCCGGATAACCCAGGGAAATATCATCAAAGAATACCTTCCCGGTGTACGACGAGCCCTCGAACGTGCAGCCGGCACTGATCTCCAGCGTCTCAGTCGCCCTCTTGGGCCTCCAGTGTCCTGTCAGCGTGTTCCACATGCCCGAGTTCTCATCATACGTAAAGTCCAGGCGGGTGATGGATTCGCTCGAATTGCCCCGTTTCACAGAAACATAGGCCGAGCAGTAATCGGAACCGTCAGAGCCGGTGCCCCAGGCCTGTGCGCTGAAGGTGTAGTTGGCGGACGTGTCGAGACCAGTCAGAACCTGGGTGAGGGTGTTTGCGCTGTTTCCGGGCGAGCTTTCGAGGGAGCTAACATCGTCAGCTGATTTTCTTTCCTTCTTTGTAAAACGGGGCGCTTTGAACATAGCTTGAATGTGCTGGGGTTAGGATACATACAGGCAGAACTGTCCGCTGAATGGTGGAGATCCATAGGTTCCATTCACCACTTGCGCGGCATCAACGGGGTAACTGTTGGGTTCCAGCTTCCATGGCCAGAGACCACCACTTTCAAATCCTCCATTTTGGACCACATTGTAGGAGAGAGATGGGGCCATTTTGTCTGGTTGGAATTATATCAGAGTTCCTTTCTTCAATGGAAAAATGTTGACAAGCAAGCCAAAATTCCCTGCAGAACTTGATCTTTTAAAAAGCCCAGGACCACTAAGATAAGGATCGACCGGACCTGAGCAGGATCAACCTGGCATTGCGGCAGTGCAGCACTACTGCTGGTAAAAATGAGATACAGTCAGCACACCTGGCATGTCAGCGCAGGATGATTTGCTAGGTCTCACGATTTGCGGTCGCTAGCGGTGGGGGCCCTTTTTCTGAAACAATCGCATGGAAAAAAGCTTTTCAGGAGTCGAAGTGCAGGAGTTTTGTCATTTAATCTCCGCTGTCCTCCACATCCTCAGCCAGCTGCTAATTAGTCCGCGATCACGCCACAAAGCTTCAGCTTCATACTATCTCAGATCAGTTTCAAGCCACAATCAAAATAGAAGGCACCAAAGGAACGAATTTAATGAAAATCGGAATCAAATTCTTGGTCTTTATCTCAGGCAGAAATTGGCAAAATTATTCACCCGATTTCTCACAGCCCCCTCGGACTAAATTTCCCCTGACAATCAGGCGTCCACTCGTGGGTATTTATAACACTTACGGGTCAGCCAATCAGAGAAGGGGGAAATATCTATACACTTTGTCGGCCAGTGAGCAACCCTAACTACCCCAATCATTTTAATCCCTCCTATTCATTCTAATAAAGGGTCCTCTAATAATGGTATTTTTGGACCTCTCTCTTGGTTAAAACTTGTCCAACAACGTTTGGTGATAGAATAGCCCAAGATGCAAGAAGCTCATCTGAGGATTCATGTCCATGTGGGAATGGGCGCTGGGCGTGGCGAGACTCGGGATAAGACTTGGGGTAAAGACTACTTGGGGGAATGACTGTAGACATTGGGTGTTGCGTTTAACACGCCTAGAGCATGGGAAGCCCTCATCACACTGAACTGTTAGGTCTATATTTCACCTATAAAAGCAAATGGGCGGCGCACCCTAACTCTCCGGCGCTTGCATGCGATACACCCTCGCCGGCTTTCCCAAAGGAGGCTCTTCTTGCGCGGCTGGTCAATGGCTCCCATGGTCAGCTTGACCCGCCTGGCATGGTACTAGAATGGTGTTGGCAAACAGGGAAGGTCCGAAGTGTCGGGCATTGGATCTTGATTGAGATGGACAGTGACGCATGCAACGAGGTTGCGATATGCTGGAGAATGAGAAGGGAGAATTATTTAACTTCAACACCAAGTGGAGACAGGGTGGGTCATCACTTCGCATTCCCGATGAAGAGAGACTCGTCATGCACAAGTTATTTGAGCTGCTTGGATCAGCGTCCGACGACGACCCTATTGGCATTGAAACAACTATCTTTGACTTTGGTGTAACATCGGTTGACTTGTTCCAGCTTGTCCAACGCATTCAGGAGAAGCAACGCGGACCGCGTCAAAGAATATCGGTAGGAACGCTGTTGACCAACCCTACAATCCGGGGAATCGCATCAGCAATTGACTATCTGGATCGGGAAAGTCCAGAATACACCCCGATAGTACCCCTCCAGAAGGGCGGAACCAAAACCCCGCTGTTGTGGGTCGCGAAGGGCCGACGAGAGTGGATGGATCTACACCTGTCAAAATCGGTAGACTTCTCAAGGGAGCCGCCTAAATTTCATGAGTGTGATGGGCTGCATTCTAAGATGCTAAATGCTGATCACGTAGATGCGTTTGCTAAAAAGCTGCGGGCAGCTATACAGGCTCGCGGGATCTAATTGGGTGGTTATGTGAGAGTTTTATGCGCCGAACGTCATTTCCCGGTTTGAAAAAGCCGGGAAGATTCCTATGGAGGATACCAGTATTATATCACTGTACTATTCGGTAGTGTCTTTTAGTGATGTACCATTTTGAATTCCTATTACCTGTATGCTTAGCTTTGGCCATGACGTGGATCACCCAGGATACGGTGCACACAGTGTTAATATCTATATTTGTAGTTACAAATGTATTGTAAGAGTTCTCTGCATGGATAGCAAAACGCTCTCTTAATAATACTCGCCCCCTTGTTAGCCGTTCCTTTGCATAGTAAGGAGTATAGTGGTATCTGTAGGATAGTCTGCATCCAGTGCCTACTCTCCCTACTAACAATTTCCAGTTTGCGCGCGCGGTGATGGATTGCAAGTTTAATCCCCACGGGAACCCAGGAAGTTTCTATCTACCGAGCAGAAAGCTACATATACCAAGTTCATTGCCCCTCTCACTTCGAAGGATGGCCAGTCTGGTTCTATTCCCGAGTAGCGTCTGCCGGGAGAACCCAGTCCGCCTGCCAAAACTTCTCGTCATCAAGCGTCTCGTGCTCCTGCATCCAGGTCATCTTCGATGGGTTCGACGCAAATTGACCGACGAACCCGCCCTTCGGCTGCCTACAGATCCTAGTCTTCGGGGCGATCTTTATGAGAGGGTGGTCCTGCTTTGACCAACTATCCCAACGGCCTCCTTACCACTCTTCCATGGTACCATCATCCACCATCTCATAGGCATAGACAGGGGCTTCGATCCATTCCTGTTTGCCTCCATGCCACTCCTGCCCAGGTCTGCCCGAGATCGCACATCGCTCGGGGCCATACTTTCCCAGTTTAATCGGCTTGTCTCCACGACCCATGACGATTTCCTTGTCCTCGCTCTGGAAGAAAACCCTGTGGTTGGTAAGACGATGCTCATTAGCAAGACTGACTTGATTATGATCTTTCTCACAAGGCTGTGCTGACTTACACGGGATCATTTTCCGCATGCGATGCCGCAATCGAGGACCCTGGGATTGCCTTTCCATATATTCTGGTCTTTTCGACTACGTGGTTACCTGGATCCGTGCCCATCAGACGTTCCTGCGTCCCAGACATGAGGGTTGTATGCAAGCTTACCCTCATCAAGCCGCGAAAATTCCACGATGTTATTATCTGGCAGTTGGGCAAACACCCGCCGTTGGCCCGGCCGGCTGTATTGCAGCAGGGCCATCTGAGACTCCGCGTGAAGCAGCGTTTTGGAGATCAAAACTCGGTTCGGCGGAACTTCTATATCTTCACTGATTCCCTCGGAGAATACGGCCGGGTATAAGTCTTCCGACACGTAGAACACTTCCCTCTATAGCCAATACTTATTAATACCAGCCATGCAAGAGCTACTTCCGGTCAGAGTTTGGGAAGCTTACAAGATTTTAGCGGTCACTGCCCGTGGGGCCCTTCTGGAAGAACGCAGCCGCGGCCAGACCAGAGCCTGGCGCTGCTTTGGCAATGGCTTTGCCCTTGGAAGAGCCACTTGTCTCAAACTGGATGACGTCATACTGGACGACGTTGTGGGAGAGGTCCTACACATAGGCATAGCCACCATTGCTCGCAACCGCGGTCCCTAACACAAAACAACGAATTCGAAGTCAGTGAGTCAATCTATATACTCGCGGGTGATGGGGAAAGGGTACAACTATTGCGAATTTTTTTCTCCGATGAACCCATGGTGAAGACAAGTTTTCTGAATCAAAAGCCGGCAGAATGCAAAGGAAAGCGCGCAATCGTTAAAGCGGATTCCAAGTGATCAAGAGGAGAGAAGGTGAATGCTCCAGCAGGGGAGCAGACGATGTGGATTATATACGGTATTCCACCCCTGTGTCGGCTGGTGCAGGATCATCAACACCCGGCTCGGAGAAGAAGCTCAAGGGCTAAGCTGTTTGAGAGGGTACGAGTATATGGAGGGTAACACAAACAGCTACTATTGCATTCACAATGCCCTCCAAGTGGATGCGTCGCTGATGCTGAGATAGGTTCGCGGGGTTACGGAGTAATCTGGGAGTAAGCTGATCTGCATTAACACACTCCCTGCACCCGCCATCGAGCTCCTCTTAAATCTGTCAAGATCGGCCACTCTCAGCACGTATTGGGGGGCACGATTGCCTGCATGACGCCATCTCGCGTATACCGGGTGAGATGGGTGGACAGGGGGGAACCCAAGCGTGAAAGTCCAACTGAGAAAGCGGCCGGCACAGCACTCAACGCTCATTGATAGGCCCAGGATGGGAGCAACAATCGTGGGTGACTCTGGGGCGTTGTCGCACAGGGGCGACATACATCCTCCAGTTACATTATAATGCATTTCCTCTCCCTCCCTGGTAGATCGAATCATCGCCGTACCCCAAAACGCAGACCTACTACGGTAGGAAGGGTTAGAGAGCGCGCGCGAATGGGCGAATGAACCGCTGCTCCCTGGAGTTGCCCGCAATAATGTACCGATAAAGTTTCTAGGAATGTTCCTCGGCGCTGGAGGTCCAAATAAAACCCTGGCTCCTCCAGAAACGGCATCCCGTCGGGCCCAAACGCTCGCCGCGTGTCAAATGCGGAGAATAGCGTCGGGCCCTTTCTCGTATGTGTAGTGGAACTGCTCAACCAGAGACCCCGCTCCGCAGGGGTCGTGGGACTTCATATCGTCGAGGCGCTTTCAGCAGAGAGGCATTGTCAATGGGTTCCTCGCGGTGGAGCGACACAGCACTCCTGTATACCAGGTTAGTGTATTACCACGGTTTGGCATCTCAGCTCTTCCCGTTCCTTTAAATTTCCTTCTTCCCCATTAGCCAGGTAAGGGTTGAGAAGAATGCACATACCCCAGCTAGATCTGGCAAATCTGACGGTGGCCCACTGCAAGGAGGCAGTCTACAGGGATGAAGGGCGATCTTTAGCCCTACTTACCCCTTGCTTTGAAGTATCCTCACCCCAACCGCTACCTGGCCTATTGCCCGTCATTCGCGAGTCGTGCTGTCACTGTCCGCGCGCGCGTAGCTATATATATTCTGGTCTATCCATGTTTCCTATATTTGTTGTCTATCTGATGGTTCACTAACAGGCTATCAAAGAGCCTCTGCTCATGTCTTCCTATATCGCATGGTGAACCAGAAGCGGGAAAACCTCGTGCGCAACGCGGGCTCAAAACTTTCCTTTATCAATCTCCCAATGGGCTCGTCTTCTGTCTTGGACTAGGACCTTTTTTTAATTCTCACGGTGTAGTAAGACCGTTAGACTGAGACTGGTAAGCTTGCTTTTAGGCCACAGTCCCTGGGTGAGCCAATCGCCTGGTTACCTCGCGAGGACCGTGTTTCGTCCTGCACGGCAGGTCTTGAGCAGGAAGAGCTTCCCCTATGAGCTGTGTGCTTGAAGACACCACACGATGTGTTATGACCTTCAAAGGATGCACCAAATATGGGACTATTCCATTCTGCTTTGGCGGGTTTTGTCCAATTTTGTCCAATGTGCTTCCTATGCATAAATATGCAGTGGGTGATTTACACGAGGAGGACTTTCTGGCTCAACCTAGAGGATACTATTAGAATCATTGGCCATGGTGGGGTTTGGAAAGGAATCTAGATCGCTTCATTGTGGCTCTAGACACAATCAGCCAAGAGGCATCACCCGCTGCAGTTTAAAGCTAGATTTGCCCGATCAACAGGCTGACCCGGCCTCCCTTCCCCATGTGGATCCACAACCGTCGGAACAGCTCAAGCTAGTAGTGCCTCGTATTGTCACCTAAACCAGGAGAAGTGGAAACCGGCCGAAAATGTGATGGCTTTACGAGGAATCCAACTAATAACATTAATTGAACCAGTTTAGACATGGATGCAGACCTTGTCTCAGACAGTGGCCATCAAAAAATTTACCTGTGTACCACAATTGCCTACCTGCTTTTCTAATTTAAATCCCACACCAACGCCAGACGCCAGTCATGGTAGATCGACTGTACCTCCCATCATAAAAGAGGAAGGCTTTCATAATTTCATGAATCCTACATGGGCTCATTGAGCCCCCCACATTCAATAAAACCAGTTAAATCTTCCCACACCCCAAAGCCATCCTTGTAAGTGGCACCACCAACGTCTCAACATCTAACCCCCCACTCTCCTCCAGCCCGCGTAACTCCCGTAACGTCCTCGCCGAGAGAAAGGTATTTCCTTCGCCCCGTGGCGTCGGAGACGGCTGAAAACACAGTTCCTTAGCCGTGCGCCACTCGCCCGCGCTGCAGGCGCGCCACATGCACTCCGGTCCGGGGAGCGGGAGGAGGTCAATCATCTCGTCGTCGAGGGGCTCGAAGTAATCTTCGTTGAGCTTCCTGGCGCGTGCGCCAAGGATGTTGACCATATGAACGAGAAAAAGGTTGCGGCGGAGGGATTCAGTGAATTTCCATCGTTCCCAATCGGTTTCGTCAAGGTGCGGGGCGAGGAGGTGGGGGCGGTGTTGTTTGTAGAGGCGGCGTGTCATCTATCCATATTAAATCAAATCAGACGCGGGAGGAAAGAGACGGAGAGGGGAGGGAGGGGTTTACCTTGAGGAGAAACGATCCGTGCAACTCGGCTTGTCGCTCGCATTCCTCTCGTCGGTGGTGATTCGACTCGCTTAGCCCGTGAGGTTGAAGAACGGCCGCAGGTGGGAACGTATCTCCGAATAAGCCCAGGATCTGGTATACGCAGACTGCGTGGAGGGCCGCGAGACATGTCTCCGGGGTGTGGAGGTGGGATTGGAAGTTGCGCACGAGCTTTTCCCGTTCCTGGTTCACCATCCGGTCGACAAAGCCGTAGTTGGACTCGACAGAGCCGGCGTGGGCCGATACGCAGGCTAGGGCGACTCCCAAGGGCTCAGCCATCCCACCGATCGAGCAGCGATATAGCCCGTGGTGGATGAAAGGGGACCAGAAATCACGCTGGAGGATGAGGCTGGGGTATTCGCGCATGAGCGCGACCAGGTCCTGATACGTATTTTGGAGGCCGTATGGCGTGAGGGGGCCGGTCAAAGGGTAGAAGTTTCGAGCAAAGTACAAGTTTTTGCCGGTCTCGCTGTCATAGCTGTAGGAGCATTCGTCGCTGTTAGCGTAGTCCATCCCATTGGTGAAGACGCCTTCTGGAGGACCGGATAAGGCGTGTATTGGGAGGGGTTGGGGTGTGAACATTGACTTCGGCTCGTCTCGGGCTGCCAATAACGCGGCCGGGGACTCGTGAGATTGACTCCCGAGCGATCCGATTAGCCCTCCATTTTGTCCTATGGAATGTGAGAAGGTAGAAAAGTCATCGTTCCACGGCATCTGCCCCATTGACATCAGGTCCTGGGGGGCGAACATAGTAGTGTCCGGGAACACATTTGCCATTGGGTCAATACCCGGCCCAAACGCATCCCACGAGGTCGGAGTAAGCTCATCAAATCGAGTTACGACCGGTTCATGCGATAGATCGCCCGGTAAACTCGGTTGGGTTGCTGCGGAAGGAGGCGTAACAGAAGAAAGGGAAGAGGAGGTTGCCGCCGAGTTGTGGAGATTGTCGGGCTGAGGAAGATTGACAGGCACAGCAGATGGAGGATATTGACATGGGGTACGCATCTGCAGACAGCGACTGCAGGATGGACGTGTCATGGAGCATCGGAGCTTCTTCTGGGCGCACGTCTCGCAGGATTTGCGCTTCGACTGTCGCTCTTGGCCGACAGTTTTGATGCAGCGACGCCGGTGCCGGTCGCGTAGGTCGCCTATTCAGTGAGCATGTTTACCTGACACTTTAAATCAAAGAACAGCGTACGACGGCTATAGGTTTTGTTGCAGATGCCACATCGGAAGTCGCCATCGGCGGTGGGATGTTGCGGGGCTGGAGGGATCCCTTGCTCCAACTGGTTTGATCTGGAGGGCATAGGGACAAAGGAATGTTTGTAGAGAGAGCTCAAACAAGGGAGGGTGGGGGCTAATTGGCAAGGTGTCGACGGGGAGAATAACAGTTTTGAGCATTATAAATCAGCCCCCAAACGGTTGAAGGGTTGGGGAGGTTTAGCGAGGTCGTAACACCAACAAAGAAACAACAGACACCAATTCAGTCTAGCTGGAAGTGACCCAAGGCACAAGATACCTCCCTAGGTAAAAACGATGTCGACGTGAATCAAATCATAAGAGCTTCTGATCTGCTGGGGATCCGTCGATCGTATTCCGTCCGGCGATCTGCTCCTCCGCCACCCCGTGCTGTCATCCATCTCTCACCAGGACCGGATTATTGGCTCGACCACCTGCACTTTTTCGTCCTGTTCCCAAAGCAGCAAATGTGGTTCTTCATTCTCAGGATCTTGGTCTCGGCCGCGGTTCCTTGTCTGATCGAATCCCACGCCCAGAACTCGGCACCGTGATTTTTCCTCCCGTCAACACATGATGTCACGTCTCCCCCTGATTCTCGAACTCTCGTACATTCCCACCACCACCCAATCGCTCCAAGTATCCATCTATCCATCCAGTTAAGCCTACTAAACAGATCTCGCCCCCCCTCCCCCCCCCCACGCCTAGCTTGCGGGACGGGAGAGCCCATCCCACTTTTCCAGGCCCCCACAACCAACCACGATCACAAGTCTCGACGTTGACAAGCAGGTCACTTTACTAGCTGTGAACTAGTCCTTAGTTACATTGCGAAGTTTACGCCCGAAACAACTAATCCGCTCTTTTACCCCTGAAGGCAAGACAAGCGAACTGGCTGTCGGACACGTATACCAGAATCCTCCCTCCCCTGGCTTGAAATTGGGCCAAATTTCGCCAGTTAATAAATCAGCACAAGCGATGCAACCATTGATTATTAAGCGCAAGGCGATCTGATTGAGTCGGAACTTGACACATGGATGATGGTCAGGAGCGAGGCTAATGGAAGCCACCACACAAAAATAACACGCCGAAATGATCAATCGGTTTTCTGGGCGGAGGTTGGCCTGTGTCCTCGGCATTTCCTAGTCGGGTAGTCTCGCTGAACTGCCTGGGGGAGAAGATTCACCTCAACAACTTTTCCAGAACACCTTCTCTCAAGGTCTATTGCATCGTGGTACAAATTAAAATAGGCCAAATAATAACACAAGATGCAGGAACCTGGTAGAAACCAAAGCTCCCCGCATCGTAACGATCTACGCAGAGAGATTGCGGGTATGCACGACACCTGCAGTTGCATCTCAAAATTGCGATCTCTCACTTTCCAGGGGCTAGGATATTAAGTATGTTTATCTACTTAATCCGATCGAATGACCTTTAATTGAGCTGTAATCGCCTGTTCTCGGTATACTTGCCCTTCATCACCTCAACCCACGATGGAGATGTCGCCGGTTTAGACAAGGTTTAAGTGGATTCAGCCATGCTCCTCCGAGCCCTCCATCCCCGGGCCCATTCCCACCTATTTCAAAACATAGTCGTCCCACGGGGTTTTTGGGGAGCTAATTCTACGATTGGACAACCGTGATGCCAGTCATGTAGTGCGGATATTTCGGTCAACCTTATTAGGACTTCATCGGTGATAGGGCAGTCTCCGACTCCCTGATCGTGCGGGTGGTTTATAACTGAGCCAAACCCTTTCTGATACCTCATATATATGATACTATACCCAAGCTGTTGGTAGCTACCTCAGTAGTCTATACCGACCAGGTATTACAGCTCAGCTTGGGCTGAATGACGTCATGGTTAGGTGGAGTTATGTTCTTTTGTGCTTAGTATGCCTTAGTCATCTACAGTCTAACCGGCATAAATATCTATTGATGCCGCTCGAGCAGCTTTCAGAGTCCAGGAATGCAGGCAGTTCGTAGAGCGTTGACAGTTATATATAATAACCGGTGTAACTTGAATAAAACCCTGTCTCGCAATACAGAAGAGTCAATGTGGCCCTCATCGGCCAAGTGCCTCTGTTGCAATCGTCTATGATGAAATCACGGCGTCGGGGACTCCATTCCCGATCGGGCCATACAACTCTCCGATGCTATATGGGGCAGGTTGCCTTAAAAGGGATCCTTCTCTCACGCAGCTCAGCTTCAGCTCCAACACGCCCATCCTGCACATTCATGTCCTCCAGACCCATCTTTCGCACCCTGAGCACCATGGCCTCCCGCCAACCCCTCCCAGTCGCCGTATGCGGCAAGACAAGAAATATCATGGACCTTGTTACAGCCGCCCTGGCCCCGGAATACGCTAGTACGTTCCACCCTATGAAATGTATTTTTCAGCTTATGGTTCACTCATCAAACCTATCCAGCCTCCCACCGCATCTTGTCGCTGGAAGATGGTAAGGCTCAATTACCCGGCATTCTACGTGAGAAGTCAGCACCCAGCTCTCCTGGTTCGCCCATCGCTGTTGTGATCGGCGGTGGATACACCCCAGAGGAAGTTGAGTCGATGCGGAGTGCGTGTCAGGGCTCACGACCTGTTCCGTGGGTGAAGGTCGCGTTTAGATATACGCCTACCACTGTGCCTCCGCCTGAGGTGTATGCGCCTGAAGTGGCTCAGATCGTAAAGGTGCACTTGAACAAGCTTGTTGAAGAGGGGGGGCTTGACAGGGATGAGGTTCATATTGTTTAGTAATTTTAACATTTCTATGGCGATGGCCTTCCAGATTTCAACACATACTCAGGAGATAGCCTATTCAGAATCCCTGAGGCTTCGTCGTTGTATTATAATTGCTAAAAAAATTTTATGCAATAATTCCTTTTTTTCTCGATGTCAGGTCAACTGTTGCATCCTACCCGGATCAGCCATAATATGCATCCGACATACACGCATTGACTCGGACTAATCGTAGGTACCCTTTATATTCCCTGGAAATTCCAATTGATCTTTGTTTCGGTGCTTTAGTTGGCATGGTTCGGACATAAAATGGTCATGATATGGTCTCATAACGAGTTAAAGACGTTTCAGACAACTTATTTAGCTCCAATGCACATCACTAAGGGTATACATGTGCCTTATAGCTCAAGAAATAAGTATATCAACCCCACCTTGATTGACACCAGATAACCCTTACATTAATTATGTGAGCAAACCTAAATTAGGTCAAGCCATGAATAGTCATCTAGATCTAAAGGTGAACCACCCCCAACGCACGAAAGCCCTCCTTGCAGATTGAACACGATTACTAGCGGTGTAGAGCAATTCTAGATACAGAATCACCATGAGGAGAAACATACAAACCCTATTTTCCCACATATTTCCTTCATAAAAATATCCAAAATTTGTTAGAACCGAAGCTCTAAAGCCTGACATTATGTGTCTCCTCCGAGCAATCCAGCAACTATCTTTCATCGTCCAATTCGGCCACTTCCTCCGTTCACTTATTCTCGAATCCCAATCATTCATTCCTAACTCCAGAATATCCCCGAAAACAACCGAGTATAGACCAGCTTCCCTCAAAGATAGAGACAACCGCAGAAAACAAAACCTAACGCAAAGCCACCTCGATCAATCTCGCCAACTGAAAGATCTTGAAGCCGACCACCATAAAACCCAAACTGACCTCCAAAACATCATAATCGGCTTCTCACTCCACGTCAGCAAGGCCCGCGACGCCGAAGACAGACTCAGCCACAGGAACACAATCCTAGACGTCCTCCTCACGCAACGAACAAGCCAACTCGAGGAAAAGAACCGTTATATTGCCGAGTTGGAAGAAAAACTGCGTCGGGTTACAGATTGTCTCGAGAGTATCCTTGGGGCGAATATGCGTCTTGTGGAGTGCTTGGAGGAGACGAATAAGCGGGCTGCAGCTGCGGGGCAGGGAAGGGGTGAGTGGAGGAGGAATGCTCGGGAGGGGCTATTGGTGTTGGAGGAGAGGATAAATCAAGAGAGCATTCGGGTCCGGGAGGGCCCGAGGGCGCATAATGCCAAGGAGATACAATAGAATGGTTAGTTTGAGATAGATTCCAAAAAGTAGGATAGGTAGTGATAGACTGCCTTGGACAGTGATGATGTTATGATTTTCTGGGAAGCGAGAAACAACCTCAGGTAGGAGTAGCTTTGGGAATATTAAATTATTTCCTGAAATAATCTACGGGTGTTCAAATTAGGTACTATTATTACACAATACTGACCTCCAGAACATAAAGTGCTTCGGTCGAAGCAATAAAGGACTTTTGGAAAGCCGGCACAGAACATACAAGAAGAATTGGCAATTTCAACCCGATAAAGGAAAATTTCTATTCACATGAAGCTCGACAGGGTTTCACTAAAACTTTGCCTTGTTGTTTGCCACGAAATCCTTCCACGGGGTGGGTTTCCCATCAAGCAGGGCATGCGAAGGTTCCAGATCCTCTCCCGCATAATAACCCGGCTCTTCGAGGAGTTTGATATTCTCCATCATCTCTTGTGCGATCGGCGCTGATAAATAGGACTTGAACTTGTCATCGGAGATAGTAACAGCCTGGGCCTTGTGACCGGTGACCTCCTGGAATTCTTCAACGAGCCGCTGAGGCGTGTAGTATTCGGTTGCAGCTAGAATACGGCGGTTCTGAGTTGTGGGGAAGTGCTTGATAGCCGCCTTGACGAACTTGCCTGTTCTCCATATATTAGCCGCCATTCTTTCTAAGACCAAAAGAAAAGAATGGGAACCATGCACAGGGAATGGGCTAAACTAACCGTTATCATCTACCACATCAAACAGTGGAATCTGCGCTTTTGTCGGATCAACCGGCCAAGCCAGCGTATACGTATCGTCCTGTTTACTCAACATGTCGAAAAAGTTGGACATGAAGAAACCAGGCAGCACGAATGTAGCCGGGACACCGCTGGCACGGATATACCCCTCGATATCAGCCTTGCCGTCGAAATGCGAGACGTTGGGTAATCTCCCGTAGGTAATCTCCGTCACGTTTCGCAGCGAGGAGAAGATAAGATGCTTGACGCCGGCTTGCTTGCAGGCATCTGTGACGGCCTTGCCTTGAGCGAATTCGGTGTCTCTGCTCATGCTCTCCCAGAAGTTGGTTACAAGGAAGACAGTGTGAGCGTCTTTAACAGCGGGCATAGCAGCTTCAACGGAAGACATGTTGGCCTGAGAAGCCGTTAGCAAACGTGTATACCATGGTTTACCCTTGCCCTATACGTATACGGGCACGGGGTACAAGTACCCACCGAAACAACTTCGACGCCCTTGGCTGCAAGATCTTTCGCTGACGGTCTACTAGGATCGCGAGTGATTCCGCGGATTTTCCATTCCCTGGAAAGAACAGGGTCGGCAAGGATGGCCCTGATGACCGAGCCGCCCTGGTTGCCGGTCGCTCCAAAGACAGTGAGGATTTTCGACATTTTGGAGATTAAGTGAAGTGTAGAGTGGGCAAAACTTGGTCGGGTGAAGAAGTCGGGTTTGATGGAAAAGGTAAATGATTTTGGTTGCTCACGTCCTAAATGTCGATAACACAACGGACTTTTATATGACGTCTATACATCTCGAATGTTTAAGACTTGGCTGTGATTCAATGATGACAAAAGCTCGGCCTTAAACTGCCGCCGACGATTATGCAAGCTGCTTATTGTTCGCAGCCCCTCGGGCCTCCGACCCCGACGTCACTGCACAAACTGCATCAGACTGGTTAGTCATTATTCCTAATTTATGTACAAACTTTTCTTTTCCACCTGATAAAGTCATCGAACCCACATATCAATCAGATAATCTAGAACTAAAATGATTTCTTGATGAAAAGCTTGTGCTACCATTTTAGTGTCTAGTTACACAAATCTTTCCCTCTTTAGGACATTCGCACTCAGACAGCGCACGCGCTATATGAACACCAGCCTAAGGAATATATATTTCAACATATCCAACCCGCTCCCGCAAAGCACCCCAACCTTAATTACCCCGATTATCCTCGACATGAACAATCTTCAACTCCTTCGCATCCCGATCCCGGTTCCCTCTCCCTGATAACCCAACCACCAGATCCGACGGAGCATCCACCCCGGCACCGTCAGGACCGACATAGTTAAGCACATCAGGATGATGTCCAGTCACCACCCATCCGGTCAGGGGCTCATGCAGCGTGATAATATCAAAGTCGCCTGCCGAGCTGCCTGCGTGGACGGGACCCCAGGTAGACAAAAGCTTGTTTGCTTGGTCGGCCAAGTCGGCTTCTGGTTTCATGAGGATAACGCAGGTTCCGTGCTCGAACAGGACCCAGCTTTTCTCGTTGGTTTGGAGGATGTCTCGCCATATTGAGATGCGGGGGTCTGGAGGTTGTTGGATTTCGGACATTGGGGCGGTATTTGATGTTCTAGGAGTTTTAAGGAATCAGTGCTCGTTGTTCGAGAGAAGGGGTAGGGGGTGGTACCGATCGTTACAAGCTTAGCTTACTATTGTTGACACTGATTAGCTCTCTGTAGTTGAGTTGTCTAGTACGTGTAAAGGGGTTTGGTTGTTGGGTTTTGAATCTTTGGAGCCTGTTTGCTTTTCGGGGGGGTATACGAGATTAAAAGGTCGGCCGTCAGTGGGGCGGCTGAAAGTAAGAATACGAGGGTGAAAGGACGCTAGTGCATACAAGCAGTTATAATGCGCCATGTTAGTGAATCTGTGAAAAAGTATATTTTGTTGGGTGAGGAATGGAATGCTTTCAATATCCATAGTAAGCCTCGCCTTCTTTTTCTAGATAAACAGAACGCCAAGCCTAAGATAAATTAAGCGTAAGCTAAAATGAGCTAAAATAGATAGCTGAAGTCTAAATACTGGGTCTCCTAGGAGATGCTCATAAGAGCGGCAGCACAACTCACAAAAGCTTTGGGTATCAAACCTGTGTTATATAGCAGTGTAGCATATCAGGACTATAAAAATACACATATGTATATACGTTCTTTGAGCTCTTTACTCTGCCGAATCTGCACCGCCTGCGCCTGTTGCTTCCCTTTGCGGATACAAACTCGATGCTAAATGTAGCACTGTCTCTCCATTAGGTTCTATGTTCGATACGTCTGGACCATGCTCAATGAGGACTCCAAGCACTTCAGTGTGGCCATTTCTTATATCCACCTTTTATGAACGGGGAGGTACGACTATGATTCCGTAAATATGGGCCTATCGCCGTACTTGAGATTAACCCGATAGTTCCAGAGGACGTCGCTGAACATAACCCATCCTACTATGGATGTACCCGGACGCTCCTTCCACACAGCTAATAATTCATCAAATCTTCTCTTCCTTCTATTACCATATTGAAAAGAGGGGAATATTGACTCATAAATATTATAACTTCGAGAGCTACATACTGGAGTGGAGTTTGTAAGGGTGGTTGGTGTTTCAGCTTGCAACTTGTAACTTATGACTCTGCAAGTTAAAGCAAAAGTATTATCTCTCATGCATATTCCTAGCAGGTTACCCCTATAATATAACATCATTGATATTATACCTTGAGATATGTTTAACCAGTGATAATAGTGTCCAGAAAGATATGCTTATATTATAAGCTTTAAAGATGTTAATGTGATCTATCATGCATATTATAAGTTTAACTCTAGATTTAATTTGTTGGGTCTCACAAAGTATAATAACTTGGTCTTATTAGACCCTGCTTATTAAAAAAAAAATATTTTTTTAAAAAAAATAAATAAGACAAATCCTTATCTTAAATCACGCAATATTAGATATTCCTTTGAAAAGGTGTTTTATTTTTCCCTTGGCTACTGTTACCTGTTTTCTCTGCGAGCTGAATATACAGGTTAACTGCGGCATTAATTTCTAACAGAACCTCATTCACACGTGCCTTAAATAATATGTCACAAGGGATTAACTTGTCTTAAAACTAGTGTTATAAATCATGCAGGCATTTAAACATGCCTATTCACTTATATTAAACTTACTCAGGATATTATATTGGATTTACCTATAGATATAATATTTCCTATTAGTGTTCACACCTTTCATTTATAACCTGTTCTTATATAGCAACTTCCCTGCCAAATGTTTCTTGTATCTGACAAGGAATACTGATTTATTTATAACTGTACTTTAATTACTTGATTAAGTGATGAGCCACTTAATAGAGTGCTTAGATAACAGGGCACTCTTCCAAGATGCCTTGTTTAACCCAGGTGAGGACTTGACTCTACACTCTGGTATAATTGAAAGTTGCCAACCCTCTTCTAGATATTCTTTGTAAGGATTAACTAATCCTATTTATTGCTATTTATAGATGTATTCTCTTTGTCTCTGTTAAGACAAAAATTGTTCTCCTTTTCTCTCCAGTGAATTCAGCTATCAAGATTTCCCTATATATACAGGAAACACTGAGTCCTGCATTATTCTAAATTTGTACCAAGTCCTCGTGGTTTGGATTGTCTCCTGAAATATTTCCTTAATGTACTTTGGTCTCTTTTTCTCATTCTCATGATAAAAGGGGCTATCTAAGGCTGTAAGGTTACATTTCAGCCTTTTGCGCGTGTGGTTATTGCTCACATTATTTACACACTTCACACTTGGCAAGGCAGGAATCAAGGCCCCTTCCTTAATTAAAAATCCTTGTGAATATTACCTTGAGAATTTAGTGCTGCAGGAAAAAGAAAAGAAAAAGTCCAGAGAAGGACCTAGAGAAAAGGAGAGAAAGTAAAGTAACAAGCAAAATCAATTCCTCAGGCACCCATGCACCCTTGACTGGTATAAAAGCGTTCTTGACTTTTTAAAGTATCCCTAGTTACTGTATCTGAGATGCTAGATAAGAGCAGAGGTTCAGGCAAACTGGCTTGGTGGAATCCTCCAGAAAGAGAGAAACTGTGGAGGATTTGAAACAAGCATAGGGAACTAAGCTGGCCTTAATTTCACCAGGTAAGTTCTATCTCATGCTGATTGAGTTTGCTCACTCGCTATCTCCTTTGTGGCATGTATTCCTTAACTTACACAGGCTTATAGTTAAATTATTTCCCCGAGCGTACCCAGCACTCCCTCTACCACGAATTCACGGTAAGACCCGTTGGGCTAAAACAATTAGCAGCACTAGGCGGGGTTGTTACCTAGGTAAGATTGGGACCATTTACTCGGCAAAAGGCTCCTGTGCTGGGGTAAACCACGTCTGGATACCACGACCGATGTACAGTGCTGCGGGATCGTGTACATCCGATAAAGCGACGCGGCACCAACTTCCCTGGTTTATATAGAGTGAGGATTTCCTTGAGCGTCTGGCTACAGCCGGCCTCGCTCCCTCCAGTTGAATAAACTTGTGATATTTCATGGGAGAACGTCTTAGATGCTCTCCATAAAAACCCCTACTAGCTTAACTTCCGTGACCTTCAGGCGTCTTCCACTTTAAAAAATAATAAGAAGAATGGATGGGAGCCTTTGGAGCTTGGTGATTGCGATAATATAGTAGCTCATCAAGTCTCCCCAGCTATGGACTAATTCCTCTAGCTCTCCAGCTCTCCATTTAAGTATGATACTATGAAAAGACAATCAGAGCGCAGAAAAAAAATTCATTCATTAATAAGAACCACGATGATAATATTGCTTTTCATTTTTGTCTTTTGTTTCTTTCTTTCTTTGCCAGGGATCTGGGCAAGGAGATCCGGGAAGAACCTAACGAGGGATTCCACAACTTGACCAAAACCATTCTATAACGATCCGTGGGTTACAGATTCTCACCTTCATCGGCTTCCATTTTGCCTCTTGTTCCGTCCAAGCTCTATCCCAGAAGCTGACCGTACAAGTTGACCTTCTTTCACCATCTTGCGTGTCCCACAAGTGTAACAAGAATGAGTTATTGACAATTGTTGCAAGGTTCCCAGGCCAGATTGAATCAGTCTAGACAGGGAGAAAACACGACAATTGGAAAATACACTGCTTTGGTTACAGGCAAATCAACAGGCAATGAGAGCGTGTTTGCATTCGACTTAAGGTATGTCAAACATATTGATCAACACTGCCGGTCAGAATTGGGAATCATAAATACTCATTGACTTCTCGTCCAGCTATACCGAGGCAACCTGCCTCATAGCACGTCTGATTTCTAGACCAGTCCGGTATGAAAGTTTCCATCTCGTAAATGTTTAAACAAGAAGGACACAACTATGGGCTATCTATGGCTGGAGTATCGCATCGTTATATCAACGGCCCGCCAGTGAGGCCTTGCGACAGAGTGAAGTTAAAACATTTAAAGGAGTGCGAGATGGTTGCTTTCGATGACTCTCACTTGACGACCGAAGCGAGTGAGTCATCCGTTGACTCACACTTCAGCGTCTGTCGTCATGTCTACGCGAGCGCCCCGATATCGATGTTTCTAGTTCCATCCTCGCTACCTTGATCTAAAATGGTCATAGAAGCAATCGATCCGAAAGGCAAAATCCTATTGTCTGTGCTGAAAAATCCTTCCATGTCTCATCAGAAGTTCTGTCGCTGGCATCACCTATGTTTCGCATCAGGAATGGTCGAAGATAATCGGTTGATTTGGGAAAGCAGTGGCATGTATTTCCAACTAATCTGCATTGAGATATCATGGCACCCATTCTTAGCCTAGTGGTAGTTTTGTATTGATAAAGTATTGTAAATGGATCGACCTACAGTAAATGATGCGCGAAGGGAGGTTCGTTCCGTTGTAGTCACAATATAGGAGGCCTAGATATTACTATGCACCCTGTTCATGTGTTCCGCAATGACACTCTTCGTGTTAAGTGAATAGACCTTTCAAGCATGAAGTCATTTTCTCGGTGTGAATGATCGTCATACGCCACATATAATGTGGATTATGGTCGACCAACATAGAAGCCCAAACTCTAGAACGGCCGGGGAAAATATAGGCCACGGCTCCCAATGAGAACGCCATACTCTGCTCGGTTTTATGCTGGCTGGAAAACCTTTTATTGGCCAGTCGCTGATTCTCGTATGACACATGGGCTTTGGGGTTCGGGTGCAGACAGAAGGGATTGAATTCACAAACAAGGGTGGCAATCATAATCCCGACGTGGGAAGTTCAGCAAGGGAGGAACAAGTTGGTGTGTCAAGCTCAAGTTCTGAGGAGGCCAGGTGGCCAAACCATGCTCCATTTTTGGGTGAAAAATTCGATATCTGCAAGAGACGATAACGATGACTACATAATGAGGCTCCGTTTGATCATAGCGCATGCTATATCCGTCTGGCGCAGTACTGATGTTGATTGGATGCTCTTTTTCTCTGCCTTCTAATTTTTTTCGGTTCCACGTCGCCACTAAGCACGGAAAGTTCGCCTATCATTATTTCACACGTCCCTACACCGACTAACGTACGTTATTAAAGCCGAGAGTGTCGCATTCAAGATGAAGATAACATTCCGCGAACGCAAGCACCCAGTTGGGGAAGATTTGAGCAATGGTGGATTTTCGTTGCGGATGCTGCTGGGCGTATTCGGTATGACCTGGCATCGTGATTTTGTCGTGGCCCCCGAGGAACATCCAGTGCCAGGTCATATTGGTAGGTGTTTATTTGAGATCCCAGATTGGATCACTCGCTCACAGGGCTCTATCTAGTTACCCTGATCAAGGAGCACGACAGGCTTCGTGTATCTGAAAAATGCATTAACAATCGCAACAAGGAGTGGACCAATGACAACAACCAGCTTTGGAAGCTCAACACCGTTCTCAAGACTTGCATCGTTGCCGAGCGGCTTGACGTCGAAGGTAGGGGCCTGGATAGCCCTCCTTTGTCGATCGATGAGCTTTTGAATCTTCCTAGCCCACTCACCTGTCTGCTTGGTTTGCGGATCACCTGCGAGTTCGATGTTGGTGGGCGAAATTACTATGTTGTCACCGAAATCAATGATACTGTTGGATTTGGTAAAACCAAATTAGATATCGGCCTGGCAATCGACTACTCATACAGTGGAGAGCAGGTGCGAAAAGACCTAAAGAAGTGTATCATTCAGATGAGTACGCAAGTCTTATTCTTTTTTTTTTTTCAGAGCTAGGGATCACATACTAATATACCATGTTATACATGAAAAGAAGCAGTCCAGTTGAAACGGGAAGAGGATGGCAGGGACCTCATCGATGTGTATGGAGTTGTAACAAATGGGGAAGTCATCCAGTTTCATAAACTTACAGCGGAAAAGAAGGTAAGACGCATTTGGGCGAGAGAGGCATGTTATTCAATCAGTTGCTAACAAGAACTAGGTTCATTCTTCACCAATTTTTCTCTTAACCGCAGAAGGTCTTCCAAGGGTTTGGGCCTATCTGCGTCACATCGTTCATGAGATACAGCTCCTGGCACCACCCCCGCCCCAAACTCCGAGTTTTCGACGCAAGGTCTCACGAAAGCGGTCCTGGGAATGGGACAGAGATATTATGATGAATAAGAAGGGCTGTTATCCAGCGGGCATTGCGGATCAAACAGAGAAGGACGGCGATGCATGGCTAATGGTCGATTCGGACACCTACGACACGGTCACTAGACAGGAAGAGTTCCATCGTGAGTCCAACGGAATTTTCGACTTATATTCCAGTGGCTCGCAGGATTCAAACGACAATGACAGCTCTGAGAGTGACGACGCCTGCGAATCTGACTCTGGTGATGAGTGCTACTAATCTGACTGCGGCGAAGGTAATGCATTTCTCGGCAGTGACTTGTTGCTCCGTTAAAGGGGCATTTACGTGGCGATTTCTTGGCTAGATTTATTGACACTTACCGAAGCCTTCTTGGGATACTATGACCAACCTTTAGATCAGGAGTAAGTACCTCAAAATGGAAATCACACTTCAACGTACTTGTGAATCTTTCATGGCGCTATACTTGGCCCAATGCATAGAGATAGTCTAGCCTTCTATTACGCCTTAAGAGAAGTGGCGTAGAGTTATCTCATCTACTGTTTCCTGTTCATTCCCCTATCGTAGCTACCTAAGCTCTTCTTCAACTGTCGGTGTATCTGGAGTCTAAACAGTGCTTTTTATCAGCGAGACCTACCAAGCTTTGTGTGTGATAAAATAGTGGATAGTCAACGCACTGCAGTATAATACGCACCCATAGTACTAACACACCCAAGCACTCGAGAAGCAAATTTCCCACCATCGGGTTTTCCCACCTTCCTTTTCGCAGGTGCTAGCACTGATGTTACCTTCACTATCTCTCTGAATTATTTTCCGTTCCTCAGTTTTTCCTCCACCACCAACCACTTCGCATCGGCTCTAGCTTTCAAGCTCAAGAGATAACCTATCATCGCAAAGAGGCAAGTTCAAATCTGAATCTCATATTTTCCAAATTTCATACTGTCCCACTCTATCATAGAATCAAAGCCCACCATGTCCAGCATGCACAGTGCCCACAAGAAAGCATTGGAGAAGTTCAACGAGTGGATTCAAAAAAAATCTCCTGTCGCGGAAAAGCGACAGAGTTAAATCCCTATACCGTGCTGAGTTTATGAAAGTGGTAAATGCCATCCTATACACCGTCACTCGAGATATAGGCTCTATGAAGGAGATAGAGGTGTATGATTTTTTTCAACTTGAAAAGGGGGTTTCCCTTTGATGTAACAGCCATGCAGGACTTTGATCACGACATGGAAATTCCTTCGAGCCTTGGTAAGCAGGACATGTCAAATTGCAAATCTCCAACACCAAAGGCTAGACTAATAATGAATGTAGTGGACTCTCTCAAGGAATTCGATGCTTGTGTGAGTACAGTGTTGGAGAGTAACGAAGCGCAGGACAAATCACGCTTCGACAGGATCGCCACAAATGTCTACTCCCACGAGCGATACAGACCTGCCAATGTCGTCGACACCCAGCACGGGGCCAATACCATGGCTGGTGTCGAGCATACAAATATTAGAACTCTCTGGCTACAGTGGGAGATTCCGCTGAAATGGGAAACGACGCGTGATGGTACGAAGTTCACCTTTACAGGCCGGGCAGATTATTCCTTTTGGTACGAGTCCGAGAAGACCGACTTCGCGACTCATCTGGTCGTGGCCCAAGCCAAACGGCGTGGAGATGCCAGGAAGGGGATTGCCCAATGTTTGGGATACATGGGTAAGCACACGGACGGTTCAAATGGCAGGCTCGGCTAATTTTCAATAGGCTTAGTCCATCAGAACCGTAAGCAAAATGGAAAGGAAAATTGCGAGGTCTATGGATTCGCGACAGATGGCATGGAGTACCAACCACTTCATGCACATTGATCATGAATCTAGGGTAAGAGCATAAGCCACCGGACAACATTTAATAAAGAATTGAACTAATCAAACAATAGGTCCACGCTGCAAGAGTCATGTATTGGGAAAACGATTCTCAAAAGATTTACGCTGCTCTTCGAGCCACTGCACAGCAGAGAGCAAACTGAGAAATAGTTCACTTTCGTGGGCTTCTTTTCTTCCCTCTTGATTTTATTTATTCATTCTCCATTCAGCGGAGGTCACCCTCGTGGCCCCTTTCCAGATGTGACTACTGTGGCTTTTTATGTCGGTCACCGTTTTGACTTTTTTTTTTCTCGTTGACCACCATGGTCTTTTTAGCGAGGTTACCCCTGCAGCCTTTTGAATCGTAAATCAATAATTTTTTTAATACCCTGTTTCCCATGCCTGAAAATATTGTAGATGGTTGACTGTAGTACTTATATTTTATAGCGAATCCGAAAACATGGGCATATTCTCAGGATAGTAGTGCGAAGCTTGGAACTTCAAGGCCGTATCCTCGAACCGTGCGAGAAGAACCACTTCCGAAGTCATCGGTAATGCTCATCCACTGTATCTGGCTTCTATTGCCGTTTTCCTGAGGAATCTCACACAGGAAGTCTGGATCAGGGATAGAGGAAGTGAAGATCCCTGGTCGGTCTGCGTGGAATAGCTCGTTGAGAATGCATGCAGGAGTGTCAGATGCGACGCCCGGGGGTTGCATCGTTGGCGTCAGCCGTTCACTTACTACGGGATGCAAAGGCGCCTGCTTCTTGGATTCATGTACTAGATTTTTATCCAGGGGATGTGCATCTGCCTTTCAACTACGCGTTTCAATAGTCCACCCATCCATGTTGAGTACTGGATCCAGATTCTAAATAAAGCACTAATCCTTGGGGTTTGGTTGCAAGGTTCAGGACCGAGAAGATGGGTGACCTCGTTGTACCTCTACATGGCCAGTGAAAGGTCCTCGAGGGTGGAAGTGTTCATATACTTCAGCATGATCCTATAACTAACCAAGGAGATGATATACGTACATAGTGCTGCAGATGGTCCTTTCATGGAAAAGGAACGATAACTACAATCCTACCGGAAGAAGATCGACTGCCCAAAATCAAAGTCCCAATTCCCATCATCCCAAAAGTCAAAGTGTCCCTCTAGATGCCCCAACAGAGGCGTAACCCCATTCGACGACACCGCCCCTGACTCCGTCCGACCACCCGATGCTTTCACGGCCATCGCCTCCAGGATCCCACGACATGTTTCCAAGCTTTCTCTCGCAGCATTCATCGTCGCTTCCTCCGTCGGCGACCCATCAAACAAGGCCTCGATTTGCGCCGTCGCCATACTAATAAACACGTACCCTTTCACATTGGTCTCGCCATGGCGCATCCTCTCTTTCGCGTATTGCGCGACTCGTCGAGCGTCACGGAGGATCGACTCCTATCGGGCGCGATTCCGGCTCCGGCAGACCAGGGAGGCGTCTGCGTCGATGTCGGATGTGAATTCGAGATAGAGGACGAAGGCGCCGCGGGTGATCAGGTCGCGGAACATGCCGCCTCCAGCGAGGAGGAGGCGGGTGTACAGGTTGTCGTCGAGGATGGAGACTAGATCGAGGGCGGCATCGAGGCAGTGCTTGTGTGAGTAGGTATAGAGGGGATTATTTTTGGCTTGGATTGCGTAGGGGAAGTGGAGGCAGAGGGTGAAGCGACAGAGGAGATGGGTGAAGTGGCTGAGTGCAAATCGGGAGTTCTGCGATATCGCATCGAGTGGTGGAGTGCAGTCCAGGGCGGTTGTTGCGGTGCGACAGGCTATTTCTAGGTCCTTTCCTAAACGGAGTACTTCATCATATACCGGTTCCTCCTGTAGGCTGTTGATAAGCTTGGCCACTTTCAGTCTCAGCGGGAGAGAGTCGGCTAATAACGGGAGAAGTTGCTTCTGGGAGATTGCCTCCGGCATTTCGCACTGAGCATCCGCCGGCATTGCCCTCTCTTCAAGCTCTTCGTCGCTCATCCTAGATGGTGGCAGGGTATTGAATTCTCCCGGTGAGATCATGGGGGACATCCCGGAGTCGAGCGCCGCCTGGACATTCATCTCGAGGATTGTATACCACAGTCGTCTTCGGATGTCCTTTTCTCGTCGGCTCATCTCCTCCATACCGTTCGGGTCTATATGCAAGCCCATCTGCATTGCCATGCGCACTAACGAGCCCGCCGAGATCCAAACCAGATCGGCCCCCAGCCGAGTCACCTGCCGTGCCAGAAGCAGCAAACAGTGAATCTGGATTCCTTTCAAGGTGAGACGATCTTTTTCCAAGGGAGCGGAGAGCCATGTCTGCGCGAGCTGAATCCAGTCCGGAGATTTGGCGGCGAGTTCGTCACGGATGTGAGCATCCGCGAGCAATACACCCGTCATGGACATGATGAGAAGTAATTCAACGACTACCGAGCTCTTTGCATTTTCCAGGTCATCCTTATATTTTCTATACTCCTCGATGAAGGACGGGTAGTAGAGAATACGATAGCAGGATTCAAACGTTGCAAAGTATAGCTGTACCAGATCATCCATCACCGCACCGTCAGGTAACGAGCAATAGACGTCAGCGGGGAGACACTTTCGACTAGGACGGTACCTTTTTCCGTCTCGTGCCAAATGCTTGCAGTCAGCCATGGTTTTTGCCACAGAATCTTGTGCGCCGTCGCTATTCCCGTGAAAGATCGACTGGTAACAAGTCAAGAGAGGATCTAACGTCGGCAGCCCGTCTACCTGTTTGAATTGCCAGTGAGAATTATTCAACAGAAACTACTTCTGTATATTTGACGCACCATAGACATCGAGTTCATCCAATGCCCGTAACCGAAAACCCGGGTCTTGTTGAAGGCGCCGCGGATCCGAGTCGGGGTGGTGGAAGTCCGAGGCTGGGCTGCTCGTTCTGGAATTCCCTGGCATCGCTCCCTCTCTTCTGGGTTTGAGTCTACATTTCGGGCAGCGCGAGGATGGCGTTCATATATACACGAAGGTGCGTTGTGAGCTGTGCACTGCCGGCAGGGGCTTGCTCGGTCACAGCGGACTTTGCGGCGTCGGCATTCGATGCATGCATAGGCGGGACGGCGGCGCTTTCGGACACCTGACGGGGAATTCGCGTCCATTTCAGCTTTTTCGTGTTTTGTGATGCTTTGTATCAGTAGAGCGGGGTGGATTTGAGGAAGCAGTTCCGGGAGCGGACGTGGTTATGACCGATAGCTGCGGTTGCTCCGCTACCACCAAGACAGGGAGACAACGCAAATGAGGATGTCTCCGACGGTTGAAATATGTATCCCGACTTTTATTACTCTGCACGGCGGAGTTGGTGCCAAGTTGAGTGGGAGAAGGTGGTCAGAAAAGTGTAAGTGTAAGATTTTGTTGGTCGGGGGTTCGGTCCTACCGCGGAATATCCCGATACGCCCGATAGGGCCGTTCCCCATGCTTCAACTTCTGAGTATTAAAATCAAGATCTACCTGGCTGAACGGCAATGTCCTTTCCCTAATTCCAACTCTCGATCCCGAATCATGCTCGTGTGCCGCCTCAGAGAACATACATCCTATATAAGAAACCGTTTTCAATTTTCTTCGGCTTTCAGCAGCCCCAGACACGACCTCAGCTACTCAATCCAGTCAACTCGACAATCACAGATAATGCCTCTCAATGTGTTGATCGTGGGTGCTGGAGTCTGTGGCCCAGCTATCGCCATGCTTTTCCAGAGGTCTAATCCACAACACAACATCACCATTGTGGAGCGTTTTCCCACGCTACGATCTACAGGCCAGCAAATTGACTTGAAGACCCAGGCTCCCCATATCCTCCGGAAGATGGGTCTGTTAGACGAAATCCGGTCACGGTGTGTGAATGAAACAGGCGTAGAGGTGGTGGACTCTGCCGGGAGACAAATAGCCTACTTCGGTGCCTCTGCCTCGGGTGAACTTCGTCCTGGTTTGACCAGCGAGTATGAAATCATGCGTGGTGATATGGTGCGGGTCCTCTACGATGCCAGCATCAAGCAAAACGCAGAGTTAAACGGCGGCCCGGGACACGAGATGGCCTATTCCTTCGGCCAAACCATCACAAATCTGGACCAGGGCGCTCAGGGGGTGGATGTGACTTTCTCAGATGGCCGGAAGCAACGGTATGATCTCGTCATTGCGGCTGACGGACAGGGCTCGCGGACTCGACGACTTGCCTTTGGCCAGGAGGTCAGCGATGCCGCGTTCAAATCTCTTGGAATCCATGGTGCCTACTTTAGCATCCCTCGAGTTGACGGAGAAGGGGCTTTGGCTCGAGGCCACCTCGCGACGGGAAGAAGGATGATCATAACGCGGACGAGCGATCGTCCCGTTACGGGCGCACTCCTTTTCACCATGGAAGAGTCGCCGAGACTAAATGCATCGTACAAAGAATCATTGGAAAGCCAGAAAGAAGCATTTTTCGAGGCCTTCAAGGATACCGACTGGCAGACCGACCGGCTGATGAGTGGGTTGAAGCAGTCCGATGACTTTTATGCGCACGAGCTAGGGCAGATCAAAATGAACCAACTATCGACCGGCCGGATCGTGCTCCTTGGAGATGCAGGCTACTGCCCGAGTCCTTTTACGGGCTTGGGGACTAACCTTTGCCTCGTGGGTGCATACGTGCTTGCAGGGGAATTGGCACGCCCGGGGAACGACGTTGTGGGGGCGCTACAATGCTATGAAGAGAAGATGCGGCCCTTCATTGACGAGTGTCAGCGAATCTCTCATACGACTTTGGGACTTTTGTTCCCATCTTCGCGACTTGGTATCTGGTCTATGCATCATCTGATTTGGGCTCTGTCAAAGGTCACTAGATTCTTGCCGCAGTCCCAAAACGCAGATAGCCACGATGAGCGTCTCCCACAGTATCCCGATTTGAACCTCCCATATTGATCTGGGGAGTTCGATGAAAAGATTATGGGGTAGGGGTTTACAGGGATGAATGTTGCTCTGGAACCCCGGGGACCTTGTATTATATACTCCGTATTCTATGGTCAGAATATATAAATACTACTCGTTGTTAGCCCCTCCCCTACAAGATAGGCGTTTCGATAAATGCAACACTCCGCTAGATGCAAGAGCAAAGGGGTTCTGAAATCGTTCCATATACCGAGGGTTTGCAATGGTAAGCTCCGCAGGTAGAGGATGTGAAAGACGAGGGGTATCCGGGCGCACGTTAAAGCCATTTTCCGGTAATTGGTGCTGTTTTCTCTATACTCTCGCCACGATATCACCCCAGCTTCAGGTTTTTGAAAGCTTATGTAAATTCAGAGATTGGCTGGAGAGCGTTATTTCCCCCCCGTTGATTTAGTCTTATATATATGAGGAAATGATAATAATCAAGCGGGCTTTACAACCTCGTGTTCGACTTGAGCCGCACTTGAGCTCAAAACACCACTAGCCTGCCTCTGACGTGAAGATAATTCATGGAAGTGGAATTGGCAGGCTGCAGGGCAATGGTCATTCTTGGCTCATGCCGCTGGGTATTTTGGGACGAGTCTCGGCCGTTATGGCTGCAGACAAGGCTGTCTGTAGATCTGTTCGCTGGCTGACATGGCTTGCTGCCACTGGTCGGGCTGCGAATCCTTCCAAGCTAACGAGTCTGCCTTGCTCAACGTCTTTAAAATTCTTCGTTCAATGGGTTCTTCTCCTCCCCCGCACTCTTCTTGATTATGGCTGACATACAAAAGACTCTGCTAGATCTCCCACCCTCGATTCGACTTCACATCTACGGCTTTGCCGGCCTCGCGAGCGACCATGTCATCCCACTGGATCGCCGGCATCGTGTCGAGGAGCAGGTGCTGCCCTACACCTACGCGCGGCCAGATCGCACGCTGAACCTGCAGCTGGCGGACTTGGCCCTCTCCTCCGCTCTGCAGCTGGTCTGCCGGACGATCCACGATGAGGTCTCGCATCACCTGTACTCGGCCAACACCTTCATCGCGCACGACCTGCGGACGTTGGGCAGTCTGGGCCCGTCCTATCTGGCCTCCCTGACCTCGCTCAAGCTCATTCCCTGCCTCACCATGGGTGCTGGCCCGCATCGCGGATGCGCCTGCACGCCTCTGCAGTTTCTCGAGGAAAGCCTCACCCTCGACGCATCGACGCTGCAAGGCCGTGCCACCCTCTGGGACTGGCACTCCACCGCGGGCAAGATCGCGCCGCATCTCACTGCATCTCGCCTCGACCTGACGCTCCTCTGCCCCGTGCAGGGAGAAGCCACCGCAGAGCTCCTCGTCGCGCCCCTCCGCCGCCTGCCCCTGCTATCCTCCTGCCATATCCGCCTCAGCCACCTCAACCGCCGCAAGTACGCCATCCAGATGATCGCCGCGAACGCTGCGCGACTCGCCACCGGCCAGCTTGTCACCAGCAACAATACCGCATTGCCGCTGCTCGACCTGCCTCGCGAAATCCGCCTGCTCATCCTCGAACACACCGACCTCACCACCCCGCTCAACACCCTCGAATGGGACCCGGACGGCGGCTACCGCTTCCAACCCACCTTCTGCCACCCCGGCAGCAAGTACACCCCGGCCCACGAGCCCTGCCACCCAGAGTTCCACACGGGCTGCGCCCTCCGCGGGTCCCTCCCCTGCCGGCTCTGTCCCAGCAGCCACCCCGACCGTCCCCACGACCCCGCGAACTGCTGGCGCTGTCAGCAGTTGGACCCCCGGTTGCGACAGTGCGACACCCAGCGCGCCGACGGCGCAAATCTCGGCCTGAGCTGCTGCGCCGCGCAGGCATCCGCATACTCCCCCTCCTGCACCTGCTGGACGCCCCCAGTGGCTCTCTTCGGGGTATGTCGAGTCCTCCGGCGGGAGGCGCAGCAAATCTTCTTCTCGCAGAACGCCTTCTCCGTCCCCAAGCACCGGCCGTACGCCTACGCCTCGGACGCGACCAGCGCGCCGGACCGCTGCACCGCGTCCGTCTTCCTCACCGACGTCGTCCCGGGCACCATGCTCCCGCTCCTCAACCGACTCACCCTCTCCCTCTGGGACTGCGTCTCGCTCGCCGCACGCACGGACTGGATGCGCGCCGCGAGACGGGTCGCGCGCGTCTCCCGACTCCGCTTCCTCATTCTCGACACGAGCCTCGGGTTCGGGGGGAGGATCCAGGACGCGATGCCCGACGAGGCAGACGGCTACCGACGGGAGAGCGGGCTGGTGGCGGTGCGGGAGGTCGTGGGCGCGTCCGTCTGGCCGCTGGAGACGGTGGGCACGGACGCGGTGCGCCAGCTGGTGGTTGACGCGGGATGCTCGCGGTATCCGACCAACTTTACGGTGTACTACTCGTACCGGCGGGTGGAGGAGCGCGGGGCAGTCCTGGTGAGTTCTAAGCGGATTGCGGGGGACAATTATTCGGTTGTGCGTGGGTGCGAGGGGCTGCATATTTTCAGGATCAGCTATAGCTATGCGGGGGATGAGTCCGGGTCGGAGTAGGGAGTTAGTTTTGCTCAGTCTGTTACGCATTCCGGTATAGATCCGCGGGATTCGGGAGAGGATGGAATAGAATCTTCTCGATCAACATTGAGTATTTAGTCTTTCCATCAATCATCAGACCGCAGAGACAATGGCCCAACCCCGCCGGAGTGCAGAGTACAGAGTTCAGAGTACAGAGTTCAGAGTACAGAGTTCAGAGTACAGAGTTCAGAGTACAGAGTTCAGAGTACAGAGTACAGAGCAGAGTCTCTCTCCTGGCTAAGTTCACACTCGCGACGATCCCAATCACTCCACCCAGAGCTCGACGCGACGGTTGGAGAATAAACATTCAATGATGCAAACCTTCAAGACGTCAAACCTTGAAACCGTCAAACCTTGACCGAGAACTGACGCCGGAAAAGACACCCCCGTCCTGCTCACTGGCTCCTCCCGAAACTCAATCCTTGACTTTGACTCGCGCTTCGTCCCTTCTTTCCCATTCAGTTCGTCAGTTCAGGACTGTGTAACTTGGGTATTAAGTTCTCCAGTTCAGTGGCTATCGAGTCTCTTGCAGGTGTCCATGGATCATCAAGCACTGGCTGAGGCGCGCCGATCCCTACGAAACAGGCAATCCATCGACACGTAGAATCAGTGCAGAATCGATTCGACCCGATTCCTATCGGATTCCTCGCGTGTTGATTGCGTAGGGGTTCGTCTGACGCACGTGCGACCAGTGGAGGAAAGAATTACGACGTCTTCCTGTCCACTTCTGCACACCCGTCACTCCCTCATCACTCAGTCACCTTTCTTTTCTTTTTTAGGCCCAAGTGGTCCCCCAAACTCCGTGGGGTTGCATTCGTCCCAAAGGATCAGGATTCAGAGCCCGTTCGAGCGAGCAGGGATGCGACTCCTGGCCTCTTGTGTCCTGAATCCTCTACCGAGGGCCCGGGATGCGATGCTCGGAATGCTCGGGTCAACCAGGGGGTTATCACTACCTATCTAGTCTACTATCCTCTCTGCGTGCGCCGTGGGTACGCACTACACACACTCCGGAGTCCCATGGAGATTTAAATTGTGCAAAGAATTTCAAGATAGGATCGATCGGGCCCGGGCGAATTCCGGCATTATTGCGGCCGCAAGATTCCCAGGACATCCGGATCCGTTATTACACCATTATCCCCCAGGCGAGACACCAAGAGATCCTTCATCTGGCGAGGTAATCTATTAATATTTATATTCATCTATTTTCCTGGGCTGTGTAGCGTGGACTCCGTACTCCGTAGTTTATCGGCGTGATCCCGCCGAGTGATTACTTCAGGTAATCTTCATATTGCCAATCTTGTACATAGTATTACTGCGTAGTAGTTAGTTTGTTAACCAGTCTTCTCAACGAGGAAACCTGAAACCCGTGCGCGAAGAATTTACGATCTGCGGAACCCACCGAAAAAAAAAAAGGCAAGAGACTAACTAACTAGCCTAACCCCGATCTCTCGCTAGCAGCAAAAAGTCAAAGCAACAGGATCGCAGCCAAGAGGCCCCCCAAACCCAAGCCGGCCGGATTAGTGCATTAGTGCATGGGCGGGAAGGGCGTCGTCTGCCAGACGGTCTCCGGATATACTATGTATTGACCAGAGAACAGAGACCGAGCTTGTTCCTGGCTGGGATTTCTCATCGCGGACTCCGATAGGATGGTAATTTTTATTCTTATCTGGGTCCGTTTCGGGATTCGGCAATGGCATGGCAATACTATGTACTATGCACTATGTAAGAATTTAATCTGAATTAATAATAATATACTGGGTAGGTAGGCAGCTGGTTCCTGCAACTGCAAAGTTAGATTCGAAGTAGAGATAATCGCGCAGTCAAGTTTTGGGCCTTGAGCTTAGCTTCCCAGCAATACGAGGTTTAATTTGCACCTCCGAGGTTCCGTTCGGGAGGGCCCCAAGGTTCAGGTTCAGGTTCAGGTTCAGGGTTCAGGTTCAGGTTCAGGTTCAGGTTCAGGTTCCAGTTCTACTCGAGGCTGTCCAGGGGAGGGGTGGGTTTTTTCGTACCCGCTTCTACCGTGCAAATTGTCATTGGCTTTGCGCCCACACACACGCGCAGCAGCGCCACCGGGAGATCAATATCCTCCGATTCTCATCTCATACTCATCTCATACTCATAATCGGAGTTATGGAATTCGAGGAAATGAAGAGAGGAAATGAAGAGAGGAAATGAAGAGAGGAAATGAAGAGAGGAAATGAAGAGAGGAAATGAAGAGAGGAAATGAAGAGAGGAAATGAAGAGAGGAAATGAAAAGAGAAAAAAAATCGAGTCTAATTCTATTCTGTCGATATGGTATAGTAATAGCAGGAGTTTGGTAGAATTAAGGCTTCGGATCCGGGTTCTCTTCCACATTATATTCCACCTTGCGCCAGATCTCCAGTGGCACATCGGCCTGCGACTCGCGGCCGGACCCAGACGACGTGTTGATCGCCTCCTGGCTCGTCGACCGCGTCAACCCCCGCGACTCCGACCGCGAGTGCGACGAGGTCTTCCACCACCGCTGCTTCCCCCCTCCCGTCGTTGAGCCCAGCGTGGTGCCCGCTGCTGCCGTCGTCGAGTGGAACGTCTGCGAGGCACCCCCGGACGGATGCGACGGGTCGCCGTAGCGCGGGGTGCGGTACTTGCCGCTGCTATACTGCGAGAGGGCCTTGCCAAAGATCTTGCGCAGCAGCGGCCACCAGCACATCAGGTTGGCCACGTAGATGGCGGTGCTCGCCTCGCGGATGTACCACAGCTGGTAGATGGTGGTCTGCGGCGAGGCGAAATTGAAATACTTGTTCAGGATGGCGGCGATCATCACAAACACGCCCAGCCCCAGCACGCTCATGAGCAGCAGTTTCTTGCGGAGGGCCATCTGCGCGCCCTGCAGCAGGGGCACGGGGATGGCCAGCATGAAGGCGTCCGAGGACAGGTTGAAGACGGCCTGCGTGATCGAGTAGTGCTGGTACGTCGCGCACTGCTCGTTGGTCACGGGCACCGCCCAGTACTGCGCAAAGGGCCGGCAGTAGACGGCGAAGTAGGTGACCTCGATGACGACGAAGCCCACGGCGACGTAGCCGGCCAGGATCTGCACGAAGAGGTGCCAGCGCAGCCGCCGCGTGAGCTTCCAGTACATGGTCACCAGGCAGATTTTCACGCCCCAGGTCGAGATGAGCATGCATTGTTCCAGGCCGATCACGATCTTGCTGCCGTAGATGCGGCTGGCGACGTCGCTGGGGTCGGCCAGGATGGATGCCAGCTCCGAGGGGGGGAAGAGGTTGGTCGCGTATTTGGCCGAGACCTGGATCAGGACGAGGAGGGTGATGTAGACGCCCTGGGCGGTTAGCTACGTTTCCACCCACAGGATAAAGAGAATCCCTACAAAGGTCACGGTCATGATATAGTCATCAGCTGGAAACAGTCAGTCCACCTCCTCTCCTCCAAGATATCGAGAGGAACTCACTTTGAAGATTCCGGATGCCTCCGTTGGATATACATCGTGCAACTCTGCTCCTTCTTAGTGTCGGCCCTGGGAGAAAAGATTGAGACAACCTACATCCTCCCCAGGAAAATCACCACTGCAATACTCCCAAACACCACCGCCTCCACCAGGAGTTGATGAGGGGTGGGCGAAACTTCCCCCATAGTCGGTGCGCGGCAATCTTCAGGGCAGCATCGGATTCGGGCAAGACTTGAGGATTAGGATTCGGGAGGCGCTGTGCCCTTCCTTAAAAAGAGCGCAGCCATACGATACTTAGGGCCCCAGTCTCCAATCAGGCATCGATCAGATAGAGATCATGAATCGGCGGGTTGGAGGGCACTGGGGGCCAATCGGGCGACGGGTGCAGGCCAGAATACCTCCCCTGGAAGGTTTCGTAAGAGGATCCCACGCATCAGCCCACATTTTCCGAGAGGTTGCGGTGAAAAACAAGACTAATCAAATTATAAATGGCTCCTCTGCTGCGCCAGTGGTCGGAGAATACTGGACGGTGGACACCCTGCTTTTTCATCGTCATCCCATCCCTGTCTCGGCGTGGATCCCTGCGATCGAAGGTTCGCACGCGAGAAGGATTCAGGGCAGCAGAGAAAGTGTCAGTGGGGGGCAGCGCTAATCGAGATACTTTCTCCTAAATAATCGGACAAGGATTCATTCTTTTTTTTTGCGTTTTACTTTTTTTTCTTTTTTTTTTTCCTTTTTTTCTCTCGGTCATCTTTCTCTCTCTCTCTCTCTCTCTCTCTCTCTCTCTCCCCCCCACCATCCTTTGTCCCAAATCTTCGCTGGAGAGAACTCGAGATCTCATTTTTGATATCTCCAACAATGGGCGAAAAGCAAACCAACAGCGGCAATCCCGCCACCAAGGGCGACGTCCAGGTCGACGAAGTCCGTCTCGAAGCTGCTCTGGGTCACAAGCAGGAGCTGGTGCGTGGATTTGGTCTGTTTAGTCTGACTAGTCTGGGTATTATCATCGCCAAGTGAGTTCCTCCCCCTCTTCCCTGTTTTTTTTTTTTTTTTTTTTGGGTCCTGTTGGCCTTATCACATCACAATCCTGCAGGTCACCAGCTTTAGATCACACCGTCGGAGGATTTTTATCAGCGCCGATCGCTAACCAGGGTTCTCTGCTGGACAGTTCGTGGGCCGCAACGGGAGGCACTATCGTCACGGCTCTGTACAATGGCGGTCCCATGGCCGTGCTGTATGGCCTCATCATCGTCAGCATCTTCTACGCCTTGATCTCGGCGTCCCTGTCGGAGCTGGCCTCCGCGATCCCCTCCGCCGGCGGTGTCTACCACTGGTCGTCCGTCGTGGCCGGCCGGTATGGCCGTGCGGCGGGGTTCTTCACGGGATACCTCAACGCCTGCGCCTGGCTGCTGTCTGCGGCCTCGATGAGCTCCATCCTCGGCAATGAGGCCGTGGCCATGTATCTCCTGCGCCACCCGGAGGTCGAATGGCACAGCTGGCAGCCGTTTATCGTCTTCCAGATCGTGCTCTGGATGTGCTGCGGCATCGTGTGTCTCGGCAACCGATACCTCCCGCTGCTCAACCGCATCGCGCTCGTCCTGTCCATGGGCGGCCTGTTCGTCACCATTCTCGTCCTGGCCGTGATGCCCCGCGGCCGCCGCGCCAGCAACACCCAGGTGTGGCGCACCTACTACAACGAGACCGGCGGCTGGTCGGACGGCATCTGCTTTCTGTCGGGTCTGTTGAATGCCGCGTTTGCCGTCGGTGTTCCGGACTGCATCAGCCATCTATCCGAAGAGGGTACCTCCCCTCCCATTCCCATAATCCTATACTGAAAAAAAAAAAAAAAAAAAAAATTCAACAAAGCTGATATGAGATAGTCCCCCAACCCGAACGCAAAGTCCCCCAAGGCATCATGCTCCAACTCCTCACAGCCTTCGCCACCGCCTTCGTCTACCTCATCGCCCTCTTCTACGGCATCAACGACATCGACGCCGTCTTCGACACCAACATCTCCTACTTCCCCACCGCCGAGATCTACCTGCAAGCAACCGGCTCCACCGCCGGCGCCGTCGGCCTCATCGCCCTCCTCTTCCTCGCCACCTTCCCAACCCTCATCGGCACCCTCACCACCGGCGGCCGCATGTGGTGGTCTCTCGCCCGCGACAACGCCACCCCCTTCGCCTCCTTCTTCGCCCAGGTGCACCCCACGCTCGACTGCCCCGTCAACGCCACCGTCGCCATGACCGGCATGGTGACCTGTCTGGGCTGCATCTACGTCGGCAGCACGACGGCCTTCCAAGCCCTCATCTCGTCGTTTATCGTGCTCAGCACGCTGTCCTACGCGGGCGCCATCATCCCGCATCTCCTGACGGGCCGGAAACGGGTCATCCCGGGCCCCTTTGCCATGCGCGGGGCGTGGGGGTTCCTCGTGAATATCTTATCGGTCGTGTACATCGCCGTGACGGTGGTGTTCTTCTGCTTCCCGTTTGTTCTCCCCGTGAGCGTGCAGAATATGAACTACACGAGCGTCATCACGGTCGGGTTGATGACCCTGGTCAGTGTTTGGTGGTTTATCCGCGGGATGAGGACGTACCAGGGCCCGATCTATAGCAAGGATGCGGCGGAGAGGCTTGCGCAGGGCGAGGCGGGGTTGTTGGCGGAGAGTGTGCAGACAAAGGAGCCGGTGATGGCGTAACTCCACCTCCCCCGCCCTCCTTTTTTTTTTTTTTTTTTTTTTACAGGACTCTCTGTCTATCTTGTATTAGAGATGGGTAATGTGCAGGGAAGGGGGGATGATGGATGGATGATGGATGTTAGTATATAATGTATATAACATGATGTAATAATTTGGTCAAGAGCGATAGAGGGAAAGTACACTAGCTCAGAGTTTTACTTGTATATTTAATAGTATATTTAATAGATCTATCTCTAATTACTGTACCACCACCCTCCGCGTCTTTTAATGCCACTATATTGCATTTTTATTCCGGTAAATGATACTGCCATTGTAATAATAGCTTAGATTCAATTATAGAATACTACCTCTATTTTTAATTCCACCTTGACGGGGATCGCGCACAAGCCGGAGTCCATCTCCAAAGAGTGGTTTTTCATCATGCTTGCCATGGTTGAACTGGCTTTGCGTGAAAAAAAGAGAGGCTTCCAGGACTCGGCCGGGATTCAGACGGGCGAGTGTGTTACGCGCAATCACAGACAAAAGGGCGTAGAGCCACTCAGGTCACTCGCTCCCATGGAAAAATCACGAATAGACACCAAACTCTCACCCACCCCTGCAGGCAGAGTCTACCCCCCAAACCACAAACTTGGGCTCAAACCCTTTCCCGGCCCTCACCGTCCTCTCCAGTCCCTGGTCCCTGCCCAACCCCACCACGTTCTCCGGATACAACTTCCCCAGCACCGCCAGGGACACCCTCCTCTCCTCCGCCGGGATAACATGCAACCCGCCTTTCTCCGCCGTGACCAGCCCCGCCTCGGCCCCGGTTAGAACCTCGTACGCCGAATGCGCCACATACTCGGGCACGTCCTCTTCCTCGCCGGGCTCAGCGGCCTGGTACGCATACCGGAACCCGCGCGCGATCTGGCCGACGTCCACATCCGCCGCGGCCCCATTGTCGAAGATAAGCCGGAGGTCCAACTGGGCGATGCTATCGGAAAGGGTCGGCTTCGGGTCTCGGAGAGAAAGGCTAGCCTGTGTAACCCGCGGCGCGGGCACAGTCGGGGATGCACCGGCAGCATCCTTCTGCAGTGCCCCCGGGGGTATCTCGACCCGTGGAGCGAGATAGTAATCCGGATACTCATACCGAAACCATACCTCCGACGCACCCTGGTGGATTTTCGCAGGGAGATACTGCAACAGATGCAGCGGCGGCGGCTGGGGCGGCGAAGGTCCCCCGGGGGCGAATAACGCCGGGAGAACCAACCCATGCGCGTACTGGAAGGCGTACCCCTCCGTCTCAGGCCTCGGGAGCTCAGGAGCAAGCAAAGCGCGCGCGAGCCGGACGACCGAAGCCTGCGTGACGTGTTTCGTGAGCAGGACCGTCAGGAACTGCTCCCGCGGCGCCTCTATGGATCTGATCCCCCGGGTTTGGGGGCCCGGGCTGTGGTTAGCGGGGATCGGGATGAGGACGTCCTCGTAGTTCTGGAACGGGAGGAGAGAGTCGCGCAGGAGGACCATCTGGTGCATGTACTCGTTGAAGAGCTGCATGAGGTGGGGCTTGCTGCGGGGGCCGAACAGGAGGGCGACGTTGAGTGGGAGGAGGAGGTGGCCTTCGCATGGGGAGCGGATGTTGAGGGCGGCGTTGAAGGCGGGCGGAGGAGAGTGATGATGATGATGATGATGATGATGATGATCGGTGTCGGTGGATTCGTAGGCCCATTTGACGAGGTGGGTGGCGATGCGGTGGGCCTGCGAGCGGATCTCGCGCCGGCTGGGGTCCTGGAGCTCGGCGGGCAAGGGGAGGGAGGCCTCGCGCGTGTCGGTGGCGAGGTTGGCGGCGATGTTGTCGAGGAGGAGAGTGCGTGAGGGAGGGGAGGAGGGGGGGTCAGGGCCGAGATGGTGCAGCACGGTGAGGAGGAGCGGGGAGAAGCTGTGCACGAGTTGGCGGGGGCTGTAGACGCCCGCTTGGACGGTCCATTCGGTGGATGAGTCGCAGAGGGGGGGGTTGGGGATCGGAGGGGGCGTAATGGGGTTGCCAATAAGGAGGTTTCCGAGACGGTACATGGCTTCCGTCATTTTGTATTATTCGACACTTTGGTCTACTTGGGGTATCCGGGGTTGGGCCTTAATATAGCCATTATAAATCAAACAGGCTTCGGGGAGCTGGAATATTGGAAATTGAAAGAATGGGATTGCTCATCGCAGATATTTGGTCTGGCAGCGGTCGGAGGAGAATGGCCCCAACCTTCCATCTCCGAGCCCTAACTGCCCACCCTCGGAGTTGGATGGCAGCAAATAGCACAACAGAGTATATATCTATTCATCCAGCTTTATCGTATTCGTCTCCTCGAGTCCAGTAATTCCAGTACTAGGTTTTCGTACGGAGCGACTTGGGCCTTTGTGGTAGGATACACACCATCAAGATCCAGCTGTATGGAGGTGTGGCTAGTTCCTCGCTTTCTCATGTCTGTGAGATTTTTGGCCAAGTCGGAATTCCCCCGGCGAAAGCTTGTATTCTCCATCCCCAGCTTAAGACCAGCATGACCCACACACACCGGAGGGCCTCTCGGTGGCTAAAGATACCACGGCTCCGATGCGTTAATTCATTTTCACCGTCGCGCAAAGTCTACCGCAGCTCATCGTCTTCCGACTGCTCGCCGGCAGCAGTTTATCGGTTCGGCGCCATCGCTGATATGAACCCGCAAGAGAACGGGCGGGGATCATGGAACCCAACCATGGGGTCGATTCTTAGCCCTATGGCAGGGGTTTCTTGGCTGGGGCGGAGGGTTTGGGTGATTGCATCGCGGGATGTCTTTGCATTCATCTATGTTGATCCTGATTTCGATACTAATCCTCATACCAATACTGGTACTAATACGATGTTACTCTAAAGACCGGTGTCGTCTCCATCGCCTCCCTCGCCCTTCTATCACGAGCCGCGTTGGTGATGTATTGGTTTCCGGTGTTTCTCCAGAAGGACGGGCGAGGATCCCATCCGGCGCTGGATTTGTCTACTACCTGCATCCCGGCGTCGCAAATAGTATTTCAATTTCGTCCAAAGCTCTAGGTTCTCGCATTAATGATTGTTTGCTTGGCATGCATCAGCTCTGATCATCCCCAGCCACTCCCCGTGCTGTCAGACCGACCGAGTGCCGAGCTGCCGTGCGGGGTTGCTGATCTCACGTCACTCTCCTTCATTCGTTTCTTTATTAATTCGTTGCGGCGCTGTCAAATAATAGAATGGAATTGTCTGCTAGAGAATCCCATTGTTATTTACTACAGGAGTGAAAATGATCTTCGAACCTGCATCGCGTGTCCCGATCCCCACCACCGACGTCCTCTCGTACATCTTCGCAGACCCTAAATATGACCCGAACAGACCAGTACCGCCCCCTCCCCTCCACCCCCCTTACTTGTTGGCACGCATGTCTAACTATGCAGATAGATCTACGTCGATGTCGCCAATCCCTCCCGCACGATCTCCTACACCCAAGCTCGCCAGATCATCCGCCAGTTGATCGCCGGCCTGCGCGCCTGGGGCGTTCAACCGGGGGACTGCGTAGCCATCCACTCTTTCAACGATGTCCGGAAATCCCCCCCTTCTCCATTGAATCAATATAGATACTAATGGAAAGAAGTAGATATACTACTGCATGCTCGTGCTCGCCATCATCGGCTGCGGCAGCGTCTTCACAGGTACAAACCCGTCCTACACGCCGCACGAACTGGCGCACCACTTCCGCGCCTCGCACACGCGCTTCATCCTCTCGGAACCTGAGATCATCGCTGCCGTGCAAACCGCCGCGGGGGAGGTCGGCCTCCCGCAGACCAACGTGCGCGTTTTCGATACGCAGGAGGGCCAGCAGGTATCTCCCGGCCAGGTATCCTGGAAGCAACTCTTCCACCACGGCGAGGAGGACTGGGTGGCGTTTGACGATGAGGCCCGGTCGAGCGCGACCTGCGCCGCGAGACTGTTCAGCAGTGGAACGACGGGGCTGCCCAAGGCCGTGACGATCACGCATCGGAATCTCATCGCGCAGGTCGAGTGTGTGTTTGAGGTGCATCCGAGGCCATACGAGGTATTTCCCCCCCTTTTTTCACCTACCACGCGTTTCCTCGAACGAAGAAAAAAAAAAAAAAAAAAAATTAAATAAATAAATTAATTGATCGAGGAAAGTCAAACCGCCTAATCGCCATCCCCATCTTCCACGCCGCCGCCGTCCCCTCGACGCACTTCGGGGTCGTCAAAACCGGCCACACAACCTACATGATGCGGCGCTTCGAGCTCTCCACTTTCCTGGCCACCTACGCCAAATACAACATCACCGACCTGACCGTCGTGCCGCCCATGGCGATCGCCATCCTGATGACCCCGCTCGCCCACCAGAAGCCGTTCCTGCGCGGGGTGCGCGCGGCGTCGTGCGGCGCCGCCCCGCTCGACAAGGACGTCCAGGGCAGACTGCAGAAGATGCTCGGCGAGGGGGCGCCCTTTACGCAGGTCTGGGGCATGACGGAGACGTGCTGCATTGCGACAATGTTTGTGTATCCTGAGCATGACGAGACGGGGAGTGTCGGGAGGTTGATTGCGAATGTGGAGGCGAAGTAAACAAACCTTCCCCCCCCCCCCCCCGCCCCTTTTTTTTTCTTAACCTTTTATATAGGAATGTATAGGCCAGAGAGCTAATGGATGGCTGGGGTGACAGGCTAGTCGACGACGCCGGCAAGAATATCTCAGCCTACAACACCCGCGGCGAACTCTGCGTGCGCGGCCCAACCGTCACACCGGGCTACTTCAACAACCCGGCCGCAAACGCCGAGTCCTTCGACGCGGACGGCTGGTTCCACACGGGCGACATCGCGTACTGCGACGCCGCGACCGAGAAATGGTATATTGTCGATCGCAAGAAGGAGCTGATCAAGGTGCGGGGATTCCAGGTTGCGCCGCCGGAGCTCGAGGCCGTGCTGCTCTCGCATCCGCTCATCGTCGACACGGCGGTGATTGGCCTGCGCGGGGTGGTGCCCGATAGCGAGCTGCCGCGGGCGTATGTGGTCCGCCGGCCGGGCGCGGAGGGGGCGAAGCTGACGGAGGAGGACGTCAAGGGGTTCCTAGGGGGCAAACTGGCGAGGTACAAGGCGTTGACTGGCGGGGTGAAGTTTGTCGAGGCGATTCCGAAGAATGCGAGTGGGAAGATTCTGAAGAGGGTGTTGAGGGAGGAGAGCGAGAGGGAGGTGAAGTTGCAAGGAGGGAAGTTATAGTTGTAGTTTTTTTTTTTTTTTTTTACTACGCTTACTGCCACTGTGTCGATAGGAGTAGATAGGTAGGGAGAGAGAGGGGTTGAGGTAATGATTGTATGTATGAAATTAACCCCCAATATCATCCAACACATCCTGTAGATTATCTAGCGCATCGCTGAGATTCGATGATCCTCCACCCGATCCGTCTGATAATCCCTCGAGAAGATGGCCGATGTTGACGCCCCCAATTTCCAGCTGATCCAGGATATCCCCCAGATGGAGGTCCTTCAGCGCCCCCATTAGACTCTTCAGGATACCGCCCAGGTCGAGATTCTGCAGGATACTCCCCAGATCGACGTTCTTCAGCAAACTGGCTAACCCGCTGATAATCGACCCAATGTCGATATTCTTGAGAATCTCGCCGAGATCGACATTCTTCAGGACGGTGCCGATGCTCGTAATCACGGAGCCCCAGTCGATATTGTTCAGTATACTGGGGAGGTCGATGGCTTTCAGGAGAGGCCCGAGCTTGTCAATGATAGCCCCGAGGTCAATATTCTTAAGCAGAGATGCCCAATCGACCTTGCTTAATGCGCCGGCCAGACTGTTGATAATCCCCCCAATGTCCAGGTTCTTTAGGATCTCGCCAAAGTCAATGTTCTGGAGGACCGGGGCCAGCGCGCCGAGGATCTTGGGCAGGTCGAGTTTCTGTAAGATCGTCGTGAGGGTATCGAGCAGAGACCCCCAGTCGATATTCTTGAGGACCCTGCCCAGACTCGAGATCAGACTGCCCCAGTCGATGCTCGAGATGACCGCTCCGATATTGATGTTTTTGAGCAGACTGCCGAGATCGAGCTGGTCCAGGATACTGACGATTCCGTCGGAGAGCTTGCCCCAGTCGATACTCTGCAGGATCTGGTTGAGGTTGACTCCGTCGAGGAGCTTACCGAGGTCGAGGTCGTTGATGACCTCGCCGAGACTGTCGAGGAGGGAGTTGAAGTCCATGTTTTGGAAGATTTTGCCCATGTCGAGGTTGTTGAGGAGTTTGCTGAGGGCGTCGATTACACCCTCGGACCCGTCGCCCAGCAGGCCCTCGACCGTGTCCAGGAGAACCTGGACGATAGGCACGCGCGCCGAGATGGTGAGATTGTTGAGCACCCTCTCGAAGTACGGGATGTGCTTTCCGTTATACACGGTCTGGTTCCCCGAGGCAGAGAGCTCGATCTCTCCGCCGCGCAGGGCGTCCTGCTGGGCCGCGAGGAGAGGCCCGATATTGGCCAGCGCGTTGTTAATATCGACCTTGGCCTTCAGATCGACGCTGTTGTTGCCGGGCTTGAGGACCACGTTCTCGATGAGAGCTGTGCCGAGGACCAGCTTCCCACTCAAGAGGTTGAGCGTTACGTTGCCCTAATACCAATCAACTGCAATCCCAACACAAGTATAAAGACGAGAGTACCAGAGCAAATGTCACAACAGAGTGATTAGGGAACGTCGCCTTGCCCCGGAGATTCGTGCCGTCTTTCTCCGCCGGAAGAAGCAGAGCAGCCTTGTCAATGGAGAATCCGCTCAATTTATCCAGCCCTATCCCATTAGCCGCGTGAGACAAGAAAAAGAGCAACAAAAGTACCGTCTAGCTCAACATCCTTGTCCAGCTTCAAACGCGCCTTCAACGCCCCCAAATGACCGAGAGTCTCGCCATACGCAGACAGAGTAAACCGCTTCGAGTACACAGCCATCGTCAGCGCCTTGACGAACTCATCCTCGCTCTTGACTCGCGTGTTGTTACTGGTGACGCTGATTTCCGTCGTCCCCTTGAGCGAGTACTCCGGAATTGGCACGGTGAGATAGTCGACCTGGGGGTCCGAGTCCCGGTTGAACAGATCCAGATCAATAGGATCGATGCGCACCGACAGCCCAAGAGGAATCGTGAGCGACGTGTCCAGCGTAAACGTCACGGTATCCGGCGTAGGATCCATAATATGGGCCGCGTAGACAGGGAGATCCGTATCGTCGACGATGCGTTGGGCGATCGCAGGAATCGCCACGAGGAAGCTACCCACTCATTAGCCATCCATTCGCTCCCCTCGATATCCGAAAGGTCATGGGGGAGGGGCGGAGGGGGAGAGGGGGGCATACAAAACAGGCAAAAATATAGCCAGGAACACAATCCCACCCAGGAGATAGCAGCACCAGAACCGCGCCAGGTGTTGCTTCAGCTTCTTCCTCTTGCCCACCTTCTGCTCCCCCCCACCAGCCACCGTCTCGACATGCTCAGTCTCCGAATCATTCTCCACGGCCTTCCCTGCCTGCTCACCCCGGATGGCCCCAACGACCCTCTTCTCAGCCATGGAGGCCTTGTACGAGTCACCCACCGCCATGGTGCAAGTCAATCAACAAGAGCAAAATGTCAATCCCGCCATAAAACAGGGACTGAAAAAAAAATGCTAGGCCGAGAAATAAACCTAGACCCTGAATCCCGCCAAGGGGGTGGGCCGGGGGCTGGGGTCGGGGGTTAATATACAAAATACGACAGCGAGAGCGAACGAATACCTCCCAGCTTCCCCCCCATAATATCTCTATGCTACTTTCTCCAAGTCCAGTCCATCGACTAGGATGGGCAAAACCGGCTCTGAGCTGTGGAGGATCGAATCCGACCCCGCGTTTCCTGCTCACGCCCACGTCCATCGCAATGCTTGCCCATCGTCACTAGGGCTGTTCCCCTCACTTTGGCCCTGTCACGATCCTGGGATCTCATGCTATCTGACTCTGACGGGGTCAATGTAAATGACTCGACAATGATGAGAAGGCTAAGCAAGGGTCCCAACCCCCGCGCACTGCACCGATAGTGTGAGTCTCATGCGGCGTCCGAGCGTCCGTCCGGCCCTCGGTACGTCCGAGAACCTATCGAAATACATATGATGGCCGTGATTTCCCTCGAGGTTGGGGGGGCTATTGCCTTGCGATTATTTATTTATTCTGTCGTTTTATCCCCACCTCGCCATCATTGCCCAGTTGAATTTCTTTTTCGAGACCCTATTGTAGTCTGCTTGATGTCGTCAATGTTGGGAAATGAGTAGCTGGATATGGGGGGGTGCTGGAGAGGAGGGGCCTTGTGTAGAGTCAGACAGGCTGACTCGGAGGACGAGACACACCTGCAGTGGTAAATCCACTTCTCACTGGACTCTTTTATTATTTTCTTTTTATTTACTAGGACTAGCTTGAGTTCTTCACTTCTTTCCTGGTTTTCATGTCTCTGGAATGTTCAGGTCACGTAGAAACTCTGAATCGCTCCCACCAGCTAGGACACTTCTTCCTAGCTAACTGATTAATATATTGCTAGTTATGTTGTGTAGTCTTGCCTCTTGGACTCTTTGAAAAGTTCTATCAACAACCATACTCCGGCATGGATATCAATATTTGCACATCTAAAGAAATAACCAACCATAGAATGATTAGAGAATGTAAAGAAAAAGAAAGAATAACTCCGTCAGTTGGTATACGGGTATCACCCCCCGACCGCTTCCTCCATCAACTCCTCTAGATAATTCTGCTCCCAGTCCTCTTCCGCCTCAAGATCAATGACTTGCCCGGCGCTACTAGATGTTTTCGGCTTCGACTTCAACACGTCACTGATGCTGACAAGGTTCGAATAAAACTCGGTCACTTTCGGATGAACCATGACCTTGCGAGGTTCGAATCGTGTCACCTGCAGGCCCTCTTTCGACGTAGCGCGACTCAACGCAACATAAGCCTGTCCCTTCTCGAAAACCCGTCCGAGGTCAACTTTAACGCGCTGCAGGGTCTGTCCTTGGGCTTTGTGGATGGATAGGGCCCACGCCAAGATCAGCGGGACTTGTTGACGCTGTGCTTGCACTTCACCGTTCGGCAGCTCGATCTTCCAGGATTCCGGCTGGCACAGGAGGTGTCGTTCCGTCCCGTCAGGCTGGATGAAATTGACCAGAGGCCATTTCCGGCTGACGACAATGCCGCCCTCCTTGTGGGTCATCGATTTCAGCTTCTTGCGGGCACGGGCTGCCCGCTCTTCGTCATTGTCACCCGTAAAATCGTTTTCATTTTCCACATACACGTCGAACGTGGCTTCGTCCATAAAGGCCACGACACGACCGATGGAGCCGTTCACAAGGGATTCCTCCATGTTCTTGATTAACATGACCTGAGACCCTTTCTTGAGGTGAATCACGGGCGGGGCCATGCAGTTCGAAAGCAGTTTATCACGGAACTGAACGTCTTGGATGGTTCCTGAATCCATGGCATTGAATGTCATCATCTCACCCGATAGTCGTGCCATTCGAGCAGCATTTGCATTATCGACCTCTTGGCGAGTGGGAAACCTATGCCAATTAGCGCTGAGTAAAATTTCAAGTGCTTCACGTCTCACAGTTCAGTCGCTTCCAGTGAGTCGTGAAAGTTGAGCGGACGGGACAGTTGTTTGAAAGTTTCAATCGTGCGCGGAGTCAGTCTCCCCAGTCTCATCTCGTTAAGCATCCCAGCAAATTCCGGATCCCGTTGGCGGAAAACATTTGTGAGGAGGATCGTGTGTTGGATCGAGGTATTCCAGGAGGCGGCGGCGAACGCAAACTTGGCCTCTCGATTGCCTCCGTCTGGAACAGGGGGTAATTGGAAAAAGTCACCAGTGACGACGAGTTGAATACCTCCGAAAGGTCGGCCATTATTTCGGATTCGTCGGGCCACTTCCTCGAGCTTGTCAAAGAGATCTCCATCAACCATAGACACCTCATCAACGATCAGCACCCTGGTCCGGAGCCAGCGATTCCTGGCCTTTTGGTTTTTCTTGATCTATGAACAATTAACGGAGCGTTCACAGAATCGGATCTAGTGTCAGGAGCAACCTTTTTAACAAGTTCCGGGGCAGCTTCTTTGCCAAGCCCAATTCCCGCGAAACTATGCAGCGTAACACCCCCGATGTTGCACGCAGCGAGTCCAGTAGACGCCGTGACCGCAACCCGATCTGGCTCTTTCCTGTACTTATCACGCAGCTTCTTGATAATTTCTCTCATGAGAACCGACTTTCCGGTTCCGGCAGAACCAGTAAAGAATATGCTCTTCCCCTGCTCAACAACAGCCTTCAACACATGCCGTTGTTCGTCGCTCAGGAATATAGATGCCACTTGCCGGCGGGGTTCATGCTGGCCAGAGCTTGATTGTGCCTTTGCGTTCTTCTTCGACTGGCGCCGCAATTCCCGCTGGTCGTCTTTGATAGCGCTTGCGGTCTTGTTCCACGCAGCGGTCGAGGACGGTCGGGCAGGTGTCTCCACCTTGGTCGGTTTCACTGATGGTAGCTTGGGATATTCAGGCACAGCTGTATCTTCTGTTTTCAACCACGGTATTGTGCGACGGCTAGTGGGCTCTTGTAAATGAGATGGGGGCGAGGAAGACCAAGGGATAGGGATACTGCTTGTTGGGATTTGATAGTCGTCGGAAGGTGGTGGCGGTAGGTCGGGGTATTTAATACTTGAGAAGTCATTCTTGCTGGGAGTCACGGTTGTTGGTGATTGGACGCTACTCTGTGTTAAGGTAGTTGACGTCGAGGACTGATGTGACGACTGTTCTGGAACACTCGTTCTCACAAGTTTAGCGGGAGGGATAAAAGGGTCTGGTGCTTCGAAATCCAGGTCATCGTCATCGTCAAAATCATTCTCATCAAAATACACCGCGCTGTGTAGAGACCCCAGAGCAGACCCTCCCGTGCCGGTCAACTCGACTTTTCGCTTCACGCCTATTGATTGCGGAAGTGGTGCCCTGGATGTCGCATTTCCATTACTGCTCTGCAAAAGGCTGGACTGGAGAGGTTTAGCAGACGCCACCGAATGGTCCTTCACTGCCTTCTTGAACATCACCGCGTCTTCCCCCGCTCGAAATGATCGGGATGTCGAGAACCGAGAAGCAGTTGACAGGATTAAGGAGAAACCATCCGACCAGGGTTGGCGAATTGCAGCTATATTCCTCGTTCTTACCCTAGAAAACATACATAAACACGGGTTATGTTATTAGATCGGATTAATGAGCGAGATGAGCCATGAAGCTTTTCGCGACGCACAAACGCGCGTCGGGATAAACACGCGTTTATCGCACGTGACGCTGATAAGAAAAGTCATTTCCACTGGATGGCCCCGAGGGTCACGTGGCTCAGGGGAAACTCAGCACCACACGAATTTACGAGCACCGTTATCATCAACCCCATCACGCAAAACCATAATACGCTCTTTTTTTTTTTTTTTCCAGTATGGTGCCGGCCAAGTTATGGAAGGAAAAAGATATTGTACCGTCCATGAAGGAAGCGCGCGAAGCCCTTGTTCAACATGAAATTGAGGAGCGAACCTCTTTTCGGACCGTCAAGGCAAACGCCGAAAAGACCTATCTCTGCTGTCGCAGTGGCCCCGCATGCCCCTTCAAGGTCCGCATTACAAAGAGTCGAGCGAGAGGTGATTTAAAAGGCCAGATTGTCATTCAGGTCCTCAAACTTACTCACCGGTGTCCACTCAAGACACATGATAATTGGAAGCCGACGAAACAACCAAAGCCGACACCATCAGCAGGAGCCAGCCAAACCACCGGTCAACCCATGTTAAACAATGATACACCCCCGAATCCGCAAGCTTCCCTGACTACGACCCGTCGGCTACCTAATCAGCGGTTCCCGACACTATCAACGGAAATTGATATCTCACTATCAGTCCTTCACGGCGAGTTGGAATCCCTTGCCTCTCTCAAGGCACAAGTCCAGGACTTACAAGAAGAAAACGCCAAGTATTTACAAATCATGGATGAGCTCCGAGCGAAGAATTCAGAGCTAGAGGCTAAATTAGAAAATCGCTCGCCAAAAGGCAGAAAAAATGGACATGGCGAATAAGCTTCTCAACACTTAAAAGAGAAGTTGTCACAATTGATCAAGCCCTCGAAGAGCCTAAACATTGCGTTTATCATGGGAGTGAATTTCACACCTTTCGCCTCTCCCTGACAACCCCAGTCTGTGAAATGAATCCGCCGTCATAACCATACGAATCAGTATTGATATACGCTGTTTTCATGCACCATGAGAGTGTCTATCTCACTCATTCGCGACGAATGAGGCGAAAATGGAAAGACGGGGCAATCGCTAATGATGCTATCCCTCACAATATGACCAGTAATGAGACATCCACACATTCAACCATTTCAGATATCGCAAGCTCAACCATCACCCTTAGTACCCACCCCGCTTTGGCCACACGAGTAGGTACAACAGCCAACGCCCCAAGAAGCACGGTCGTAGCCGCAAAGAGCTGGGAATATCTATATCGCCCACCATCCTGCTCAATCAATACACCATCGATGGGTGGGCCGGTCAACAACGCGAAACTTACGAAAGTCCAACCTGCGCCCAAGACGTGTTCCAGTCCGCTCAAGATCCGGCATCATGGTTGTCACCGTGGTGGGCACTACGGACTATACTGTGCACTTTGCAAAGTCTACCAAGGCCTCAAAGGCGAAAAGCCCAGGCTTATCCGTGACTACCGTCCAAGAGTGCATCACAATTGTGGCACCCACGCTAAATACCGCGAAAATTTTCAATTTGCCCGTAAAGAGGACTCCGATCCATCCGGGCCCAATGCATCCGAGGATACCAGCACTGTGAATGGCCAGGATGCCACTGGTGGTATCGTCGACGCCAATTCGATCCCGTGCAACGATTCCAAGATAGAAAAATGGTAAATAAAGGCCCCAGAAGGCAAGGAACGCGCTGAGGGTGAAATAAGACAAAAAAAAGTACTTTAAAAGCGTCTCATTCAATGAGAGTCCCTTGGTGCGTGGAGGCACTCAAGGTTTGAAGAGCAACAACCCCGGTTTATGCATAATAAGCACGCCCAGTGCTCCAGTGCGGATCATCCATCCAAATCCAATATGGTCATGGTAAACCATCCTGTGCACGATGGTAGGATGCACCATAGCCCCGGTACTACCACCAGCCACCGCCAGGCCAACCGCAAAGCTACGGTGTCTCAAAATAAGCAGGCATGACGGTGAGCCCCAGGTGAAAGAGAAAGCTATTACCCAAATCCATGGCCACGGCTTGCGTGGGGAAGATCTGTCAGTATTTCGCGCAGAAGGAGAGAATGGAGCACGAACCCCACCATCAGGTGCAGGACTAAATCAAACCTGTATACCAGGAAGAAATATCCGGCCTCGGTCGCTCGTCCCGCGATGCCTCCTAAAACGAAGAGGAGGAACACTTGGATTCCTCTAATCCAGGAGATCTGAGAGTGCGGTTCGAGGAGAGTAGTTGTATACAGCTACTAGAATACAGAAAAGCTGTTGCATGTGCCCCACGAATTGGAGGACAAGGTGCATACAGAGTACTTGCCTCCATCCTGGTGGTTCCAGGACGCTCTCGGCATGCTAAGCGTCCTTTTGCTTCCGTATTACTCTCCTGCATACTAGTAGTCCCGGACGGGTTCACTCTTCAAGATAAATGGTTATTTGCTGGTAAGAATAAAATCGTATACATTAATAACAACACACATATATACACCTATCCCAACTCGGTGTACGCAGCCCTGGATATATATTTCCTAGCGGTGTCATTGGCTGGTGAAATATTTACAGCACCGTTTGAACACATTCCGTACAATTCTGTTACTTGTCCCTCTTGGTGTGATATCTCTTCCAAGAGCCAGAATACTCTCATTGGAGAAGATGCCATACTGGGCCTGCCAGATGATATACCCGACTATCCATCCATGAGCAGGCGTATCTCGCCTGCTGCCTCCTTGAGCAACCCGCATAGCTCAACATGTCGCGGATTTTCACTGATGACACCGAAGTGGAAACTAGAGAGAACAAACCCACGTTAGTACGGCCATCCTATCCACGGAGATGTAAAACAAAGAGATAAAGGGGGAACCGAAGAACACATACCTTGAATCCCTGATTTGGATTGAAAGTGCCCATCCCTGGTCAACAAGAGGGTAGAAGCCAACAAAATCAAGATTATTGTCTAGCGTCGTGGTGCAAACGGTAAAGTAACCACTACGCTCAAACGCAGAGTCGGTAAACAAAGTGGGCAAGTCCTCATCCTGTGCAACCATCCGCCGCAGGCCCATGAGGTGCAGATCAATGCCCTGTCCACTCCCGGCCTCTGTAACCAACCTCACATGGTTCCGGATCGCTGTTCGCAGTAAGGAACGGTGTTTGTCACGGCAACGCGTCTTGTCCGCCGTCATGGCCGAGCAAAGTGCGCGCACTTCCTTGGTTGCCACACGACAGATCTCAGGGCGTCCGTGTTGGAAGGTCTCTGTGGACACGGGCTCGTAGGTAGCGGCCATACGCTGACCGTGAAGTCGGTAGAAAGCAAGCTGGACAATCATCTGGGCGAGAGAAGCTGGATGATATTGGCTCTTCTGCATGTGCTTTGACCCGTAGTCAGAGATATCTACCACGCTGAAGTGAAGGTTGTCGAGTGTGCTGAACCTCTGTCGAAGTCCATCAACCTCTTTCGTGACCTCCGGCGTAGCGGAGATTGGAAGATGGGCTACCAAATCTCCCAGGGACGCCGATAGACCGGCTTGAGAAACTGGCATCACTTTTTCCTCTCTAAGAGCTTGCAAGATGTATTCGTTAAGTCTACGAGTAGCAATACCATCCATCATGGAGTGTTCGCCCACAAACCCCGATGTCCCGTCGTCGCACACGACAAGCTGCACTGGCTTGTCAAACCAGCGGTTGCATCCGTTGCCGTGCCAGATTTGCCTTGAGCCCTGTTCCAATGTTTGAGGGGTTGCGCGGTCGAGGCAGATTACGAAGTCAGCCCGTTCGACCATCTCAATGGATAGTTTGTTAGGCTCGCTACTCATGACTAGATCACGGCGATTCTAGAGCTGTATCAGCCCACCCAGGTATCAGCCTGAGGGAAGACATGGGGAGACACTTACCTTGGCCCATGTATCTCTGCTTCCATTCGTGAGTATAGGTAACCAGTCGGTTTCCATTGAATCGGCCCTTCGAATCACCTCCTCGAAGGCCCCTATCAACTGCGTGATAGAGACAGCCACTCCATTGACCCGGGATAGGATCCTGAACAACTGACCATTTCTCATGGCAATGAAGCAATCCTGTGACGGCCATTTTTGCGGGGTATCCAGAGGGATTCCAGGACAACGACAGGCATTGAAGAGCCACCTGTACGATTTCATGCACAGTGCTTTGTCCTTCAAAAACTCTGGTATGAGCTTTCCGCTCTCCACCAGGTTTTTGTATTCGAGCGCTGCCCATGAAATAACGCCGGCCTTCCACGCGGCAGAATGGTCCTCTAATACTCTAGGATAGATTCCGAAATAGTTCGAGAACGGCATCAGTGGAAGCCGGCTCTCTAAGTAGACCGAATTGGTTTTAATCTCAAAAGCCCAGTTCCCGTGCTGAGAATCCAACTTCACGGCCAGTAGACGCTGTTGCAGCTCTTCGCCACGGCCGCCTTGGAGAAGGAACTCCCTCGCGTGCTCCACGGCGCTTTCCATCTCGCCGTCCGACACGAGTGGAGTTAAACTTCCCAAGTATTTGTCAATCGTGCTCTTCAGGGTCATGAGAGGAAATTCGGGTAAGACGTTTGGTGAGGTCAGAACCGGTAAAACAGGGCCTTCCTTCGAGATCGAGGTGGAGCCATTTGCACCCCGTGAACAAACAAGAGCTGGAAGATTGGAGCGTCGGAGTATCAGCGTGGTCAGAAAGCCAACATTCTCCGATTCTAGGATCTCGGAGACATTCAACTTGCACTCAAAGGTCTTAGCCAGCCAATTTCGCAGCTCTACCGAGATGAGCGAGTCTAATCCAAGACTGGAGAGGGGTCTGGACCCGTCCAGTTCCTGGAGATTACAAAGAGTTAACATGGCGACCTTTTGGAGAATTTCTTCCGCGACAATCTGCTTCTTGTCTTGGTCGCTCTCTAGGCGAGCTCTCCAGGAGCCCTTCTTACCCTCCGTACCGCGAGGTCCCTCGTCCGCGGTAGCTCGGCGGAGATGTAGGAATTTAGCATCAAGCAGTGCAAATTGAGGATCATATGCGCCTTGGTCGTTACTGTGCGCTTGACCCGGGGGCTCCAGTCCAATTATGAGTTGCCTATGCTCTGGGCCTAGAACCGGTGAGCCCATGGCGTATCCCAGCAGTGAGAGAAACTCGCGCACTGGCACAGGTCTGTAACCCTGCTCGATCAACGCCCGGACTAACTCTTGGCGCTCATTGACGTAGCCTGCGCCTTGGATCATCCCGAGATCTAGCGATACGATGTTTTTGATAGCGGGGAACCGACACTGTGACACGCTGTCTTGGAATGCATTTGCGGCAGCATAGTTTCCCTGGCCACTGTTTCCGACGATACCCGCGCAAGAGGAAAGCAGGATCAAAAAGTCCAGATCGGTCTTGATCTGGTTGATCAAAGCCCAGGTGCCTTGCATCTTTGGTTGGAGCGCAGTGTTAAAATCGTCAACTTCCATATATTCCATCGTTCGATCCTAGGTTTGATACATTAGAATGGTCTGCAACTCCGCATTGGTTGGAAACCTGCCGGCGTAACACTCTTACCTTCAAGGACATAGCTCCGTGGACAACGCCTCTGATAGGAGGTAACCTCTCGTGGCATTTCTTAAAGAGCTCCCTAACCTCACTCTCGTTGCTGATATCGCAGGCATAAACGATCAGCTTCACACCCACCGCTGATAGATCTGAGATTAGCCTCTTAGCTCCCTTGGCCGTTGAGCCACTGCGGGATACTGCAATCAGAGATTTGGCTCCACGCGAGGCCATCCACCGGCAAATCTCTCTGCCTAACCCACCAGTGCCTCCAGTAATAAGATAGGAAGACTCTTCATTGAATCGCAACAGTGGTCGGACCGCCGGCAGGGCCTGGACAACGCATTAGTTTGTAGGAATGCTCTTTGGCTAGAAGCCACATACCTTGACCATAATCCCCGGTGAGCAATCCAAAACCACTTTGCCAATGTGTTTGCGGGACTGGATGAGGCGGAAAACCTCTTCAATTTCCGTCATTGGTTTCACCGTCGTGGGCTTTATGGCCTTGAGCTTGCCTGTTTCAAACATTCCAACGACATCCTCCAGCGCAACCCGTGCTCTCTCCGGATGGTGCGTTAGAAGGTTGATCAAATCGAACGATCTAAACCCCACTGTCCGATCAAACAAACCCATGTCCAACTTGGCATTATTGTAAATATCTGTCTTTCCAAGTTCAATAAATGTTCCGAACACGCCCGTGCAGGCCCATGACTCGTGCAAAAATTCCCCGGCAAGGGAGTTCAAAACCACGTCAACCCCCTTTCCGTCCGTCAGGCGCATGATCCCTTGACGGAAAGTGTACTGGTTGCTGGAAAAGATGTTGTCCTTAGGGATCGCATATTGGTCAATTAACAGCTGCCGTTTAGATACATTTCCCACCGTCGCGAATATCCGAAGGCCAAGCATCTGCGAGATCTGGATTGCTGCTTGCCCGACACCACCAGCAGCCGAGTGGATTAAGATACTCTGGCCTTGCTGCAACTGGACAAGCTGTGTAAGGCAGAAATATGCAGTTATAAAGACACACGGAATACTAGCAGCCACAGTGAAAGGGATCTGGTTTGATATCAGACATGTAGAGGCGGCCTTGACTCGACACTGGTTGCTGTATGCCTTGCTCCCCCAGGCACATACTCGGGCACCAATCTTCAAACCCAGAGGACAACCAGGCCCGACACGGGTTATAATGCCACTACAGTCACCAGCCATGGTAGAGCCAGGTGCTAGCTGATCCAGTGCCACCAGGACATCCCTGAAATTGACACCAATCGCATGTACTTCGATTTCTAGCTCCCCTGCCTCTAGATGAAGTAAACTATCAGTGTCATCAACGTACCGGATGCTGTCCAGGAGACCCGGTGTGCCAACCTGGAGTCTAAGATGGCGATGTGGTGTGTGGAAGTCAATCAGCTCTGTAGTTACTTCGCTACCTGCCGCCGTGCTCCTTATATACTTGTTTGCTTCCAAGTCTGGCACAAGTCTTGGAATGTGAAGAAGGGAGGTCTTCAGGATATATTCTTGTTCCTTCACCGTTCCATTCCTGGAATTAAGCAAAGAATTTAAGACCCGCGTGATGGATTGTGCCGCGTCTAATTCCTGACTTGTTGATATGAAGCCAAGGTCCAGCGTCACGAAATTCAGATCTGGGTTTTCCGCGCGGGCAGTTCGGGCGAAACCTGCAATGAGACCGCGCTCAGGATCTATCTCCCCCTTGTGAATCGAAACCCAGATAATGTTCTTGGCGATTCGCAAAAGGGCCGTGATACTACTGAATGTCCTCTCGTTAACGCTTCGCAGGAGCGGCTGCTTTTGATCATCTAGCATGATATAAGCTCCATCGGCCCTGGCTTCCACCACGGGCCATGCGGCGTGGGAGTGAACAAGGCCATCCTTGTGCAGCTGGTCTGAAATAGATTTTGTTAGAGGGGAGAGGGGCCCAGTGCTGACGATCTGAACGTTCAAGGGGCTACCACCCGCATCGCCGGCAGCTTCTGAAACCATGAACGTCGCTCGGTGATACTGCGCTGGAAAATCAATAATGGCTGCCTGAAGTCCGGTAAAGGAGCAACTGGTGAGTAATCCTTCCCACTGCGCTGTCTCCAGCAGTGGATGATCGGCTCTGCCATCAAGGGTACCTGTACAATCAGTCAACTTGGTGTTTTCTTCAATATCGAATCGAATATGTCCGGAGAGCTTACCTTCCCACCATCCAGGAAGGGTCCCGAAGATGACATTATGATACGCCGCTGGCTGCGTGATTTCAATCAACACCAGTTTTCCCCCGGGCTTTAAGAGATTTCTCGTGTTTTTCATGGTATTAACCATTGTCTGGGTTGCATGCAGAACATTCACGGCGATAATAAGGTCATAGGTACCTGGTCCGAAGCCCTGTTGCACCGGATCCCGTTCAATATTCAGCTTTTTAAATCGCATTGCCGCTTTCACACTACTAAATTTTTCCTGCGCCTTTGAAAAGAACCCAGAGGATATATCTGTAAAGTCATACGAACGAAATTTCTGCTGCTCCCCTTCATGCAGTGCGTCTATTGCAGCGGATGTTGCGCCTCCGGTTCCAGCGCCAATCTCAAGGATATCCATGTCGGGGTTCTTCCAGGAGAGGAGCTTGAGATAGGACTTCATATGCTCATAGCATCTTAATGATCCATCATCGCGGTATACCTTGTATAGTAGATCATCTTCGAGCATCACGGATAAAGCTGGCGTTTTCCCTTGGAGAATTGGTAACAGATTCCTTCCGACACGACAAAGCATTCTGCCTTCCACACCTGACTCCTCCGTGGCTTTGAGTACGGCTGACCATTCTTCAGCGTCTAGAGGAAGAGCGGCATCGCCTTTAGACGAATTCGACTTGTCGTACCTTTGCATCCACTCAAATAAACTTCGATGATGTGCTTTCATAACCGTGGTGGCGAGATCTTCTTGTCCGTGGAACATCTCAAGTGTTGTCTTGATGTAGTAGAAAGAAGCGTCAGCGAGGAGTTCATATGCCTTTCTCGCCGACCTCTCCGCTGAGGGGGAAAGTGGAGTTGTGCAAGCCTTTTGAAGGGCATGCTTATCCAGAAGGTCCACATCTGGCTTCCAGTGCATTCGATAGACTATGTTCTGGTCACCTGCAGCGCGATGGGACGTAAGAGCGGGTGTATTTTGAAACTTTGCAAACCTCATCCCTTCAAACGACATGAGGGGGGTCAATCCATTATTATTATCATTTTCGATAACAACTTGGCTCAAAAGGGCACTGCGCGAAGTAGCATGTTCTAGAATAGTTGCTACAGTTAGCTCCGTGCTTGAGCCAAGATTCGCCGATATCACGACGTCCTTGAAATGAACCGGCATGAGCGAGTCACAGTCCATTGCGAGAGGAACCGCGCAGTGGAAGCTTGCGTCGATGGTGGCAGGATGGATATGTCCAACCCTATACCCTGGAGGCATTCCAGCTTCAGGATGCGCAACCCGTAAACTGCCCACAGTGTGCTGAGCCCTAGACCTCAGATGTGAGACACTGTGGAACGGCCCCGAATATTTCAGAGCGCGGGATTGGAGAAATTCGTAAAATTGCATAGCATTGAACGTCTGGTGTGCCTCTGCCTGAATTCCTTGGACTAGCTTTCTCCAGGACCCGACCTTAATCTGTTCCTCGCGGTCCCCTTCGACATCGTCTTTTGTCTTCGTTTCAACGACAGTTACCAGCCCACGACAATGCTGCGTCCATCCCTCTCGGTGCGCGAATGAACACACCTGGAACTCGTGCCAGCCGTTTTGTGAGGGGCGCATACTGAGCTTTATCTCGATACTATGTGGCGCGTCGGGAATAATCAGCGCCTTTGACAGCGACATGTCACGCAATTTGTACTGAAGTGCAGCTCGACTGTTTGCCTTTATCTCCTTAATACCCTCTATAGCCAACACCATGTAACCAGCGGCAGGGAAAACGCAGTCATCCATGACAACGTGCCCAGTCACCCACGGCGAGTTTTGCGTGTTGATGATGTTTCGCCAGCTGGGCTCAAAGGGGCTGTCACTGGTGCAGCGTGTGCCCAGAATGCAGTGAGGTTTCTCATCACGCAGGCGATATTCTTTGCTGAGTCGTGATTCGTGCCAGAATGTTTCTGAGTGGTCCCAGGGGTATGGTGGGAGGCCAGAGACCACGGCCAACGTGTCGCTCCCTGGGGCAACATTGCCTCTGCAAACCCGCTCCAAGTCGATCAAGCATCCAACCTCAAAGAGCTTACCAGCCGCCACAAGTACAGTACGTGCTGCATCTTCCTTCCTCCGTACGGTCGAAAGATAGGGGTAATGGGCTCCCGCAGTTTCTTGTCGTGACTGGATAATCTGTTTGACGGGACCACTGAGAGCACTATGTGGTCCAATTTCTACCGCCGGATACGCGGCGGCACTAGGTTCAACAGATGCCTCTAAGAGCCGGTAGGCCTCCAGCAGCGCACCATTGAATCGAACAGTGGAAACAAGGTTTTGCACCCAGTAGGTTGCGTCGAAACCCGAACTTTTCTCCTCTCCAGTTACTGACGAGATGAACCGTACCTTCATATTTGAAGGCCTGCTTATGTTCTGTTCTAGCGATTGCATTTTTCCCAGATAGTGGTCTGCTACGCAGCTCATATGGTGTGAGTGATAGGCCGTGTCGACCTGGAGGCGCCGGTTGAATATACCGTGTCTGTCGAGTTCCTGCTGCAAAAGTACAAGTGCAGGCATGTCTCCCGATATCGTCGTACTCTGGGTGCTATTAACGCACGCGACACATAGCTTACCCTCACTGGCTGATATCCTCTCAAGGTATTGCAGAACTTCCCTCTCACCGAGGCCAACGGCAGCCATACCACCCTGAACACCAGATATTCTCGATGAGAGTGTGGACAGAAAGCCGCGGTGATATGAGACCATCATCGCATCTTTGTGGGAAAGGTATCCTGCAGCATAAGCTGCGGCAATCTCACCACTCGAGTGGCCAACAACTGCGGCGGGAACAATGCTCCAAGATGTCAATAGGTCTATCAACGCGATCTGCAACGCTGTACTGGCTGGCTGCCCAACTTCGCTCACATTAATGTGTGACTCCTCCTCGTTGAAAAGCAGCTCATCTGGTGATAGTCAGAAAACTAGTTTTACGGCTATCAGTTGCGCGGACTCACCTTCTAGCTTCCATCCAGCCCCCAGACTACGAAGGATTTCCGAGGAGCGTCTGATAGATGTTGCGAACACAGGCTGGGAGAAGAGCAACTCGTGTCCCATCTTTGCCCACTGTGCTCCCTGTCCAGTGAATACGAACGTCAAGGGTGCCTGCGGAGAGACCTTGACTGCGTGGGTGGTATCTCCTTGGGACGGTGCTAATTCGTCTACCCTTGATATAACACCACTCCACCGCCATGGCATATATTCGCGACGGCAACATAGGGTATACACCAGGCCTGATAGTGACACCTGCTTAGCCTGAGAAGATATAGCCCAGCTTTTCATATCTTCCACTCTCCTTCTTAGAGCTGCTTCTGTTCGGGCGGAAAGAACAATAATCTGAGGCCTTTCAACAACAGATTCTCCCGAGTTCCCATTGGTGAGCATTGTCTTAAAATCTGAGTTGGTCAAAACAACATGGGCGTTGGTACCGCCATACCCAAAACTATTGACGGATATTTGCCTTCGACCTGTTGTCGGCCATGGCTCCGACAATAGAGGGATCTAGGAAGGTTAGATGGAGAGGAAATAACCGGAGACATAGCCGATCAAGGGTCAATATTAGACCTACCTTCAGGTTCCATGCTTTGATGTCAATGGTCTTATTAAGTCTCTCAAAATTCCGATGTGGAGGTATTTTCCCTTTTTCCACCATCAGAACTCCCTTGATTAATCCGGCGAGCCCACTAGCACTTTCAAGATGGCCAATGTTAGGCTTTATCGATCCAATCCGCAGTAACTGATCTGGATGGCGCCCACTCCCGAGAACCCTCCCTATAGCGTTTGTCTCAATGGGGTCACCTGCAGCTGTGCCCGTGCCATGGCACTCCACATAGGCAGTATCAAGGGTATTTAGTCCGCATTGAGCATATGCAGACTTGAGAAGGTCCATCTGTGCCTGGAGGCTTGGGAGAGTGATCCCTGCTGTCCTACCGTCCTGGTTGAGAACGGTTGTATGAATCACAGCGCGGATCGAGTCATTGTCTCGCAAGGCGGTAGCGAGTGGCTTCAGGAGGACAGCCGCGACGCCCTCGCCACGTCCGTATCCTCTTCCACGTTCGTCAAAGGTGAAGCACTTACCTTCGTTAGAGAAAAATTGTAGCATGCTCATAGGGATCATTGCATCGGGACCAAGAATCAAATTGACGCCCCCAACGAGTGCCATATCTGACTCGCCAGTCCGGAGCCCTTGACAGGCTTGGTGCAAGGCCACCAGTCCACCTGAGCAACCAGTGTCCAGCGTCATGCTGGGGCCCCGGAGATCAAACACGTATGATATCCGATTGGAGAGGATAGCTTGGCCGTTGCCGGTTATTTGATAGAATGGCATGTCTTCGGGGTCCTTGAACAGCATGCGATCATAGTCGTGGTTGAACACACTAACATAGACCGAGGTATTGGAGCCCCGGACTTTCGCCGGTGGCATCCCCGCTATCTGAAGTCAATGGATTGATCGATTTCCTAACGCGTGGACGTGTAAACATACCGTCCTCCAACGCTTCAAATGCCACCTCCAACTGCATCCGTTGCTGGGGGTCCATCGCCTGGAGACAGGGTTGTCAGAACGTTCCACCAGCTCTGCACGCCCAGATAATCGTACCTTTGCTTCCAGAGGGTTTATTCCAAAGAAGGATGCATCGAAGGCGGCAATATTCTGATCGAGGAAGTGACCCCCCTGATGGTTATGCTGGTGCACTCATAGAGTTTAGCATCGGTGCATTACGGGCATTTCAACCTTTGAACGCGAGAAACGTACCATCCCCTTGGCATTTGTGTCCGCATTGTAGAATGACTCGGCCTTATATCGATCCTTTGGAACCTCAGACCACGCCGAGCGGGAATCCTGGAGCATTGTCCACAGTTTGTCGGGAGAGTCCACGCCTCCAGGAAAGCGGCAGCCCATGCCGATGACAGCGATGGGCTGATCCATGATGAGTGATATGAAGGACTAAAAATAGCTGAAAATCGATAAATTCCTGGGGTTTGCGTTTTGCGTCGGGTAGGGTCTGAGTTGTTAGGATTAGTGGCCTCTTATACCTACACCCCGTCACGACGCAGTATAATCCTGATCGACATCTTCCGGGAATTGGGACTATGATTTCTGCAATCCCCATCTACCGTATATGCCATGGTATAGAGGGCCCGAGTGGGTGTCAAAGTTTCCCGAGCTTCGACCATAGGAGACGAAATAAGCAATATCATTTCGGCAGCGCAGCAGGAGAGCCTCGATCGACGACCGAAAACCCCGATCTGGATCGCTAGTGCGTCGATCCTTTTTTAATGGACTGCGGTCGATCCGATCCAACTCCAGCTTGCATAGCGGTCTGACATAAGACACATCCACTTGTTCTGAAAATCAGGGTCGAATTCTGCAGTCAGGGGAGATAAACTGGGTATCTATTGATAGTAGCCGCACTATCGAAACCCTCCTTCAGTGCAAAAACGAAAGAAGAATAACACCGAGATCCCGTGGTTGAGCTATCACCGAGTTACTATATGCAGGTCCATTGATTGTCAGGGGAATGATAGAAACCAAGGAATCCCCATCAATGACCAGGAGACCAACTACTTCAAGCTTGCGTTCAGGCTAATCAATTTCACACTCATCTTCCCCATAGCAGATTGTCACCATGACTTCCTCCTCTCCCAGTGCCCTGAATCACTTCCAGCCATTTCCTTTTACTCCGCTAGACCATACAGCGCCCAAAATACATGTATCTATGTTCCTCTGTTTTCGTTCCTACCACGCTTCTGCCTGCTTGGATCGTATTCAGGCGGGCGTAGATAGGCTAGTCTCATGCCTCCCGTTTCTTGCTGGGGAGATCCGGCCCTGGGTCGATCCACACGGCAAATCTGGTGTAATGGGCGTTCACAGACCTAGTGCCTCTGTTCAGGCGATACCTATGCTTCAGAGGAAATGCTTCCCCGGCAAGATATTACCGACACATCGATGCTATGAACATAGCCCCTCAGAAGATTGCAAAACTGCTCGTCTTGATGCACCATACTACCCCCTTCCCGGAACCATGGCACCATCAGAGGCGCAGCCCTTGCTTCGTTTCCAGGCTAATATCCTGGACGACGGCATACTGCTAGCCCTCAGTCTCAGCCACTTTACGTTCGACGGGCCAGGCACAGGGAAGCTGATTGAGATGTTTGCTGCGTGCTGCCGGGCCTCGTCCCTGGAAACCGTGTCACTACCCACGAACAGCGAGCTCGAAGCACAACTGCGGCATCGCCTAGCCGGCTTAAGCCATCCCCAAGATACGCTCTGTGACCATTCAGCGGAATACGGTTTGCTGCAACCCGGCTCCAAATCCATCGCCGCACCAGAGCCCGATCCCAGTGGGTCGCACCTCCCCCCCTCGATCCAGACCAACGCGTTTGTCTTCTCCAACGAAAGAATCCGACATCTCCGGGACGCCTGCAATCGGATACTAGATGGACTCGGACAACGGACCGGGGACTGGATTGGCGCTGGCTATGACGACACCGCGAAGGAGAGCAGGGGACCCAGGTGTCTCTCCTCGAATGACGTCTTGACCGCAATGCTTGGACTGTGCATAGACATAGCGAGAGCGCAAGACGCTGGCCGATCAGCCGAATACGTCCGCCTAGCGCTCGCAGCCAACTTCCGACAGCGGATGAATCCGCCCTTTCCCGAGCAATATCTCGGCAACGCCGTCAAGGTTATCCAGGTGCAATACCGGCTACCACCTGACGGCGGCTCCAACCTGAGTACACCGACCGACCTGAGTCCCTGGATTGACCGGAAGCAACTGCTCAGTATCGCTCAGATAGCTCATCGGCTCCGTCGAGGCCTGAATTCCACTAATGACGACAACATCCGGAGTATCACGTCTTACCTGCGTCGCCAGAACGATTGGCAGTCGATTGATATTAAATACAGTGGAACAGCATTCAGCAGCTGGCGCGATATGCCCGTTTACGGCCTGGATTTCGGGCCTGTGCTGGGTAAGATTGATAATTTTGAGAGACAGCTGGGCCTGTGGGACGGGACATGTATCACCATGCCGGCGAATGCCAGTGCCGATGCAACGGCCCCCTGGGAGGTGCGCCTTACTTTAGCGTCAGGGGTTATGCAGGCGCTGAACAGGAGCGCTATGTTTAGGTGGGCGTTGAACCCACGGCCACCACTTCGATCCCTCTTATAGTGTGGAGTGGGTAGTTTCTATGTTCCCTGGGTAAAGCTGTCATCGATGAATCAAATCGATGCTCAATTATCATTCCAGGCCTCAATACCAAGGCGCACTCCAGCGCAATACCGATATCCATGAGTCCTTAAACACTCTTGGATACAATGGCTTTAAAAATCCAACCCCTACTATAGAATCCTACGCTATCATAAAGTTGAGCCGATGCTGTTGAGAAGGGAGGGAGGAAAGACATGCCCACCACGGGTCACGAGGCATGGATTGTAGTTTTCGATCGTCGGAAAGCCCTCGTCACTACAGTAAAAAGCCCGTTGATTGTCAGATCCCTGATCGCTGCCGTGGAACCCAGCAAGAAACTGTGTTACAGGGTCTGCAGCTTCGCAGCCCGTGCATCGGTTTTGCTCTTTAGCCGTTTTAGGCGGGGGTGTGCCCTGCAAGACATCCTGACTGGGGATCCTTGACTTTGTATAAACACCAGTCCTCATTAACCAGTGTGCCAATCGATGGTGTGTGCAGGTGATCTGACACCTCTTACTTTCAACCCAGTATTGTGGAGAGAAGGGAGAAATGGGGGAGACTTGATGATTCAATTCCGCCTGTGTGTTGTGTAGCGTATTCGGCATAAGAGTTTGTCATCATCGAAATAAATCAGTATTTGTCCTGTTTGCACAAGATGCGGTCCGTATCACACGTGACGGCGATAAGGGCTGGTTCGTGAAGGGATCCAAGAGTCGGTGTTTTGCAGCTTTCGGAGTGGGGAGCCAACTGAGCCAGAAGGGCATTTTCCCGTCAAATCCTACTATAAACTGTTGACTGGGCTGTGGAAGTACGCTGCTCTGCATTGTGACCCGTCTCCAGTTATTTCTCCCCCCCAACCTACTTCAATTCCGTGTGACCAGATCATCTCGACGCGGTACCGTGATCCGAACCTGGGACGAGTCGAGTGCTTTCAAACCACACGGATCGTTGATCTCGCTCCTCTGCCAATCATGAAGCATGGCAGAGAAATTTGCCTCCAGTCAGTTTAATATTCGCCCCATCGGAAACAGCAGCAAGTAGATCACTGACTTCACACAGACAAGGAACGTCCTCTTGCGGGGGTGGTCCTGTGCTTCACTTCCATTTCTCCGGAACAACGAGTACGCGCGATATCCGTCTCCTCCTTCGGGGCTACCATGGCTTTTTCCAGGGTATGATAGACTAACATATTATATAGACTGAATTGGCCTCCATCGCCGGTCAAATGGGCGCGACGCATCAGCTAGACCTCACCTCCGATGTCACCCATCTACTTATCGGCGAAACCAGTACCCCCAAGTACAAATTCGTTGCGCGCGAGCGGGCCGACGTGATTGTCGTAAAGCCGGAATGGGTAGAAGCTGTACGCCAGTCCTGGATACAGGGAGGAGACACAGATATCCGAGCGCTAGAGCAAAAGTACAAATTTCCGACGTTCATGGGCCTTGCAATCTGCATTACGGGATTTGAAGATAGTGAGTAAGATGGTGACCGTTCGTGGATGGCTTCGGATATTGATGATATTGTCTTTTTTTCTCAATTGTACAGCCGCCTTCCGAAACTACATCCAGAAGAGTGCAGTGGCGCTTGGAGCCGATTTCCGGGGTGATCTCACGAAAAGCGTCACCCATCTCATCGCAAGGAGCACGGAGGGCGAAAAGTACAAGTTCGCAACTCAATGGAACACCAAGGTTGTCACGATAAAATGGTTCACTGACAGCATCGAGCGCGGGATGGCTCTTGAGGAAACACTATACCACCCTCTTGTGCCGGCGGAGCAGCAAGGCGCAGGCGCTTGGAATCGCTCTGTGTCTATAGTCAGGGGAAAATCGCAGGATAACGAAAACTCGGCGAACCCTCGACCACGAAAATTGCGCCGAATTGCAAGCGCTAAGCTGGGCGACCAAAATGAAGGCATCTGGGGGGACATTGTCGGATCAGGTTTTGAACCTGGTGATATAGGGCGGCCACGAGAGAGCCAGCAGAAGAACGAAAACAGGACTTCCAAGAAAAGTGCTCCTATTATTCAAGAGGCTAAGTCATTTGCTAGCGAAACCACCTTTGCGGAAGCCCAGGGGTCTCGTCAGCAATCCTCTCAGGCGACGGCGACCCGTCGGACCGGGTTCTTGGATGAGTGTTACTTTTTGATCCACGGTTTCTCTTCAAAACAGGTAAGTGTTTGACCCGTCTGTCTCTTTTCTATTTATTCTTACCCCCTTTAGTCAAATGTACTGCGACACCATCTTACTTTCAACGGAGCGCAAGTGGTAAACTCACTGAGCGAATTCTCTCGACCTGATATACCGAAGAGAGGTCATGGCCTTTATATAATTGCCCCCTACAAAACCTCTCGATCAGCGGCGCCCTCAACAGAAGATCAGGCTTTTGAGTGTGAGATTGTGACCGACATGTGGCTAGAGAGATGTCTCGATGCCAAGGCTCTTGTTCCTCCAGAGTCCCATGTTGCAAACACCCCGATCCCTTCGTTTCCTCTCTCAGGTAAGCTCTCTCTATTGCAGTACTCTAGCGAAAATACTGACCATGGTAGGATTCTCCGGGATGAAAATATGTTCCACTGGCTTCTCTCGCATTGATCTTCTCCATCTATCCAAGCTCGTCAGCTTAATTGGTAAGACCCTTCCAACCCCAATTAAATCTCTTCAGGCCATCGTCTAATTTTCAGGCGCCTCCTACAATGAATATTTGACACCCAAAGCTTCTGTCCTTATTTGCAACGACTCTATCCCCACGAATCATGAAAAACTACGCCACACCTCCGAATGGGGCGTCCCAGCCGTCACAATCGAATGGCTCTGGGCATCCATCCGAAGTGAACGCAAACAGCCATTCGACTCATATCTTATTCTAAAGCCACCCACCCAGAGCAGCAAAGACCTGGAACTACGAGCCGGCTCACGTCCAGGTCCACGAACCCAGCCCGAAAACACCAATAAATCCAACAATCCCACTCCGCAAAACCAACCCCAAGAACCCCCGATAAAACGAGAACAAGAACGAGAACCATCCCAAATCAGCGCGTCCACCTCTCAAAGAAAGAACAAGTCAGAACCCACTTCAAAGCCCGCCTCACCCACCAAACCACCACCCTCCCTCCAAAACGGCACGCGGTCATCCCCATCAATGAAACGCAAACTATCCGATCAATCCACCACCCCCTCCGCCGCAGCAGCACAATCTGCCATCGACCTTGCCATGAGCGGTTTCCTCAAACAAGCCCGAGCTGCAACCTCCCGCTCAACATCCGAAACAGGCGAGGGCCACGAAAGGATCCGCTCCCGACGAGCCAAACCGCTCCTCGGACGGGCGCAGTCAAACTCCTCCGTCCGGACGATAGAACAAAGGGCGTTCTCGCGCGCAAGCTCAACCGACACACTCAACGAGGACGGATGCGGGAGTGCCATCGAGAGCATCAATACAGATGGGATCCCGTCCCTCGCGAACAGTGGCCGATTCGAATACGCCGAGGGAGAACGCGTCAATTCAGCCCACAACGAGAGCGAAAATGAAACCCCCCCGATGACGCAGCTGGGATACGAGGACCCGGATGCCGTTGCGATGCGCGAGAAGTTCCTCCGGGGCGCGGGGAAACTTGCTGATAAGCCGTTGGCGAAGGAGGATTCGGGTATAGGGGAAGTTAAGGAGCTCGAGGAGATGGGGTGGGGCACTGGACGACGGACCAGGAATGCGAATAAGGCGGTGGTGGATGTCGATGAGTATTAGATTTGCTTTCTGAATAGACCCTGATTACGTGTCTGGCTCTGTGTGCTCTGTTTCAAGTCCGGGGATTTGGTGTTTATTTTACACTGATATGCTTTATGTCTAGTATGTTGCATGATGGATGGCGCTAGTACTCGTTGATGAGTCTCTCTGGATATACCTGGACATGGATAGGAGTTTAGCAATGCACAAGATTCAGAATATACTACTTTTTCTCACTTTGCCCCTTGCATAATGTTTTCGAGAAGCTCAGTCCATAGACACCAAAATTTATAATCGACAAAGGAGATACTGATTCTACCCCGAATATACCGTGAATAGAGAAGATAGGTCAAGTTCAACCGTATGGGCCATGGAACAAGTCCATTAAGCATGGTTTAACTACGTCTTATTCACATCACATAATATCAAGCATCTGGCGATGCCAGCCTCAACCGGAACGCCAGGATTTTTGGGAATTCCGTGAAATTCTTCGATGAATACGCTCGGCTGGGCTCGTGGAATGATTCGTCAAAGTTTGGCTCTTCCAGGGCATCGAGAACTAAGCCCTCTTCAAAGAACGGCGCAAATAGCTCATGAAGGGGCCGATGGAAGGAAACCTAAAGTTGAGAAATGTTAATACGTCTAAGTCTTGACTCTTTTGGTCATATTCTACCGGAGACTCAGGCTGTCCTTCTTTCGAGAATAGGAGCTGCCTTGCTGGCGGTACTTTCAAGTACTTCGTGAGGATAATGGAATGCTTTATCTCGCGTAGGCCCGTAATCGGATTCTCATGGACGGTAATTTGACGGTCTCCCCCGGATGTGAAGAATAGGGGATGGAGTATGGTAGCGGCGAAGCTGTATCTCGGAAATATTGTCAGAGTGGTAAATCAAAGGATATGCTTAGAGAGGGCAAGAACCCACCTTCCGGTAGGTGTCAAGAGACGTCTTAAAGCCACTGCCAATGGCTTAAGATCGGGAATATCCATTATCGCCATGTTCATGGTGATTATATCGAACCCGTTGGCCTGGGTTGATTCTCATCGTTAGCCAAACTGTTAAGGGAACAAGAAGTGCATTCTTAGCTTTTGCTGGGTATTATTCTCTTGTGCTCGTGGATAAACTCGAAAAGGCTAACCGCATCTTCACTTGAGATAAACCTGTCCCAAGCAAGGGCATTGGTCACATCCAAGACCTGGAATTTGATGTTCTTCTGCTCCATCGCTCGTTCCTGCGCAAGCTCGACCATACGCGGCGAACCGTCAGCTGCAACCACAGAAGCATTCTCACGGGCTAGATATCGAGCTACTAGACCATTCCCAGTCCCAAGGTCCAAAGCATGGTTCCCTCTCTGGACCTTGATCATCCTGGCTAGCGCAGGTAGCTCGAGAAAACGGAAGTAGTCATTTCCGCTATCGCCCATGCTTTCGTCCCATAGGGCCGCATTTTTCTCCCAGTAAGTTAAAGCTTGGGTTTCAGCGGTTACCGAATCCATCTCGATGTGGTCCAAAAGAAGGCAAGTATGATTATCAGCCTTGTTGATGCACTTGATATTTAAATAATCTATTCCAGTGACTCATCCAGTTGGCGCCAAGGATGGAATACGAGAAATATCTGATGTGATTTGCCAAATCTTTTTGCCTTTCAGGAAGGATCATGGATCCTCAATTCATCATAAAGGCCGATGTCCGTCTCCGGCCCTTGGTAAATGTGATGAGGAAGACCGAATTCGCTGTACTTCAATGTCTGCTCTGCTTGCCTTTCAGAAGGGATCAACGTTGACGTTTCATCTCCCACACACACATCATAAAGGCCATAAAGAGAACGAAGAGGGGGGCGGAAAGACTCGGTGTTGGTCAAGAAATGCCTTTCAGCATGGTTTACCCAGCTTCGTCATCAAGGCAATTGTATCTTGTTAAGACTTTAGGCTCACCGAGCCACCTTTCAGCGGGAGTTACATGATATTTCCCATTCATCATTAAGGCAGATTGGTTGGTTCATGGTCACTTATGGTAGTCACTACTTTATACCCTCATGTGTTACCCAATATCCCACTGTTAAATATTCCATTCCGCCCAGCTCCCAAACTTGTTGGCTTTGCCTCCCTATGGCCCCTCAGTAGATTGAATGTGGTAACTTATGGCAATAGCTGTTTCAACAGGACAAGATGGCAAGGCTTGGGCGGAAGAAAGGCTGCTGGTATGGAAGTAGAAAGGTTTTAGATATTTAATACTGGAGAAGACAATATAAGCTGGGAGTCCTTTCAAGTTCCAAGTGGTATCATTGCTTGCTCACCTTAACGAACCCCGTAGTCTGGGTTTCGAAAAACGATGGAATGGATTGCATCCAAATATGTTGTTAGTTTCCACATCATGTTGCAAACTGCATCACTTGAGGGGCAATTTCATCAGAAGCCAAGTTGTGTTGGGTAGATCACTTGGTCAAACACAAAGTGCCTCTTGATATGTTGTGGCTAGGCTACCTACAGGTACACGAGAGATGTAGTCTTGCCTTCTGGGCTGTGGTGGTTGAAGGGTTGAGCCTAATGGAGAGGGGAAAGAAAAAGAATGAGGCCGGTCAAGATTATATAGACCCGTTTTTGATGCAACTACATAGGTGACTCAGGCGTTTACGTATTATGACTAACACCTGCATAGAGGGAATTTTCCTGATGAAAGATGGACAAGTCTAGAGTCTGGGTTCTATTCACCGTCACAACAAGCTGCGCAAATTGCCTCACTCGAGACAGACGAGAACCCCAATATTTACCCTCGAAGAGTAGTCATTGGAATATTATGGCTCATATACGCATAGTAGAGTATCACTTAAGAGGATTTTGGATCTCATAGAACATTGGGGGATATTGATTTGGAGACAAGTGGCTGCCTTTACAGAGGTTGACAGGTACCTACGAAGGGTAGAACAGTACAGAGGGTGGATTGCCTGATCCGCTACATTGCACTACATCATTTCTGTGTATGGTACAGTTTAAAAGGTATCTATTTATTCTTGATTTATAGAAAAAGAAAAGTGTGAGAAGTAATTCAATGTCATGCTGTGCCAACTTCGGTAAGCGCTGATGCATTTTGGTAACAAGAGCAGTGTGAGCCCCCACAATCATTCGACAGTAGGGGTTTTCTGTGGAGATTTTAAGCCAAGCCACAGTTTTAAAAAAGGGTGAGGGGTTAAATAAAAGGGGGAAAGTGTTACTCGTAGGAGTATAAAGAACGATAAGAGGGAGAAACTGATTAGACAGCAGGGGGATATTGTGCGAAACATGAAAGGGGAAAGAAATTAGCAATGAATCATACAGTGTCATAATTTTGTACAGGGGGAGACAGTAAAAAGAAGAGAGGATTTAGCCATAGTGGGCTGGAAGTCCACCGGGCAGGGGAGCGTCAAGGTCGATATTCTCGACAGAGTTTCTATTTTCGCCACTGTCCCGGAAGAGATTTGCGAAATACTTGCTGGCAGACTCGCTCTCCTGCTTAGTTTTGCTAACCTCCACCTTACGTCGTCCGAGGTCTTCAATGTCTTGCGACAGGCTGTTTGAGAGGTTGTTGGCTGGCATACGAAGGATACGGCGTACCTCGGTAGAGAGGCGAGTTGCGTTTGAGTGCACGTAGTCGATTTCGGAAAGTTTAGCGGCAAGCTTGCGCGAAAGTCGAGGTGGGAGTGTTGTTGGAATTGAAGAGAGCATGTAGGCGGCGGTTAATGCGGCTGAGGAGGTTAGCAAAAGTTGCAAGATAATTGCAAGCAATAAAGAGGGATAAAAAACTTACCAGCTGCGAATATTCCAGGAAGGAGGAGACGTCGAACGTTGTTCGGACCCAGGAATTTGACAGCGCTAAACATGCTGTCTACCCAGCTAATACCACCAAATGCTCTGCCTCCGAGAACAGTCACAGCCGTCATAGCCACGCCGGTACCCGCCAGCTTCTCTTGTCGTTCCCAAAGTCCCGAAATATCGAAGAAGTCCAAAAATTCCACTTCGGTATCGACTTGCCTAGCAAGGGTATGGCGGCGGGAGCGGCGGAACATCATATCGGCGCGAAAGTTTAGAGGGGCAAACTTATCCTCACCAATATGCAAGAGACCGATGCTCTGGATGAAACCAACGCCTTGAACGGTCTTTCCGCGGGCATAGTCCTCACAGTCTGAAACAGAAGCGGAGATTTGCTCGAGCATAGCTACTTTGAGGTCTTCTGCGTACTGGAATGCGGAGAAGATTCCGGGATACTCGACCCCAAGATCAGCCTCGGAGACATGGGAGATGCTGGAAGACAATGTAGACCGAGTATGTTTGTACACATCCTCGCATGATCCGTCAATACACTTGTCAACTTCATCCTGCAGTTCAATCTTTTTCTTCTTGCCGTTTTCATAGGCTGGCTCCAGTTCCGCCAGCTCCTGGGTCACATTCTTGAGCTCAGAGTCAGCGATTTCACGGTTGACGGACGCCAGAGTATTGATATCTGCAAGAAGGTTGAGAAGATACGTTCTAGCTGGAGCAAGCTTTGAGCGGGAACGTTTTTCGAGCACAAATCGTCGCAAAGAGCCCTCCAGATTCTCAAAATCTTGAATCTTCTCCTTTTCCTTCCCTTTTCCTTTTCCTTTATCCTCAGATTTATCATCATCGTCATCTCCATTTGGCCAGTCATTACCGTTGGGATCTGACCCTCCTCCGCCTCCGCCGCCTCCCCCGGGCCCTTCAACAGGAACCTGCGGCCTGACGGGTATGGCATTGCTCGACACAAAGTGCACGAGTTCGGTGGCTTCTTTATGGGTGCGGGGGCTGAGCTTCTTGATCTGATCCAGGATCATGCGTTGGCATCGCTGCTTGTCGCGGATCTGATCAAAACCGTTAACGACAATAAACATATATGCCTTTTCATGTGCAGCATTCCAAATGAAATCCTGAGCCGAAAGGGTGAAATGATTCGCGGCCGATACAACAAAAACCACTACATCGATCTCCTCCTGTCGTGCAAATACAGCTGTAGTCTTCAAAGAATCCGAGTTCAATCCAGGAGCGTCGATCAAAGCAATATCCACCACGCCGTTGTTCAACAGGGACTCATCGATTGTTCGCACATCCTTAACATAAACCTTGCATTGCATGTACTTCGTATTGTCGATAACAATGTTCTCGAGTTCCTGCAAAGAATACACGTCGTATGTGGTTTCATCGTTGCGATTATACTGGCAATCCTTGTGCACGGCATGCACCTCTTCGACACCACTGTTTTCCCGGGCGTCGAGAACCTCGCAGAAGATGCTGGTACATGGTTGTTGGTCTTCGGGCAATACCTTGCGACGGAGGAGAGCGTTACAGAAGGTAGACTTCCCCGCGTTCAAATCACCTGTGATTAGCACTTTGCTGGAGATATCCTCGATTCTGTCCCGCAGTGAGAGGAGGTGTTTGACGCTCTGGCTAATCTTTCCATCCAATAGCGACGCGATCGATGCCTTTTCCAACGAATGGACCAGCTCAGCTTGAGACAGAGCTCCCAGTTTCAAGTCTAGCTTCAAGATAGAGAACTCCTGCGCAATCTGAGGTGTCACCAATCTCGGTTCTGGCGGAGGTCGACGTTCTGCGGTAGCGCTAGATTCTGCCATCTCCTCGATATTCGTGGCCGCACGTCTGAGTTGTACGGGTCGTGCTAGGTCATCCTGATGGGCACTCGTATCTCCCAAATATGACTGACTTTGTTGCAACGATGGTCGCGGTGATTGTGAACCCGGAACACTTTGTACGGAAGGGTAATGGGCGGGCCATTGTCGGTTCATGTCCTGAAGCTCCTTCAATGTCTCGATAGTCCGTGAAATTGCGCGCGCAAGCTTCGTTCGGTTTGAGTTACTGCAAACGTTCTTAGTATTGAGCTCCTCAAAGGCCGATTGAACTCGACCACTCAAGGGTAAAAAAGGTAAACGGGGGGAACGCGTACTATAGTAATTGATGAACATGGCTCGCCACAACCTGCCTCTCATGCTCCGCTACACCCAAAACATCAGCATACAGTTTAAAGAAAAAATCACCTTATTATTCCAACACGGCCACGAAGACATACCAGCAGGATTCCACTCTCCCGGCAATGTTGGGGTGTGCGCAGGAGTCGGCCTATCAATCAACATCTCGGACCTAAGCCCGGAACCAGCACAATCACCATCCATCACACTACCATATCCCGAATCCACGTGTAATGAAGCCATCAAAGCCGTTGCACTCTCCGAAGTTGATCCATTCCCAACGGTCATATAAGCAGGCGGGGGCCGGGGGGCGAATGGGTTGTCTGATGGGATGTCATCTGGGGGGTGTCGAGACGACCCCTCTCCGGCAGATGAGCCGCCTTTGCCGGGAAAATACTCCTGACTCATGTCGTGGGAATTGCGGTGGTCATGGGCATCAAAGATCAGACGATGCAATGCAGGTCTTTGTTGCGGTCGCGTATTGTTGATGAGGTGATGATTTTCTGGCGGTCGGGGGAAATTTCATGGCCTAAAAGGGATTGGCCCCTGCATGTGACCATCCCCACTAACGGCAATAAGTAACAATGCCGTATCGCCGATAGACAGAGGGTGCCTGATGTCACCGTAGGTTCGGATCAAGCTCCAGTCTCCAATATTTCCACAACTTTTATCCTAATCCCTTTATTTTCTTTGGATTCGCCCCCGTTGTCAAAATGAATGTGAGGCACCCCGCTGCGATCTCTCACCCACATGGTTACCCCGCTGACAACCTTTTCTAGATCGTCGAGTGGGCGTTTGGAAAGCGTATGACGCCTGCTGAGCGTCTCCGCAAACACCAAAGAGCGCTGGACCGAACACAGCGGGAACTAGATAGAGAGCGGGTTAAATTGGAAAATCAGGAGAAGAGGCTGATACAGGATATCAAGAAGAGCGCAAAGACTGGTCAGATTGGAGCCTGTAAGATCCAGGCGAAAGACCTAGTGCGAACAAGGAGGTACGTTAATTGAGATAGAGTTGTCTACTTTACTCTATTTTCGGTGGTAGCGTCTAATCGCAATATTTCGTGGTATTCAGATACATCCAGAAATTCTACCAGATGCGGACCCAGCTACAGGCTATCTCTCTTCGGATCCAGGTACGAAAAGCGACCAGACTACGTGTCTCATTTCTCAGGATACTTACACATGTGTATTTGCGATCCAGACCGTGCGAAGTAATGAGCAGATGATGCAATCTATGAAGGGTGCGACCATGCTGCTAGGGAGTATGAATCGACAGATGAATCTCCCTGCGCTCCAACGAATTGCGATGGAATTTGAACGAGAAAACGATATTATGGATCAGCGGCAAGAAATGATGGACGATGCGATTGACGAGGCAACCGGTCTAGAAGGCGAAGAAGAGGAAGGAGAAGATATCGTCAAGGAGATCTTGGATGAGATCGGTGTCGACCTCAACCAAGCGGTTCGTATCCTTTCCTCAAATGCAAGTGGCCCACCGGATTTTACTGACGCCCTTTTTTTACGATCTACAGCTGGGCGAAACCCCTACCGACATACAGAAGACCTCAGTCAGTGAAGGAAAAATTGCTCAAGCAGTTGGTGCTGGAGGGGCAAGTGATGATGATCTTCAAGCAAGGCTCGACGGCCTCAGGCGGTGATACGAAACAGCCACCTTCCGGCCCTGCCCCATGATGAGGATTTTATTATATATTTCGCGCAGCCTAGAACATAAGAGGTGCTGATTTGTCATCGATTACCAAGGATGACGAGTTTCCTTTTATTATTAAATCACTGTTGATCGACCAGCACCCGTCAAACAAATGGCGCCTGGAGCCTTGTTCACGGCCTGGAATTGCGTCATGACCATGAAAGCCTCTTCTTTCTGTTATTGAAATTCCGTTCAGCAATCGTGTAGATTCAGCCTAATCAAAGCCATCAAGATTTTCAACGTCATGCTACGGCCGTACATATTAAATGCATGTATCTTTGCAGTGGATGAAGGCTCTTGTATCAAACTGCTTCAGGTCATGGGGGAAATGAGAGACCGCCACACAAAGGCGATGTTCCACGACCTCCAGGCAACGTGCATATTCAGAGGCACATCATGCAAATAGCCAATGTAGAAATTTCAATGACGGTGTGCAAGTTTAAGTTGCAAATGTAAAGGTCTAAGCTGTCGAATCGCGGCGCCTTTTGTTGTGAGGCTGCTGAAAGGAATCAGAGAAATTTCAGCCTGCGAGTGCCGGTGAGAGAATTTGTCCTAGTCTCAAGCAAAGGAAATCCAGGGCAAGCCTACTTTACACATGCTCAGGAGATGCAGCCGTCAGGAGAATGTCAGGGCTCGTGTTATTGATAGGAGGTGAAAACTGCATCTTACCTCTTCTTGATCAGCAGATAGTGAACAAATAACGCTTTTATCTTCCTCGGACAAAGAGGCATTATCCGCCTTCTTATTAACAAGCTCCTTGACTCAAACAGGACGAAGCTAAGTTTGCAAGATTATCGTCTTCAAAATCTGAGCCTTAGAATTGCTCTAACCGAACGATTCCAATCAAAGGGTGAGTCAGACCTCGCCGCCGCCTATCACCTCAAGAGCCTATGAGACGACGATGAGAGTTGTGGACTCGCATGGACAAGCCATGGATGATGATAGCCATCCGTCCGGATGGTAAAGGAGGAGTGAGCTTGAAACATTTGCAAGAAGGCCACAAAACAGCCTAGTATGGATAGTCAATCAGAATCAAAGAATCGCGAAGTAGTTGCAGGTTCAAAGGATCAAATCGTGTCGTAGGGGCGGCATCCAGCCATGTCCCGCAGCAAACACTTTAGTCTTGTGGATCGATCGATCACATTCAGCAACTGACATGCTTGACGACTGCAGGCTGACAGTGGATTCCATTGGTTGCAACACGGACATGAGGAGAATGAGACAGTCTCATTGGTATAGCCTCGCACTTAATGCGCCTAGTAAGATGTCATCGGGCAAATCAGGATGATTATCAAATTTAGCTGCATAACTGGAGCTGCGATGGACAGAACGAGCCACAGTCATAATCAAAATATTTGCGAACTTGAGCCTCCATGCATTGAGGGTTGCAGAAATTCCGCTTCCTACTGCTTGCAAGTACCCGCATCTCTCTGTATGGTGGTTGGAAGCAGAAAAGAAAAGAAAAATGATGGGCGAGTGAACAAGCACATGCTGATTGGGAAAGCACGAGTGGCTTGTTCGACTTTGCCTCATTTTCAATCATTAGAGCCTCTGAGGGAAATTTATCCAGCCTTTCGTTTCGAACAAAGTTGTTGCCTTCAGCGCCCCAATCGATTACGGGATTGGGGGCTTAGACCCCCCCCCCAGACCCCAATAAACCTTCCCCAGAGAAGAGATGGAATTCTTCCCTTTTCATCTCAAGGGGGGTAGGAAAATCAGGAAATATTAATTTCTTTAGATAAGAGCTGCGGTGACAATCCATGCTTGCAGCCTCATTTTGCGATGCCCGGGTTAAGTCTACGCCCCATCAAATCAAGTTTGTGAGCACTAAGCAGTGTAAGAGGCGTTTGCCCCTTTGCCCTTCAGCTCAGACGACCTGTCATCCGAACCGAGCTTGCATAATTCCAGTTGCCCCAGGGGTCTGCAAGGAATATGCTAACCTTGTCCGGAAAACCGGTATACTGGGGTATCAGAATGCGATATATTTGCTAACGTTATGGGTGCGCGGTCATGAAATCTGATTGGGAGAACGCAATCCAGCGATATCCAGATCTTGAAACACAAGCAAAGGTTGCCGGGTGTTTGCTGAGTATCCGCTGGAGATGAAGAGCCCGGAAAACCCCTCACGAAGCGTCCTCAATGTAGAGAGATGAAGGTATTTGAACGCTCCCAGGACCCAGCTCCAACATCTTTTGATTTTGTTCGTCAGTTCGTTCCATAGTCAAATTTTCGTTTCATCCAATCGAATACTCTTCCTTCTATAATCATATCAGTGTGTGCGGGCCTCAACATTAATACCTGTCATTTTACTTCTTCATTATTGGAGGATGACGGTTGTCCATAATCACAGCATGAACCCGAACATGCAACCAATGCCCCATCATCCGGGAGAGGCTGCTCGCGTGGTTTACAATAACACGCCTGCACCTATGAGCCCTAACGACTTAGTGAATCAGATGGGGCGACTCAGTGTTCACCCAGATAGGTTTGTGCCAGGAAATGGTCAAAGGATCAGCGACTTTGACGCTGGAAAACCAGTGTACTTGGGCTTTACCTTTTTCAAGGCAGACGCGATTCCAGGCAATAAACCGACATGGAAAAACATCGACAGAACCAAGATGAACCTGAGCCAGGAGGCCTTAAGCAAACTGGCCCAAAAGGGAGGCAAAAAGCTTTCCGTCACGAATCAGTACAAAAGTCTGTCAAAATTGAAGCGCTCACATGTGGATCATCTGATTGAAGAATTTGAACAAAGCAACCCCCAGTTTGATTGGACCTGCGTTTATGTCAAGGAGGAAAGATTCGATGCCGAAGGGGGTTACGAAACGTCTTCGATGGACGTTATCATCATAGGGAGGCCGGTAACTCGTCCAAATCCGCGGGTTCGGGTTTTTGATGAGAGGGCACCTGTGCAGCAGCTCCATAGTCAAGTTCCATCGCAGATTGATGTACACATGCCGGCCAACGACCCTAGACCTTTCCCCAATAATGGCCTTGAAAATGATCCATGGAACGGTCCAAGCTTTCAACAAGGGCCGCAGCATCCGGCTCACCCACAACATTCGCATCATCCACAGCCTCATCACCCACAACATCCCCACCCCCAACAGCACCCACAACATATACACCATGCGCTGCAACCGGCACCTCAGATTCATCAGCATGGTCATCCCCCCCATCACCCGGGCCAGCATATGGGGGGACAGCAGCCTCCAAACCAGGAACCGTGGATCCCAGGAGTACCGGTCAATGGACCCCAGCCACACCCACAGGTTATGCATAACCACATGGGAGGCAGCCCGGACCACAACCCACGACCTGTCTTCCCAGATAATGGTATGAGGGCCGTCCCAGTCGGCCCAGGTGCACACCAAGGACCAGGGTTTCATCAGAATCCCCAATCCCACCTTCATCAAAGCAATATCAACCATAAACGGGGCAAGTCACCTTTCAGGGCACCCGAATCGGAACCTGAGTTAGTCCACGAGATGAGCGGCAGCAGCGAAGACGAATCTTTTGACCAGGAGGATCTCGATACCGAAGCTGCCCATCACTCTGAGGACAGTGCTGACTACGAAAAGCATCGATACCGCGGAAGTCTTCACCACCATAATTCATCTCCGAGGTCCAAACGGCCAAATCCCAGGTTGCGTACACACTATCGGAGACAGTCACAGAAAACCGGTCGACCCAGGGTCTCTGCTGAGCAAATTGAGATGTACCCGGCAGACAGCAGACACAAGGGCAAGCGATTCGCAAAAGAGTATCGTTATCAACAAGACAAAACGAGACGGAGCTGGGATCAACCCAAGATCATCCATAGCCATGGCAGCGTCGACGACAGTGATATACTCTACCTCGAGCCACCACGAGGAGGTCGCACCCAGAGCGATATTCGCGACAAAGTACGAAGCTTATATGAGCGGGAGTCTGAACTCGAGGAATGGGAGAAGATGATTGACCATAAGAATCGGGTTCTCAACGAAACCATAATGGCCAGCCGAATGATGGGAGGGAGAATGGACGACGCTGGGTATTTGGGCCGCAATCGACCCATTTGGGACCGTCGTGGATACGGCCTTGCAGGGTTACTCAATTGAGACGCTGCCTTGTTTCAATTCCTTCGTGTGTTGGCGGATTATTTCCCTTTCGTTTCTCCATATTTTCGGCACAGTTTCCTTTTTGGCAAGAGTGGATAAAGGTAGTAGAATAACGTCATTCCGACCTGAAGGGAATGTCGAGCACAACCGAATGTGGGAATTTCAATGTTCGCGTCACTTTCAGGGCAGTCAGGTGGAGTTTTGATATTTGAGTGCAATTCAATTTGATGCGATTCCAGAATCTCTGTGTCGTCGTAGGTAGTAGCGCAGGTAGGGAAGTGGTCATGCTGCAGGGCCAGCGCATCGTCCCATCCCATCCCCCTCCGTTGTGACTCGACTATCGATAAGCCCCTCCACCGGCAAGGCTTTCATCCCTGCCGCCCGTTCGTTCTCGTCATTACTTTATTCTTCTTTTTCTCTTCTTCCTTGCTCTTCTCGTTTCCTTCCTCTCATCCTTAATTCTCTCGAAAACTCACTCTTCCCTACCGTCTTCCTTCTCAATTACTTCACCTTCACCATCCACAATCTCAAGATGCCTCGCCAATTTTTCGTCGGTGGTAACTTCAAGATGTACGCTGCCCCACCCAACATCCCTGCCCCAGACGATCGATATACTTGAGTCTAGAGTCTACAGTGTCCAGAAGAAAAACACAATCGCTAACTATCACCCTATTTTGGGTCCTTCTCTACAGGAACGGTAGTGTTGACAGCATTACCGGCATCGTCAAGAATCTCAATGAGGCCAAACTCGACTCCTCCACCGAGGTCGTCATCTCCCCCCCCGCCCTCTTCCTCATCCTTGCCCGCCAACTCGCCAACGACAACATCGGTGTTTCTTCTCAGAACGTCTTCGACAAGCCCAATGGCGCTTTCACCGGTGAGATCAGTGTTCAGCAGCTCCGCGAGGTCAACATCAACTGGACCATTCTCGGACACAGCGAGCGTCGTGTGATCCTCAAGGAGAGCGATGAGGTATGGTTACGCCCCCGAAGAATGCCCAAATTTTCAGCTCACCGGAATTTGGGGACTATTGAGGTGCTAACGGAACGCAGTTCATTGCCCGGAAGACCAAGGCCGCCATTGAGGGTGGTCTCAATGTCATTTTCTGTATCGGTGAGACCCTCGAGGTAAGGTTCCGGTTTTTTTGTTTTTACTTTCCCTCCGTTACCCCACCTTAACACAAATGAGCTTCCCCCACCCACCATGTTAACCACCCTTATTATGATTTTTATAGGAACGTGAAGCCGGTAAGACCATCGATGTCGTCACCCGCCAACTGGCTGCTGCTGCCAAAGAGCTTTCCATGGAGCAGTGGAAGAACGTTGTCGTCGCCTACGAGCCCGTCTGGTAAAGCCCCCCTCCTTCGTTACTTTGTTGCCGCAGGCGCTAAATTAACGGTGTTCTAGGGCCATTGGTACCGGAAAGGTTGCTACCACTCAGCAGGCACAGGAAGTTCATGCTGCCATCCGCAAGTGGCTGTCTGATTCCGTCTCCGCCGAAACCGCCGATGCCACCCGAATCATTTACGGTGGCTCGGTGAGCGAGAAGAACTGTCGCGAACTGTCCCAGCAACCTGATGTTGACGGCTTCCTCGTCGGTGGAGCCAGTCTCAAGCCTGCTTGTACGTCCTTATCTCTTTAACTCCCTATCTCTTAGCTCTTACTCGAATTTCCTATGTGCTCAACGGCTAACCTGATTCCAGTCGTCGATATCATCAACGCCCGCTTGTAAGCACACGCACTTGAATCCTATTTACCGCGGGTTACTATTTATACCGTAACCCTTGTGCTCCCCTCCCGATCTCGACCGTGCCGCCAATAGGGGCCGCTTTGCCTCGGCCCTGGGCACTCAGGTCCTAAAACTTTCACCCGCATGGCTATGAGACGGTTTCTTTTCTCTAACTAATCGTGTCGAGAAATACTTTCCTCCATTGTACAGAGGCTCTTACAGTTCTTCAGTTTAAAAAGCAACACAAGATGCAATACAAAAATACGAATTTAATATATCTTACTCTATGTTCTCACTGAGATAAATCATTATGAAAAGTATATACATCTAGATACATGTCATTTACAAATAAAGAAAAAGGTATAGAACAGAGAATCTCAAGAAGAATATGAAACCGAAACCCCCACGCTATGCCAATACGACTTGCCAGGGTTACCCCCGCCACCACTCTGCGCCCCCGACGCGGAAGGAGTCGTCCAAGACGACGAATAGCATGCGCTTGGGCCTAGCCCAACACCAGCACTAACCAGAAGCTCCTTGACCCGGCCCTCCCAGAGAAGTCGAACATTCCAAGACTGATCTATCCGGATCTTCAGAACTGACTCTTGAGTCTCCTCTTCCTTCGGTGGTTGAGAAGGCGGGGGAGAAGCGGATGGGTCTACGCCGCGCATCTTGCGACGGGCCCATTCCAGACCATCATCGTCATCGAGGGTGGCCTTCTTTGTCTGGCGCCATAGTTCGCATCCGGCGACCATTTCACTTTCCCAGCTGTAGACATTGAACCCAAATCGAGAGCTGAAAGACAGATTGGGCGATGCACGCAGGGAATAGCTGGTAGATAGAGAGCCGGTCAAGGGGGTTAGTGTTAAAGTGAGTGTGTATGGGAAGGTAGAAATGGGCGTGGAGGATGAAGGGGCATTGGTCGCGGCGGGTAATGTGCTGAACCTCAGCCCTGTCGACATGCCGATGAGTGAAGAAACGGGGGAGTAATATGCCTCTGCACCCGCGGATAGGAGGGATAGGCGCGGGGGACTATTCTCTGGGGCGAATCGGGGATCTGGACCGAAATTCCAGAGTCCCCGCCAGCCAAAGAGGGAGTTGTCTGTGCTGAAGAGATATTCGATGCTGTACTTCCCAGTATCATGGGAGAGCTGGGTTAAGAGGGTGGCTTGGGGTGCGGACTTCGAGAGAGGGGGCCCTCGCGTCGAGGACACGGCTAACGAGAGCTGCATTGTTGGGGACAGTCGACGTAGGAAGAGCGCATTCAGGGTTGTAGGCGGAGGGAGATGCAGTGTCGCATGAAGCAAGGTTGCCTTCTGGCCATTGGGGCTGAGGCCATGACCGCTACCCTTGTATCCATCTAGAATTGAATCCCATCCCCAACTCTCAACTGGGGGAGCAATGGGGGCATGGACCTGTCTGTAGCCGGGTGCGAGCTTTCGCAGAGGAATGAGAGCGCTTTTGCTTGGGGTCTTGTCGAATGGTATCGTGCTGTAGAGGTAGGAGACCGATCCTTCAATCAAGCCGACGGTACCAAGTGTATAGCTCGTAGCGAAATGGGGGGTCGAGAGGGAGGAGAGGTGAACGCGCATTCGCTCGGGAGTCGAGAAGTCAAGGAGGGCTAGATGACATGCACTCAGCATTGGGATCATTCATATCGCTTTACCCAATCAAAAAATTCGAAACTCACACTGAGCCGTCGCCGTGAGCGACGAATAGGAATTGTCGCGGTTCCATTGAGTCGTCTCAGCGAACGCGAGTTGGATATAATCCATGAAATCGAGCATTGTCGAGGCGTTCAGTGGCAACTACCAGCCTGATAAAGCCAGATTAGTGAGTACGTTCCTAAAGAACAGGAGCTAGAGCATGGTGGTCCGCAATTCCAGGCACCTGCGAGAGAAAAGTTCCCAATAACAATGGATGAACAGACGAAGCCGGGCGTGATCAGCGCATTTCCCCATCAGGCACTTCGGATAAGCCCCGCATCAACATTAATCCGCCTGTTATCAGCGAAGAAAAAAAAATAGCAGTCCCAAGAGCATAATTTCCGCTTTCTCAGGTCGCCAATATTCTCCGCGCCTGTATATAGATCTTCTCCCGCTCTCGACTGCGATTCTGTATACCCTCAACTCTTCTTTCTTGGTCCCTCGTATAATCTTCGCTCATCACCAGCCATCATGCCTCGTTCCAAGCGTGCAAAGATCGTCCACGAGTCCAAGACCGCCAAAAAGTCCCACAAGGAACAAACCAGACGGCTCTACGCCAATATCCGCGAATGCGTCGAGAAATATGATCATTTGTTTGTCTTTGCGGTCGACAACATGCGAAACACTTACCTGAAGGATGTGCGCACCGAGTTCGCTGACAGCCGGTGAGTTTTATCTTGACTTTCCCCCGCCGCACATTACATTCTCTATAAGCCTTTCAGTGCCTCAATGCAGCGAATTACTCAGGAGAGAGGGCTTTAGAAAGCACAAATTCACGCACAACAAGAACTCGAAGCTAACTTGAAACCCAGACTTTTCTTCGGTAAAACAAAAGTCATGGCTGTTGCGCTCGGCCAGAACCCTGAATCCGAAGCCGCTACGAACCTGCACCTCCTCACGCCTTATCTGACCGGTGCAGTCGGTCTGCTCTTCACCTCCAGAGATTCCGAGTCCGTCAATAGCTACTTCAACTCTTTCCGACCTCTCGACTTCGCCCGTGCTGGAACAGTCAGTACTCGCTCCTTCTCGATCCCCAACGGCCTGGTCTATTCCCGCGGTGGTGAAATCCCCGCCTCCGAAGACGAACCCGTGAGCCACACAATTGAGCCTGAGCTGCGAAAGTTGGGCGTCCCCACCCGTCTCATCAAGGGCAAGGTCATGCTCGAGTTGACGGACGGCCAGGAAGGGTACCCCGTTTGCAAGGAAGGGGAGGTTTTGGATTCGCGACAGACAACATTGCTGAAGATGTTTGGCGTTGCTACTTCTGAGTTCCATGTGGCTTTGAAGGCCGCTTGGACCCGGAGTACCAGCGAGGTGAAGATTCTGGAGAAGAATGAGGCCGGTATGGACGTTGATGGTCAGTGAAGAAGGGCATGAAAAAAAGTTTTCTTTCCGCTGGTTTTCTTTTTTTTTTGCTCTTTTCCTTTTCAACGAAATCCCCTAGGCATTTCATGGCGTTAGGCTTGGCGCTTCGTTCAATTTTCCTTTTTATTTCTCTTTATTCCTGCTGAGATTTCGGTATCTTTGCCAGCAGCTTGATGAGCGTATGATGATAATTTTCTCAGGGACCACACCAGAAAAGCTGCTCACTATATCCTTTCATCAACAGCAGACTATAGAAAATAAAATAAAATATTACATAGACTCTGGTATTCTTCTTTTCTGAATAGATGTAAGGAAAAAAATAAAGAACTATTACCTTTGATTACAACCACACGAAGATTCGCGGTAGAGGTTATTGCTGTGAAGAAAACCCTTACCTTCCCTTCTTACCTGAGGACCCCGTCCCAGCGACAGATGATGGCTACCTAAAGTACATACTTACCACTGTGACCAATGGTGCTGGCCGTGACTTGGCCATGAAAACAGGAGAAAATAGACATGATAAAGACAGAGAGAGAAATAAAAAGAAAAGAAAAGAAGATAGGGAGTCAAACCACTTCCTGATCCAAACCCATGCATCCAGGTGTGCGAGGAAGCAAGAGGCCCCCTGGAGTAGAACAAAGGCTTGAGCCCCCACTGAAAATATATCCCTCATAAACATAACATTAAAAGAAGAGTGCACGGCGCCTTCGACTGTTGTAAGTAACCGAATCAGGCATGTCAATTTGAAGCCTGGATATTTGTCGACCTGTCTTACCCATTGCCTTGATGGGACGATGAGGGAGAGAAGAAACATTCAACCAGAAATACCCACCAGCATACCGTTTTTGAGTACTGGAATGGGAAGAACTCTGCCATCAAGGCGACATGTCTCTTCAATAACGTCTTTTCGCTCGAGGGTCATCGTATGCATCATCCTCATGATGTCTCTTGCGTCCATGTTCTTCTCGGCCACCGTATCTGTCACGCTCGCGTTCGCGCTCACGGTCACGGTCTCGATGGCGGTAGCTGTCTCTGTCACGGTCACGGCGGTCACCACCATCACGGTCGCGGTCTCGGTCTCGTCGATCACGGTCGCCGTAGCCTTCCCGAGGTCGAATAGGTTCGCGGTTGCTACCGGTAGCACCACGATCACGTCCAACACCGCCTCCACCGAAACCAGCACTTCGTCCACCTCCAGGTCCCGAGGGCGCATTTGGAGGTGCCTGTCCACCGAAACCGTTCCGGCCTCCTTGGTATCCAACACCACCACGCGGGCCACCAAACCCCCGATCACGGAAACCTCCCTTGAACCCTCCTCCTCGACCCCCAAATCCTCCGCGGAACCCACCACCAAAGCCTCCAGGCCCTGAGGGAGCGCCGAAAGAGCCGGGGCCAATGGGGCGTGAAGGCAGCGCCTTGGTGTAACCGCGGCCACCAAGACCACCGCCAAATCGACGGGGCTTCCAGCCTTTCACAGTACGACCACGCTCGACATCAACCAGGACGCGTCGGTCTTTGATTCGTACACCGTCTGTCTCCTTGTAGGCAGCTGATGTAGCGAAAGGAAAAAGGGTCTAGATCAGTATCAATTAGAAATAGAAGTGAAACAGCGATAATACCTTTCATATCTTTTTCACGCTCGTACACAATGAACGCATAACCTCTGTGTGCCTTTTTCGCGCCTTTCGGCGTTACAGCGTCTTTGACGATTCGAATCTAAAAATGTTTAGTTTTCAACACCCAAATCTCATGCATCGCTGGAGTTATTACCCTCTCAATGGGGCCAAATCGCCCGAACTCTCGTTCAAGGTCTGACTCCTTCACATCAAAGCTAAGGCGACCAATGAAGAGCGTTTTGAAAGGATCGCCACGGGCTTGAGCATCATTTGAAGGTTCATCTAGAATAGTTATCAGTCTAAAATTCACACCAGCCCACACAGCACACTTAATCCATTCATACAAGCCTGGAGACCCTCTGTCAATTGTTTGCTAAGCTTGTCCTTCTTTTCCAAGTTCTGGCGCCATTTGCGCTGGAGCCAGCTCTCTGTGGGATTGTATTGGACCTCCTCCTCATACTTCTTCAAGTCCGGAAGAAATTGTGCAATGCCACCGATTGTGCTCTTTTTGCAATCCTCAGGTGCACGATCAATGGGTGTGACCCAGCGCAGGGGCGGGCGAGGTTGGAAAAGGGCCAAGAGCTGGGGGGGGAGTTTGTCGGTCATTTTGCCCTCAGCCGAATCTCTGCGGCTATGGATTCAATATAAAAGGAGAGGTAAATCCAGAATGCGACTTAAAAAAACATAGAGGCAGGTTGATGGCGTTGGGGGAGACTGCAGCCTCGTCAGCAAATCGATGTTGTTGGAAATTCGCGTTCTCTTCGGCTTGCAGGAGTTGAGCTGCTTGGCTGCCCGCTGCCAGTTCTCTCAGGCGCCAATCGCGCTAGGCGACCCTTTGCCGCCCGCCAATGACAACCAGTTACGGAGAGCTGAAAAGTCCCAAGACTCTGATCGGTGATGGTCGTGCTTCCAGAAATAGTGTCCAAAGAATCATAACCACAATGCCAGTACAAGGGATCCGAGCAGTCACGACTGCGAGAGTAAGTTTACTACCATATTCCCAATATTCTCTTGGCCTTTCCCTAGATTTCCCGCGGTGACTGACACTCCTCCCCCTCTAGAACGGCGTAGGTGCCTTTATCCTGCAATGCAAGCGCCTTGATTTCCATTACTGCGACTGGGCTGGAAGCTCTCGGGGGATGCTGTACGTTCCAATTACTATGCCTCGGATATCATTTGGAATTGAGAAAGGATTGAGGCTAACATTCGATGATGAGCAGCTCCTTCCTCAAACATTCCCTTCCCGCCTTCGCGAAAGAAAACCCCCAAATCGAAATCCGAGTCTCGCCACGACCTCACAAGCATCCAGTAATCAAAGGCCACTATATCAACGGACGGGAAAAGGCAGTCTGCGTGCGAAACCTGGAGCCCGAGCAAATATTCCAGAAGGCCAACCTGTTGAAGGAGGCCAGCGGCGAGAAGCTGAAGCGCACCAAGAAGCCTGTCACAAGTATCAACGAGAGTGTACGAGGTATCTGGTCTCCGTACCACGGAGATCTCAAGCCGGTTTAAAGCTGGTCACCATGGTATTATTTGCATCGGTGTTATATTGTGGGTTTTCGATTTCCAAGGTCTTCAGAGCATTGTATTATGAGCTTTCACCGTCTTTGTTATTTACGAAAGAATTTGTATCATATTTACCTAAATACCATCGATTGATCAGAGGGTATACTGGTCGTCAAATGTTCTTTTAAAAATAGAACCTGTGTGTCATTGAACTACCCTCGGAGTCAAAAAATAATAATTATAAAAACCCAAAATGCTCACACGCCAGATACCAAAGAATTCACCTCCAGAACCTGCCAACCGAGAAAAAAAAGAAGAAGAAAGCCGTGCAATGAGGGTATCGAATAGGGAAAATGATATTGATATGCAACCCAACACCAATAGTGCATGCAATGCTGTAATAGCGCAACCATCATCATAGATATACTTGAAACATTGATCTTGGCGAACTGATGACCTTTTCGCAGCCTGAAACCTGACATTTTGAAAAAGGCTTGGTTTTCGAATTGGATTTCTTAGCCTTTGAAGCAGACCGGTTCGTTGCGCACTCGCCACAATACACCTAAAAGTTATCATCAGTGATAGCTCACCCAAAAGTCTTCAAGTAGTGAAAACTCACATGTCCACATTGTTTGGCCACCCATATTTGCTGCTTGACCTCGCCGCCCACGCCAAGTTCGGCGTCACAATTTGGACAACACACAACATCCTCTTCTCCAGCCGATCTAGTGAATCCATCGGGAGGTGGGCTAGGAGGTTTGTAGGCGCTAACAGGGCGCTGCCTATCCGGTGACATTCCTTCAACATCGAGGCCGATTGTGAGATCAATAGCGCCACCCAAGCCATCCCCGATCCACAAGGTTTCAAAATCAGGCGGCATCAAATGGTGGGCTTCCCATGGCACCTGTCTTCGTCCAAAAGCCGCCACATGCGATCCAGGATTCCGCCCCAGGATAGCCCCATTTGTGAGGCCGATGAGATTCCAAAAGTTTGTCGTCATTAGCGCCGGGTTCCTCGGCGGCAGGGGGTGTAGTTGTTGTTGTGGAGGTGGTGGTGCCGGTGGTCGTCGTACATTTGCAGATAGAAATTGTACTTCTGGGCTGCTCGGGGGGTCAGGTTCATCTTCTAGGTCAACGATATCGGTCATGATCTCCCTCCCGAATCGTGGCGGCCGTGGACGTCCCGAGGCTGCTCGCCCCTCCTCAGGTGGCGGTCTAGTGTGCTCCGGGGAATCTGGTTCGTTCGTGAGGTCAATGACCTCGTCTTCTGGCGCTGGGGAAGCCGTAACTGGGTGTCGGAAGTCGAGCCCATCTCCGGTGTACCGAAGTGGCGGAACCGACAAACGGGGGGGAGCATTAGAGGACTCGCCATTTTGGCGCGCGGGTTGTGATGAGGCTTGTGATGAAATCTCTCGATGGTGTCGCTAGAGTCAAAAATACGCTGTCAGTACACTCCATTGCCGGCGATGGTTCTTGGTTATACCCCGCTCCTAAGTCGAGGGGGACGGGGGCAAACGGACCTTTCTAGGGCGGGCGCCCACGAACTGGACGCCAGAGTCTCTATTCATAATGGCGTGGCTGGCAGAAGAAACTGAGCCCGGGGGAAGGAAAGAAGTAGGAAAAGTGATGAAAGAAATGAGAGATTGAAAGACGAATGACAAGTAGATAGCAAGTGATCCTAAACTCAATAAGTCCAGGCGGAGGCCATGCTTAGTTATGGTGAGGAATTATCCGCTGTTAAGTCCGAGTCCATGCGGTGGAGAGAGCGCTTTTCCGCCTTCACAACCCCTTGAAGAGTAACCAAGGAATAAGGTATTATTATTAGTGAGCAAGCAGGAGAGATGCTGGCGCGGATTGTCCTGAAATTTCGGTCCAGGTGGTCCTTATTAGGTATTATCTAAGGCCCGAGTGATGGCTCAGAAAGAACTGATTGGATCTTGAGTCTGTGTCCAACACATCACATTTGAGGTGGTGGTTGTCCCCATGATCACGACAGTCTGGCTTGTCTTCTATTTCCCACTCTTCCTTAGTTTCGCTTTGTTCGAACTATGTTTTTTAATCATACCTGTGTAGCACAAAAAGCTAAAAGTACAGAAATATGTAAGAGATAAAAATAAAAATAAAAGGAGAAAGCAAAAGAGATAAACTTGTCAAAGAGATTTTTCCACTACTATTTAGAAAAGGTATCATTATTACTGGGCCGTCAACACCGTGATTCCCCCATCAGTATTCAACGCCACTATGCTTTGAGCTGCAGTGCCCCATGCCACGCCGGCAGCAGGTACGGCACTTCGCAAAGGCTCCGACCATGCCTTCGATACCTTGGAGTACTGTTGGACCGTCAAGCCGCTAGGGCCCCCGGTAAGAAGGAATTGTCCAGTGTAATCCCAGTTGATCGATTCAACCTGGCTGCCAGTGTCGAGGACCTTGGCTTCCTTTGAAGTACGCAGGTCCCAGATAGAGACCATGGTGGAGTTCTCTGTCGCTGCAGCCAAGAATGTACCATTTTCCGAGAAGAAAAGACCCTTGACAGGGCCAGAAAGGTCGTAGTTCGCAGCCAGCGCGCCAGTCTTAATATCGAAGATTTTAATTTGTCCATCAACGCCACCAGCGGCAACAAGGTGTCCATCAGGGTGGAACTTCACAGACAGGAGGGCTGAAGAACACAAAAACGTATTAGTGAACAAAAACCGAGGAAAGGGGAAAAGAAACGATTGCGGCTCCCAAGGGGTTGCTTACATGCGTCGGTGAAGGTCTGAGTAATCACGGAATTTGTTGTCAAGTCATACAGCACATAGCTCTTATCGGCACCAACGGAAGCGACAATATCACCTGTTGCGTGTACTGCGAGGGCAGTTGCTGCACCAGCATGGGAGCTGAAATCAGCAACTTGTTGGCCGCCTTCAAACACCTTCACAGATCCAGTAGAAGAAGCGATAATGGCCTTATCGCCGGCCCAAATCGTATCGGTAACTGGCCCGTTCGCCTGCAGATTCTGGACAACCTGCTTCTGCGACAGCGAGTAAACTCCAACAGCTCCATCAGCGGCCCCAATCAGCGCCAATTCTCCAGATGAATTGACCGACAAGGTTTTCGCACCCGGGTAAAGGGCATCGGTGCTTTCGCTAGGCTTAAATGCGGAAATAGCCTCGCTCGTAGCCCAACCTTCAGGGACAGGGCGCTTACGTCGAGTCTTCGAGAGCCTATTAAGGGTCAGCCATTTCACCACGCGATGCGTACAAGGGGATAGCGGTAGACATACGATGCTTGTGTAGATTCAACCCGAGCGAGAACTGCTTCAGGCAGCCCGGTCGCATCCACCTGCATAGCTTCGCCAGCCGCGCCGGTACCCCTGGCACCAACGGTAACTTTAGATAGCGCATCACGAGCTTCGTCTCTCTCCTTCGTCAGTCGTGCAATGACCCGAACTGCAGCATCATGCTGGTAGAGCGCAGTGCTCAGCTCCTGTCGAGTTTGAGCCAGAGTCTGTTGTAGTGTATATGTTTCCAAAGCCAAGGCATCCCATTCCTCCTGGAAAACACTGAGTAGCGAGGGAATCGAGGTAAGGGTGGGAGGTCGGGGTCGAACGACGCGCTGGGACTTGACCTCGATCAGGTCATCGGTGGTGAGTTCTTCCCCGGTCACAGGATCCTTTCCATTCTCCGCAATGTAGGCCTCGATGAGTCGCTTCTCAAAAACGCTACCTAGTCACTGTTAGCTAGGATTGATGATACTGTGCTTCTGCTTGAGCCTACCGCTCTTGGACGAAACCACGGGCACTTGAGGTGCCTCTCCCGAAACTATCGCCAATCCATCGTCAGTATCTGATTGAGGAGACGAAAATATAAGCTCAAACTTACTTGCGCACAGCATGATCTTTGTGAATGGCTGGTTGATGAAGACAGAGTTGGCAGATGTGAAAGCTGCGGCTCCTTTGGACTTTTCGACTCCCGCTCGATTTGGTTTAGCTGCACCGCTCAAGCTGGGTGGATCATTGATGGCTTGGCGCCAAACACCTTTGACTTTCTCATTACTGAGCGCGCGCGATTTCACGCCGACTTTTGCATAACTATCCAAAGTGTTCTCTGGTCTTCACTCCTCTCTTGACGGGGCGCTTGTATCTACGAAGAATACGATCTGAGGCATGGCTTGAATAGTTCATGAACAAAAGCTAGCACCAAGAATTGCCTTCCTGCAACTGACGTTCGACCCATGCGAAGGAAGCATGAGGAACCTGCTCCTCTATCTTTCTTCAGTCTAATACATCACAACAGCATTTTGTTGCTATATCCTGTGGTTGGTCTTGAGATTTAAACTAACGTCTAGCCTCTCTGGTCATCAACCCATGTCTTTCAACGCGAAGAACCTCTCCTACGGTATGCCCTGCAGCTCATAAGTGTCCTACACAACTCGCTAATATACGGTACAGATGCAAAGGAGCCTGCATTTCTGCAGCGGCTGAGAGGCCACTATGGAAACACCCTCGGTGGCCTCGAGCGTCCGGTTTCCCGCCGTCCCCGAAAGCCGAAGAACGACGATGACGACGATCAGCCCACATACGTCGATGAGGAGAGCAACGAAGTAATATCCAAGGAAGAATACGAGGCCCTAGTGAATGGTAGCAACAATAAACAGGCTGAAGAATCTGAAAGGGACACAAATGATGACCAGCTATCCAAGGAGGGCAGTAACCCCGGCACTGGGAAGGCAGGTGTAACATCGAAGCAAAATCTAGCAGAGATTGGAGGACCCCGGAAGCGAAAACAAGTAAAGGTTGTTGGAGAAGATGCTCCAGCGCTGGAGGATGAAGATGAGCGTCCGAAGGACACTGGGCCCCGGAAACCTAAGCAGAAAAAGAAGAAGATAAAGCTCTCATTTGAAGAATGATAGCTCAATCTCTGGGCACTATACGCCTGTGGTAATGCCTCTAGATTTGATCCTCACCCCAGTAAAATATTTACTTCAGCTTGGATATAGATTGGCCGGCTGCCTGATACCTGAGGCAACGACCACAGCAGCCAGAAAAACCACACTTGAAGAAGTCAAATAATTAAGAGAAACTGTATAGGCCATTTCATTTCATTCTTATTATCTGTCTCTAGATTCCTTTTTTGTTTGTTTGTGCCTGTCCTGCCCATCATCATGAGATAATTCATCCAGGCGAGATCGACAAGATTTTTTTTCTCACCCCCGTTCCGCAGTTCACGGAACACAGAAAGCTACCAAATCTTCTCACCAACAAGCGTTTTCATCTTTGGATCCTGGTCGCTGGGTATCGGTGCCATCCATTCTTGAAAATGCCTGTTGTGAACGTTGACGATCTGGTCCGTCTGCAACGAAAACCTGATGACATACGAAATGTAAGCTACCCCTCCATGATCCCCTCATCCCACTATGATGCTACAGTCGGCTGGGTTCCAAACTATCAACACTAACGACGATCTAGATATGTATTCTAGCCCACGTGGTACGTGCTCTTCGTCGCAATAATCTTCTTTAAATGCTCAATCCCGATTAATGGTTGTCCGCATGTGGTTGCAGGATCACGGTAAAACATCTTTAACAGACAGCTTAATCGCCACAAATGGCATCATCTCGCCGAAACTCGCGGGGAAGATCCGCTACCTGGACTCGCGACCAGATGAGCAGCTGCGAGGTATTACTATGGAGTCTTCTGCCATCTCGCTCTTCTTTTCCATGATGCGCCGCTCGGCTCCGGATGCAGCTCCGGAGGCGAAAGAGTACTTGATCAACCTGATTGACTCACCCGGTCACATTGACTTCAGCAGCGAGGTATCAACAGCCTCGCGTCTTTGTGATGGTGCTGTTGTCCTCGTCGATGCTGTTGAGGGAGTCTGTAGTCAGACAGTCACCGTTTTACGCCAGACTTGGGTCGAGCAACTGAAGCCAATCCTGGTCATTAATAAGATTGACCGGCTAGTCACAGAACTTAAGATGAGTCCTAGTGAGGCATATTCTCATTTAAGCAGAATATTGGAACAAGTCAATGCAGTCATCGGTAGCTTCTACCAAGGAGAGCGAATGGAAGAGGATCTTCAATGGAGAGAGCGCATGGAAGAACGAGTCAACGCCTCTGCCGCTCAACATTCCAAAAGGCAAGTGGAAGACGATGAGTCCATGCTGGGGAGTGTTGACGGCACAGAGTTCGAAGAGCGAGACGATGAGGATCTGTACTTTGCGCCGGAGAAGAACAACGTCATTTTTTGTAGTGCCGTGGATGGTTGGGCTTTCACGGTTCGACAATTTGCAGCGATTTATGAGCGAAAACTTGGAATCAAGCGCTCGATTCTTGAGAAGGTTCTATGGGGAGACTACTACCTTGACCCCAAAACAAAGCGAGTTCTGGGTCAGAAGCACCTGAAAGGAAGAGCCTTGAAGCCTATGTTTGTACAGCTGGTGCTAGACAGCATCTGGGCCGCATATGAAGCCACCACTGGTGGAGGAAAGGGAAAAGGGTAACTCCACCCGACTTTGTTTGTGACCGATATACTGACATCTGACAGTGACCCAGCATTGTTAGATAAGATCACAAAGTCTTTGGCTATTACAATCCCGCCATACATTCTTCGTTCTCGTGACCCCCGAAATATCATGACCACGCTGTTTTCCATGTGGCTACCTCTATCCACCGCCCTCCTGGTCTCCGTTATTGAATACCTTCCTAGCCCTCCAGCTGCTCAAGCCGCCCGGCTGTCAGCAATGATTGAAGAATCTCCCGGATCGAAGTTCATAGACCCAAAGATCAAAGACGCCATGATCCAATTCAAGACCAACCCAGACGAGCCCGTTGTTGCATATGTTAGCAAAATGGTTGCCATCCCAGAAAGCGAGCTTCTATCAAGCAAGAAAAGATCGGGTATCACCATGTCAGCAGATGAGGCCCGAGAACTTGCACGAAAGAAACGAGAGGAGATCGCCAGGATCCAAGCCGAAGCCAACGGTGACCAGACAGACGACTTTTCACGGATAACTTCAGCCTTTGAGCAGGCTTCCATAGAAGATCTCGCCAAGAAAGATGAACCTGAGGAAAAGGAAGATCCCGAACATCTGATCGGGTTTGCACGTCTCTATTCTGGAACGCTATCCGTTGGTGACTCTGTGTACGTCCTGGCTCCCAAGTTCTCACCCGAAAACCCTCATGCGAGCCCCGAGCCACAAAAGGTCATAGTCACAGATCTTTATCTTCTCATGGGCAGGAGTCTCGAGCCTCTTCAGTCTGTCCCTGCGGGGGTGGTCTTCGGAATCGGCGGTCTTGCAGGCCGTATCCTGAAGACCGGTACTCTCTGTTCACAGCTTGAAGGAAGCATCAACCTGGGCGGTGTCTCACTGAACACCCCACCTATTGTTAGAGTGGCTCTTGAACCCGTGAACCCTTCGGATTTGAGTAAAATGGTTACCGGCCTCCGACTACTCGAGCAAAGTGACCCTTGTGCTCTATATGAAGTCCTTCCAAACGGTGAACATGTAATACTAACGGCTGGAGAACTACATCTCGAGCGCTGTGTGAAAGATCTCAGGGAACGTTTCGCCAAATGCGAAATCCAGACCGGCGAAACCATCGTCCCATACCGAGAAACAATCGTTAGTGTACCGGAGATGGCGGCCCCCAAGAACCCTGAGTTAGGAAGAGGTGGTGTTCTGGCAGTGTCGACGTCAAAGCAGCTAAGCATTCGCCTACGAGTCGTCCCATTGCCAGCAGCGGTTACAGAGTTCTTTTCTAAACACGTCGGAACGATCAAGCGACTGCAATCCGAGAAGCGAACCGCGAAGGAAGGGGAGAGTCTGACGTCCGACAACGCCCAGGTAGAAGCCACGGATGCCACCGACGAGGCGAGGGAAGGAACCTTGCTTTCCCTTAATGAGTTCAAAGATGAACTCAACAAGATCTTTAAAAACGAAGTCAAGGATAACAAGGAACTCTGGAACAAGGTTGTCGAAAGGATCATCGCCTTTGGTCCTCGACGGGTTGGTCCAAACATCCTCATCGACGCAACAACAGTGAACACCTGCGAGAAATTGTACGATAAACCCCTCCTTCCTTTCCCTTCCCCTTCCATTCACAACTAACCAAATCCCAAAATATAGCCTCCAAGAAGACCCCAAACAACAACCTAGTATCCCCACAGATGGCGGTAATCGCGAAGCCCTAATCGTCCGCGACTTCTGCGATAAAATCGCCTACGCTTTCCAACTTGCAACAGGACAGGGCCCTCTCTGTCAAGAACCCATCCAGGGCGCAGCCGTATTCCTCGAAGAAATGACCGTAAACACCAACGAGGAAGAGCTAGACCTGGGCCGACTCACCGGCGAAACGATCCGACTAGTTCGCGAGAGTATCACCCAGGGCTTCCTAGACTGGAGTCCTCGAATCATGCTTGCGATGTACAGTTGCGAGATCCAAGCATCAAGTGAGTCTTCCCCAGGCCGTGGAACCACGGATACTAGGACGTCTTAACTAATTTTTTTTTCTCTAGCTGAGGTCCTCGGCCGTGTCTACGGCGTCATCACCCGCCGCCGAGGCCGAATCCTCTCCGAACTAATGAAGGAAGGAACCCCCTTCTTCACCATCCTGGCTCTCCTCCCCGTTGCGGAGTCGTTCGGTTTCGCAGAAGAAATCCGGAAGCGCACGTCAGGAGCCGCACAGCCGCAACTGATCTTTGCGGGATTCGAAGCGCTGGACGAGGATCCCTTCTGGGTTCCGGCCACGGAAGAGGAACTGGAGGATCTTGGTGAATTGGCAGATAGAGAGAATGTGGCGAAGCAATATATGGATGCCGTGCGAAGTAGAAAGGGGTTGGTGGTGCAGGGGCGGAAGTTGATTGATGCGGAGAAGCAGAAGACGTTGAAGAAGTAGACTCTTTTTGTTTTGGAGGATTTCTTTCTTGCTTTTCTGTTTCTTTTGGTTTATATTCTTTTTAAGAGGAGATAAAAGCATGTACAGTTGTTTATGATGGATGAATGTTTTTTGATCACTTGCATTTGAAACTGATTGGTTACGGGTATATATATTTCTTATGAAAAGCTAGGAGGCCGATGGATTTTACTTTAGACAAGAATTGATTGTGCCCTTGCTCTAAATATTTTCTCTATTCCATCATACAAGGAAAAGAAAGGCTAACACAAGGGTCGCAAAGGAGATAATCCATCGCGCAAAGAAACCATCACTCTTCCTCCGATGACAAACACAATCCAGCATTGAGAAGGCCAGGATCATGGATACTGAGGAGGGTACTTATAGAGAACGTACATAAATAGGGGGATATTCTATCTGGAAGACTTGAATAAGTGACATAGATGTTCTTTCATATGGTTCAAGCTATGTCGTGCCTCGCTAATTGTGCCTGGGCACCTGCCAGGCCATCGTATACTCGCGACATGGCCGGCAGCACCACTATCGTAATATGTACAGTGGTAGGTTGTAGTGTGTTCTGTCCTTCAATTCGACTCGAGGCTTTCGCCTCAAGTATATAGGCGAGACTCTGGAAGCCACGCTGTCGTCTAAGAATCTCTCTCAGACATGGCTTCATAAAAGTGGGGACGCGCGACTCTGCAATGCATCTGCACGGCTACCTATCACTCAAAGGGAGATTGAGATGATGGACAACACTCTCGTAGGTATATAGACCGGTAGCTTTCATCGCCACGGTCGAGTTGGAAATGACCAAGTCATCCACCGATTCGACACGGATCAGAATGGCCGGGCCACTTTCCTCTGTTCAGCGATCCCGGTGACAGGGTCTCTCATTTCTTTCCAGCTGACAGGGAACATCATATTCCCAGCTTCACTGCGTGCCATTACGACTCCCAGGTCATTCCTTGCCGTGGTCAGGGAGTAGAAACTCTGGTCACCCAGGGAGATGACAGTGCCACGAACAATATCCCCAACTCTGAACATTTCATCCAAGACAACACGATCCTTCTCGACGGCACGCACATCCTCTTTTCGAATGAGGGCTTGGAAACGCAGTTCGTCCGAGCTACTGTGGTTTTCGGGGTTTGCGGCCGACGACAAAATCGAAGCGATGTTATCATTGTCTGATGCGGTCTGCGATGGATTCAAGATCTGAGAGCTAGCCGATTCGTCAAGTACAACAAGGATAGATACTGTTGCCTGACGCTTTTGTACGCGGGTCACTCGAGCCAACACGACCGAATCGACGGCGGGGAGGGTATTAAACTTCGGTCTGGGTTTCGCAGCGGATCCTAATGGCCCATTTATCGCCCTCGAGACACTAATGGTTGACTTTCCTTTCGAATTCGACTGCGTTGGATCAATGGTGACAGGGCCAGCTATCGATGCATAAACGTTGGCGTGGTGAACGTGTGTCCCTGGGCCTGCAGAAAACATAGCAATTGGTCCCAGGAGCTGGCCCGGGATCGTCAACTTGGGCAATGGGCTTGCCATTCTACCGCAGTCTTTCCTGGGAACCCAGCGTAATGGCGAGGTGAGCGTATTTGGTGGATGGAAAAGGAATCCATCTTTTTTTGCGTTGGGTGTGTTCGGTGCGGGATATAATTCTTCCGAGTCACTTACCTCTTTTGGGACTGGGAGCATTGAACCTTCCAGTTCCAGACAAAACCTGCCATGTTGGTCAAAAAGCCACGCACAGGCAGTGAAGGGAAACATAGGAATTGAGACTAAATCTAAGTATCATTGTAATTCCAGTACAGACTCCAGATCTGTTCTAGCACGAATACAGTAATTATGCGCAGATATAAGCACGTATCCACGTCGGCATTCCTGGACAGAATGGACGACCAACCCCACGGAAAGTAACAAGCCCTATCACACTGAATGCTCGCTGACAGATATGAAACGACACCGAACGAAATGCCCGCTAAACACCGGTATCAAGTAAAGAGAAAGGTAGCAAAGTAATAGAAAGCACAGAGAAATGTCAAGTGACAAGAGATACAAGGTGCAAAGAAAAGGTAGACCAGAAAGCATAGGAAAGGTATATCAGGGAAGGAAGGTATATCGTTTTAACCCTCGACCAGGGTCTGCCTGGGTCCGCTCCCAAGGAACTCGAGGCATCGCCGAGCCAGCGCAATAACCTCGCCTTCGCCATCTTCTGCATCGGACTCATCAGACTCAATGTTCTTGTCTGAGATCGTCTTGACCATTTGGACAATGTCATCTGACTTTGCGATGAACCCGATCAGGCGCTTATCTTCCGACTCCAGCAGCTGGAGGAGGGTCCAGATGGCAATATGCTGGAAGGTAGGATCGCCGCTCGCCAGGAATCGCTTGAGGTAACCATGAATGCCTCCACTAGGATCTGCCCAATCACGAATAAAGATCGAATAGTCTCCCACTGCTTCAGTGTCAGTTTTGGTTCACGCACATTTCAAGGCCAGAGATGTGCTAATTACATACCTTTGGAAGAGAGATTACCCAGGGCGGCGGCACTGTTCCCTTGCACTTCAATGCTTTCCGATTCCGTCAGAGGAATCAATACGTCGAAGACGCCAAGGTTGAGAAGATGAGGCTTCAACTCATCACTCAGAGCTAATACGGCGATAGCGGCGGTCATTTCCGACTGGACACTGATGGGAACCCGTAGCACAAGATCTTTACACTTCTGAACAGCTCCGGCTTGGAGAACAAGCTCCTTATTGCGATCTGAGCTAGCAGCAAGATTTCGAAGAGTAGAGATAGCGTGGCATTGAATTTCTTCATTGTCTGTCGATCCAAGAAGATCAACAAGCGGCTTCAGAAAGCCTGCATCAATGATGGGCGATTCGTTAAGAGGATGAATAGAGATGTTGCGGATACATGCGACGGCAGAGAGGATAAGCGGAAGGTAGGATGATTGCAAGAGACGAAGGAGAGGTGGCAAGCCTTTGGCTCGAACGATTTCAAGCTGGTACTTTTCGTCGGACGCAAGATTGCGAAGGGCCAAAGCAGCTTGGCATTGAACTTTGGGGGTGGACGAATCCATGAGATGGACAAGGGACTGAACTAGGCGGGATTCGGTCTGTGCCAACCTCTTACGGTTCGACGAATCGACAGCAATATTACTGAGGGCGGTCGTACAATAGTATTGGACATCAACATCCGAGGAAGAAAGTAGCTGAACCAAAACGGGTATGGCACCAGCATTGACAAGCTGTTGTCGGTTGTCATCTAGGTTGCAGGTTAGAGAAGATCCCGTGAGCGGCGGACAGCGTATGCGACCTACCTGAGTGTGTCATGTTTAGAAGCGCGCCCGTCGCATTGCGCTGCACACGCATATCCTTAGATTTCGCAAGGCGGATTAGCGGGCCCAGGGCACCGGAGCGGGCAATTTTAGCCTTGTTATCTTCGTGTGTAGCCAGGTTTGTAATACAGCCGACTGCGTTACATTGGACCTCAACGTTTGGTGACATCATTTGCCGTATTAATGGAGCAAGCCCTCCCAAGGCGACTATTAGGACCTTGTTGTCGGCTGATCGTTGTCAGTAAAAGACCATGTTGGACGGACGCAAGAAGGACGCACCGTTCACAGCAAGATTTCCAAGAGCCGCGCTAGCTGCTCGTTGAACCTCAATGTCGGAGCTTTGTAACAAAAACAGTATTGGCTCGAGAGTATCCCGATCGACTTCACGGACATCTATTACAGACAACCCAAATCACGTTAGCCATTACAGCAAGAATTCAAGCGATCTAGGTTTGCACGAACCTCGCTCCGTGATCTCGGCAAATGTCAAACTGGCGCTTCGCTGAAGGTCGACATTATCGGAATAAACAAGGGTACTTAGGGCTCGTAGAGGTTCGCCAGAAAAGAAATCTGTCTCAGCTCTCTGCCAGTGGTAAAGCGTTAGTCGTTGAAGGAAATAATCGAGGAAGGATCAAGGCGGATAAGTAGAATAGGAAAAGCAGAAACTTACATTCTCGAGGTAGCCTAGAAGGTCAGACACAGCTTCCCGCTCATTTTCGGCCAAAGTTGTTTCATAAATCCCTTCCCTCGAGCGGCCACCAATAGGACCGAGACAGGCGGTTATATGACACCAGCGGTCCACAGCCGACAGGCAAGACAGACACGCAGTTGCGATTCCAGCCATGCCTTCAGATTTTGAGGCCTGCAGGACCACGGTCAGGCCCCGCAAGCGTCGGATTCAAGAGAGCCAAAGGAGGCAGGGCGACCGTTGTGTGATATATCCGACGAGGAGAGAAACAGGCAGGTCTATTTCCTTGCCTTCCGTAGTTGGTATTTTACAGCACGTCTTACCGAGCAGATATGCCAGCAGAGATGAAGCTCGAGGATGAGATCGGGGTGGCTAGGGAAACGAGATGCGAAGGGAAGTCGATTGGCGATGAAAGACAGGACAGGATGCTGCACATGAAGCAACTGGAGCTCGCGAGAAAGCAGGAACGTCGCGCGGTGGGAAGGGAGAGACCGAATAAATGATCACCCTAGTTACTATCCCGTTTCCCTTTATTCCTTCGGATTTTAGATCCGAATTATGGAGATGCCTCGCCGAAGATAGGATTGTCAAATAATGGGAAGAGGGGGGAAGGGAAGAGGGCAGGGAGATGGAGTTAGGTTGGTTACAGAGGTGGTTAGTATGGGTGACTAGCAGCTCCCGATGATGGTGCGGCGGCTGGTGACGGCGGGCGAATGATAACACGCGCAAGCTCCATGTTGATGGTCAGCCGAAAGCTCACCCTGATCATGATCCATCAGAAATAATAGTGGTGATGGTGATAATACTCCATCTAATCATAAACTTACAAAACTAGGGCTCGATCAGATACTCGCTTCTATGTTTTAAAGTAAAATAGTACTTATAATTACAATTGTATCTAACGAGGATCATGTCGATGTTGATGGGTAGGTACCAAGTAAGTACAATTTGGAGATATTGTTAGTCATCATCTATTTAGGAAAGTGCCTAGCATCACATCATACCTACCTGACCTATCTCATTAACCCTCCACCCGTTATCTTGGCTTTGGTTATCATTTGATGGAGCCTGATCTTATAAAAAATACTGCCGACGATAAAAGAAAGTGCCCAGATAGGAGCTATGCAATCAGGAACCTTGAAACAGGAACCACTCAAGGATATCCCCAGATCTGTTTACAAGATAACAAGTGACAACCAAGTCTCCAAACCAAGTTCACCACTCGTCATCATCATCATGCACAAGATTCTCGGTTCCACCTCGGAAGCTAAGGAGAGCGTTACTCCTAGACCTCGAATCAGCTTTCATCATCAACGCTTGAAGAAATTATTGGTTGGACTCTGAGAAGGAGCACCCAGGTCGGCCTCCCATGATTAACTTGGGAAAAAATTGGAAAATTCTTTTCAAATCATGATTAAAGAATGAGTACTCTCATTAGTACTTTCCCTGATTTTGGAAGAGTTTCATGAAAAAGTGATATTGACAGGTGACATGACCACTTGGTAGGCAGGAGATTGTTGATCAGCATGGTGTGGATGGTGGGGACACTTTAAATATATTACTTTGCACTGCCAAGTCCAACCCCAGGACACAGTCATGTCAATTATGTTTCACCGCGCCGCAACGCTCTCAACTATGAGGTGGAACCTTTTGCATCTTATAAGATCTCCCTAGCTTCCCGGGAGATGAACTAGGTTCCTGTAAGGAACTTCATGTCAGATTAAGGCTTACTATGTACGTACAGATGCACTGCCGGTTCAGCCGTCATACGATTGGTAGTCCCTTTGTTCATGAACCGCGGACAGGAACCAAGGTTGGCTGCTTCCGTCGACGTAAGAAGAAGCGAATCGAGGGCTAATCCCTGTAAGGGCTTTGATATTGGGGTGTTCCCATAGTTTAGAGTTGTCCCTGGTAGGAAATTGGTGGGCTTATCTAAGATTCTTCCAAACGCCGTGTAAGCTCTACGAATACCAAGGGAAGCAAGCACTCCTCAAGGTGATCGGACCATGGTTATTCTTTTGAAAGAAGAACTGGTCGAAAGCACAAATGACGGAAACTGGACTACTTGGGTCGGTTGCCACCCGGGCCACGTGAGAGCCTGTAGAGGTATCACATGAGGCGCCGGGCCTTCCTTGGATGGGTGACCACCGCCACTCGTTCCAGCAAAGGCTAAAGCCCATCTGCAGCGCTTGGAAAGCCTTCTGAGAGGTTCAGCACGTTTGGCTCCTGGGCCTTTCCTCGTTTGCCCCGCACACTAAAAGTGACGCTAAGAGCAGAGGACTGGACCTCAGGTCATCTCTTTAAAGTCTCGAGCAATAGCATCACCTTTCTTGATATTGAGGCTGTCGCTCCTTGGGAAAGTGACAACCTTGTTATCGCCTTTCCCCCTTCAATTTGGGACGGGTTTTTTGAAAGCTTTTCATGCGGTAAAATACTTTAACATAGTCCATATTCTCGACTAAAATATTAAATCAGCTAATTGGCAAGTTCAAGAAAGAACCAAGGTTTTCATGGATTTTTTTCAACAAAAGCACCAGGAATGCTCAGTAGAAGTAAACCTTCCGTCGCGTACCATCTTATGCCCGTTTCAACCGAACTCTGGTCCCTGGGCATAAACAGGTTTGATGCTTACCGATTATTCTCCCGGTCTTCGAGAATAATGGCTCTTACCTGGATATGATGCGATTTACTCACCAGGTGAAAAGCCTTCTCAAATACTAGTAGTCCAGACTTTCGGACCATCCAAGCGTCCAAAGAGAGGATGCAACAAACATTCCACCACCGCTCGCCCCCACTAGCCACTTAGGTACTACTATGTACCTACTAAGTATTTCCCTGCTTTAGTCTGAGAAAAGAGAGCACCATACCGTCTGACTCGCAGGGGAAACCACCATCTTGCCGTCCGTTACTAAATAATGCAGGAATAATAATAATAACACGAGCTCATGCCCCCCTCCCGTTTTTCCCTCCTGCTGTCTCCTCTTCGTTTGCCCATTCTTCCCCTTCTGACATCAATTTTAGGAAGCCAATTCATCAAAGTTCAATCAATTCCTCCTAAATCATTGCGAGAATGCATATCGTTTGACTTGTCTATTAAACTATAACGTTCACCGACCGTTGGACCACCTCAGAGGGCCCGTATAGAAGCGCAACATTTGCCGCTGGAGCAGGTATAGCTTTGTACATCATCCCTGGTCGGATCTTCTTTTCTTTTTTTTGGGGTCTTCCGACGACTATAGAAATTATTCTATCAGAGTATTTCTATTTTCACAGGACATTCTCTTTCTCTGCTCGTTTAGTTGTATTGAATTTTGTTTCTTGCGCCGACCGAAAAAAAGCCCTCCTTGTTCACCCCTGTTTTGCCTCTGCCCAAGGAAAACGGGCCTAACCTAACGATGGCTGCATCCGTTTCCGCCTCCACTCCCAACAGCCTTCCAACCGACTCCCGTTCGGGGCCCCTCCGGCGACTGAGCCAACTGCGAGCGTATACGCAAACCCATTTCTCCTCTCAAAACTCCTCACCCCCAGACCCTCAACCACGTATTAACCGTCGTCACACACTCAGCGGCCGTCGGCTCTCTTGGTTTTCTCCGCATTCCACCCGACCAGACTCTTTGCAGCCATCGTCGACGGCAACCAACACTGATTCAATTCCATGCCCAGAGACCGCCGCTGAGCATTCTCCAACCGCTCGCTACGGTGCCATTTTATTCCGTGGTTTTGAACTCGACCTGGATTCTAGCACCCCTAGTTCTGAGTCTTCGAGTTCGACTTCCTCGAGCGACCCTCCCGGGCGTGAGACACGTGCGACCATGGCACGGCTAAGAGCCTCATCCCAGACTCTAGATACCCGAGGTGACCTGGAGGCATCTAGTGCCCCTTTGCCGATAGATCTCCAGAACGCGTCTCTCGAATCGCCCGATCCAGTTATCGCTGATAGCCCCTCCGCGTGCTCGCGACCGAAACGGGGTGCGACCATCCGTTTTTTCCCTCACCAAGACTCTAGCCAGAGCTCTCGACCGTCCTTGCCCTTTATTCCGATCTCACGGACTCTCCCCTCGGACAGTTGCAGCATTCGTGTTGGACGATACTCGGAGAGAGATGGACTACCTGTGCCAAATCCAAGTGGGCCATCGGATGCCCCTGTAGGGTTCAAGTCGAAGGTTGTGAGCCGAAAACACTGTGAATTTCTTTACATGAATGGCCAGTGGCATATAAAGGATGTCGGGAGCTCGTCTGGCACTTTCTTGAATCACATGCGGCTGAGCCAGCCAAATATGACGTCGAGACTATACACCGTGAAGGATGGTGACATTGTGCAGCTGGGAATTGATTTTCGAGGGGGCGAGGAAATGATCTTCCGTTGTGTTCGTATTCGGATCGAGTGTAACAGATCGTGGCAGCAGCAGCCCAACGAGTTCAAGTATACCCCCCCACCCCCCCAATCTTTCCCCGGATTTTGTCATCATGTGATAAAAAAAAGAAAAGGCTAACTCTTCGTTTAGCAAAAACACCGAGAGCCTGATCAAAAATTTAGGCAAAGGTGAGGCCGCAGACTATTCCGGCTGCCGCGAATGCTCAATCTGTCTTGGCTCAGTTCTGGTTTGTGCTGCACTTTGGAAAAAGAGGCCGAGAAGATGCAAGGCTAACTTGAAATGAAGCGTCCATACCAATGCCTATTCATGGCAGCATGTGCTCATGTTTGGCATTATAAATGTGTCAGCCGTTTAATCCATACACCCGATTATCCTATGTTTCAATGCCCCAATTGTCGTGCCTATACAGATTTAAGCGCCGAGGTTGATGACTCGAACGATTATATCGATGATGAAAGACCTTCACCGGAGTCCTCGAAAAAGCCGGAATCTTCCCTCGAACCGCGATCTGCGACGTGCTCTCCACAGCCGGAGTCCAACAATGCCCAGAGTCCTTCACGAACAGTAGGCGACGCTCAATCGGGTGGTCTTCCTACCGAGGCCGGCCTTGCCGCGAATATCGAAAACCTTCGCTTAAACGATGAGAACCCGCTTGATGGTGCGCCTGGTGCCGCCGTCTTATCTGATACCACCTCGAATAATAATTCTACCGATTCTTACACCCGCACTGACCTACCCGGCTGGCAGGCTCTGACGCAAGCACCTAGCGCTCTTCAAACCCGCCAGACACACCTCCGCGTGGATACACCAGTTCGTTCTGAATCTTCCGATGAGAATCCCTTAACCCCACTGAACGATTCCGGCCCTTTAGCCTTTGATGGCAGGGCTGGGATGCCTTGAGAGTCCCTTAATGACCGCGCCCCCGTTTCAACCTATATGCTGCTAGAGGCAGCCTTAAGGTTATCCTAGTCGCCCTTTTCTCCAAGGACCTGCCTTCTTCCGTCCCTCTGAATTTCTCTCTTGAGCCCGGGCTCGATTTTCTTGCCTGTCCTGTCGCGGATCATGCACCTTTTCCTTTCACTTCTCGTCCAGTCATGGTTTTGCTCAATTCCAGCATTTAGCATTGCGATCTCGTTCTTATTTGCCCCACAATTGGATTATACCCCATTTTGCAGTATTTTGTCTGACTATTTTGCTTTTATCCACACTTTGCTGCAATTGAGAGCCCGCGCTTTTTGTGTTGAGCCGCACCATAATGACTGAATTTTGCATGGCCCTTGCAGTAATAGTCTGGTTAGAGTTGAACTTCTCGAGTTCTAGGTTTGGCGTGATAGTGTCAGAGCAACTAAAATTTGTGATGATATCAAGAATTTCTTTTCGTCGGTTTCAGTACTCCGAGTAGTCTCCATGTTAAGTCAGATAACGATATACAACCTATTCCTAGTAGCTCCGTAAGGGCGGATATGAGCTCCGCGGGATCATAATATCGATGTCTCGTTTACGTCTTTCTTATTTGTCTTCCTCGCCCCGAAAAGCAAGTCAGCCAGCTCTACGTCATTCTACATAACGATCATAACATCTTGGTTGGTGTAGGTAAATCCCCCACTTCACGTGGTGTCCGTGCCGTGGCTGTCTTGGGCGGCTGATCTGATTTGTTGTTGCTCCCCCCTCCACGATGACTTCTCCTCAAACTTTGTGTTCAATCGCAATATTTTGATGGTGATGGGTTTTGACCTACAATGGCGCTCTAACTTCATTAGTGGCGCCTCAAGTTTCAGGTCCCGCGATTAGGCTCTTCACCGCCGCTTCCCTATCCATTTATTATTGCTGGTGTCTCTTCAGCAACCATCGAGCGACACCTCGCCAACCAGCGAAGTTATTAATCCTGGGATTTGATACGCTGTAAATGTGAACCATGAGGTTGAATTTTGGGGAATTACCTACTCCAAGCCTCAGTCGCCAGAACACTACGTTTCTCGGCCACGAGCGCCATCACTCGAGGACAGGCACAGGGGGCACGCATCCTCATCTCCTGTCGAGTCGGACTAAACCTCGAAGGTAAGCGCCCCCCTCCCCCCCCCAATACCCTGGACGATAAACCTGCTACGAATTATCTAAACCGAGGTTTCAAGATGGCCACTAGTCTTCCGGTTCATCAAGGGCGCTATCCACGGGGCAATTCTAGTATATGTGGTTTTCCACGCCGTGTTTACGGCCTTCGTTGTATGTCTTGATCGATATGTCTTCGATACTGTCGGTCTGCCGAGCACAATTGTAGGGGTTCCCCTTCCTCCCCAACGCGATAGAGTACCAGACATTGACCTAGATTGGATGAGCAAAACAGATCCCATCCCTCTCCATCGTCGTGGGTCTGATGCTCGTGTTCCGGAATCAAACCTCCTATAACCGATTTTGGGATGGCCGTAACGGCATGAACAACGTATACACCTGCATACGGAATCTAGTCCGGACCATCGTGACAAACGGATACAGCACCAAGGGTCCGTTGTCCTCCTCCGAAAAGGAGGATATCGAGAGGACCATTCGCATTCTCATGGCCATTCCTTTCGCCGTCAAGAACCATCTTCGGGCAGAATGGGGCGCGGCCTGGGCACTGGGCAGTGATGTAAATGAGAGCGGTCATACTGTTTACAACCCTGCTTATGCTAGCCTTCTTCCGCTGGGCCTTGAAGGTCATGAAGATGAGGGGCTGGGATTACCATTTCAGCTCACTTTCTTCGTTGATGCTTTCATCAAGAGGGGCGTGGAGCGTGGGTGGTTCAACGCTCCGGGGGCTAGCCAGATGCAAGCCCAGTTGAATAGTTTGGTGGATGCTTATGGCAAATTGGAGACGATTAAGTTGACACCTATGCCTATTGCGCATCTGTAAGTATAGCCTTTCTTCTTTGATCAGGGCATTGAACCCTCCTCATCATCAATCTCACCCTTCTCTACCAAATCGTTGTCGGTCATCAAGCTAATATACTATGAAGAATCCATCAAAAACAGGTTCTTGCACTCTATGGCTGCGTCCTCCCGTTCGCCATGGTGGACGAGATGGGCTGGTGGACCATTCCCGTTGTTAGTCTCGTGATCTTCACTCTCTACGGCATTGAAGGCATCGGGTCCCAACTCGAGGACCCATTCGGCTACGACCGCAATGACATCAAAATGGACGCTCTCGTTGGCGATGCCAAAACCGAGATAGACGTTGTGCTCTCCGAATGGCGCAAGCTCATGGCGACAGTTGAGGCGGATTTCGAGGAGCGCAACGGCAACCAAGACGGCCTCATCCCCACCACTGATACGAACGGTGAAGAGGCCGAAAAAGGCACTTCTTTCCTACTACCAGATATGTTTTTGAGCTCTCGACTGTCCCGCCCGCCAACAGCCAGTCGGCGAATTATCACAGATGCGGGAATTTGATACGAAGTAGACTGTGACTACAAGAATAAGAGATGAACCTCGGGGTTTTTTCTTAGGGAACTTGGGGATCTTTTTTCGTTTCGTCGGAATGGAGTATAAACAAAGCTTTCGCCATCGGTTGGCTATGGGCATTTAGAATATCTCGGCTATTCATCGTCACTATCATCTTCCTCGCAGTTTAGTAGACGCAATTTTAGGGATTGCCAGAGGGTCATTGGATTGAGAAAATAATCTTCATTTTTGGGGTTTGCCTATACTATAACTGTACAGTGCCTCATTCATAATTTGATAAGGCAACATCACTCACCACTGTGGGGGGTTCTTCAATTTGCCAATTTGACCTCAAGATAGGTTGTGGCCCATCATAGTGATACTAGGCTGACAATCCAAGTATGCCTACTAACTAGCAGCTCTCCTTCCACTCACTTCTCGATCTATATAAACCCTTACACCCCAACCGAATCCAACCTTCCTTCCTCGTCATCATTTTTTTACCAAAAAAAAAAAAACAAAAAAATCCTACCGCCAAAATGTCGCGGTCTCCTTCGCGGAGGCGCAGAGTAGAAGAGCACCACACCTTTAAAGGTTAGGAAACCTTGGGAGAACCAGTAGCTACCCAAGAAGCCCGTGATAGCTGGAAGTCTTCAATAGGTGGGTATAGGTTTTGCCATGGATGGGCGGATTGGACTCCTCCACTGGGACATTAGACCGGTGATTGGCACTATCATAGTATCGTTTGGACAAGAGGTGAGCTAGAGAGGAGCTTCGAGTGTGAGCACACTCTCCAAAATTGTATCCGGGGTAGCGTATTCTAGAACCTGAGCCACAGCCTTCAAATCACTACCATACTGCAAGCTGCGGTCATCTTCTGGCTTCGCTACCACAATTCGATGGCGGAAGACTTTCTTCGCAGCTAATGCCACTATTGACGGTGTGAGATAGTCGATTCCATGTAGCACTGCGAGAAGCCTTTTGCTGTTAGATAGAATTCCAAATAGTCGGTTACGATGAAGGGGGGCCATACTTGGCAAGCTTCGTAAAATGTATGTTTGACCGTGCCGAAATTCCTCCTGCGACCGCGCGACTAAGTCTAAGAAACACAACTATATCTTGCTGGTACCGGACTATCTCTGCGGTTACAGTAACCGTTTTGCTCGCCTGATAGATTTGATCGAGGACCTAAAACGACCACCCTGTTAGTCATATTCCTCATTGCTTCGAGTAAGGAGCAAACACACATCACGGTCGACGCTTGGATGCCCCTGTTTTTGTATGTCGAGTTTGTAAACAACAGAGGGTAGCGACACCTGGCCTTCCGAAAGCCAATCGTTACTCTCTTCTAGGTAGACGTACTCGCCGTCAGAGTCATGGAAGTAGGAGATGATGAGATGATCGTTCTTTAATTAGGCCAGTATCAGCAAACGGCTGTAAAGTCCTCAAGGAGAAGATATTACCAGATGGGAACTCAATTTCGGCCGAACTTGTCTTGAATCACGCTGGATAACCGGAACAAAAAGAAAGTCTGGTGGTGCTTCGAGGTTGGCGGTCGGTGTTACCAGTCTCTTTAACCGCATTAACTGGAGACTCGAATCAGCAAGGGCTCATTGACCTTGAGAATCCCGGTGGCGAGAGTACCTCTAAAGCTTGTAGCTGGATGTCTTCGCTGACATAGTCGAAGTTTTTGGCTATAACGATGTCGACGATCGGATATTCAGGCGCCTTCACCGGCTGAACAGTGCGGCGATCGAGGAAGCGTATCCCATTACAAAAGTCCTCGAAAGAAGTGGTATCAGAGCACTCTATTATTGTATAGGAACGTTCATATGTATTGGAGCATATCTAGATGCACTGTGTCAATTCCTTAAGCTTAAACAACCAGGTTGTAGACCAGAGATAAATTACCAGAGCGAGTTCTGAAGCAACGTCATCGACGGTGTGGTCTGTGGTCTCGATCAGACAATGTTCATGGGCAGAAAGGCAAATAAGAAGAGCTAATTCGAGATCCGATAGATCCAAAGCCAGACTGCTGATATCCTGGGCATCATCCATTATTATATCTTGCTATAGCGGTCATATTGATGGCGATGTTTTGTTGAACATGAGGTGGAGCGATACCAGAAAATACCGAGTAAAGTACACGGGGGAGACGGGGCAATCGAATCGGGTTAGCGCCATCCGTGTGAATGGGAGGAGGCTGGAGCTTCCCGATGAACAAGACCAACAGGCGACCAACTGACAGCTTCAGGACCTGCAGGACTCCAGTAGCCACAGCCTACCTATGAAACTGTCGAGTACAAATGGCACCAGCAAACCCTCTCGCTAACTGGGAGCGTCTCGGGGATAGCTTCTACCGAAAGGTCCCTATCTATGATGCGGTCTTTGATGACGAGGTCGAATTAGAGAACTACATTGTTGCTGGGGCTCCGTACGGAGGGGCGATTGGTGCGAGCGCTCCTCTTTCTTAAAGAGCCTATAATTTCTCTTATTGACAAATATTGATCAGCTTTATACCGGGACGAAACCAAACCCTTTAGGTTTCGCGATGCTCAGACCTCGAGGTCAAACATTGACATTTACTCGTGCTCTGGGAAACTTATTAATCAGATCAACGTTTGTCAATCCACCTCATCTGAGTAACTTCAGCTAATTTTTCTCAAGTGGGAGGATGGTTCGATTAGAGGCCTAGGGTGGTCCGACCAGGAAGACCTGTTGGTCATTACGGACGATGGAACCGTTCGGCGCTATTTTGGCTTGTACGGTGACTTTACTTCTTTTTCTCTTGGAAATGTGCGCCTTACGACCCCTCATCCTCGTCAATAATGAGCAACTGATTGTGTCATAGGGAGCTGAAGAGTATGGCGTCAGAGCATGTCGGTTTTGGAGCTCCGGCTTTGTAGCCTTACTCGCCAATAACCAACTGGTGGCTGTCTCTAACTATGCAGAGCCGCGGCCTAGGCTACTAGCCGATTGTCCTGAAGGGGAGGTTGCTTCTTGGTCACTGATACCTCCTGCTCGCTCTCTGTCACGTGGTGTGGAAGTACTACTCGCTGTTGATAAGACAATATACCAGATTGAGTCGACCGAAGCCGAAGATAAAGTGCTCCAAAAAGGGCCCTTCAAGCATATGAGCGTGTCACCCAACGGTGACTTTGTTGCCCTGATCACTGCGGAGGGCAAAGTGTGGGTTGTGAGCAGTGACTTCCAAAACGAACTCAGCGAGTATGACCCAGAGTCTCGGGTCACTCCCCGGACGGTTGACTGGTGTGGTAACGATGCTGTTGTTATTGCATGGGAGGATGAGGTACATCTTATCGGTCCCAACGGTGCTGCCGCCAGGTAAGTCTTATATACGGAACAAGCCTCCTTGAATTCTCTAATTGGTGTAGATACTACTATGACGGCACTGTTCATGTTCTGCCAGAATCCGACGGTGTACGATTGATCACCAATGATACGTATGAGTTTTTACATAAAGTCTCGGGTAAATCTATCTGTCTTTTGGGCTGAGATACTGGGGCTAATGGTATGCGTTCAGGTGTGACCGAGACAATCTTTCGACTCGGATCTACATCACCTGCGTCGGTTCTTCTAGACTCCATCGACTTATTGGACAAGAAGTCACCCAAAGCCGACGAAAACATTCAGCGAATTAGATCACTCTTACCAGAAGCCGTCGACACTTGCGTCAAGGCAGCTGGGCATGAATTCGATATTTACTGGCAGAAACGTTTGCTAAAAGCCGCATCGTTTGGGAAATCAGTCTTAGATCTGTACAACAGTGACGAGTTTGTGGAAATGACTGAGAAGCTGCGAGTTTTAAAGGCAGTCAGGGATTATCAAATCGGTTTACCAATTTCCTACGAACAATACCTGCGCCTCACTCCCGAAAAATTGATCGAGCGCCTGGTGAACCGACATGAATATCTCCTTGCTATTCGTGTCTCGGAATACCTCCAAATCCCCGCCGACAAGATCTACGTCCACTGGGCAAGCCAGAAGGTCAAGGTTTCCACTGTTGACGATGAAGCGGTCTGCAAACTTATTGTGCAAAGGCTGGATGGAAAACCGGGAATTTCATTTGAAGTCATTGCGCAGGCCGCTTATGATGAGGGGCGTACTCACCTAGCAACCGAACTCTTGAACCACGAACCGCGGGCTGGAAAACAGGTTCCATTGTTGTTGAACATGGAAGAAGATGAGATCGCACTAGACAAGGCTATCCAGAGTGGGGACGATGACTTGGTTACTTACGTCCTCCTCCAGCTAAAGAGCAAACTTCCTCTTGCCAGCTTTTTTAGAATGATCAACAGCCGTCCTATGGCTTCTGCACTCGTGGAAACGACTGCTCAAGGAGAGGACACGGAATTGCTGAAAGATCTGTACTACCAGGATGACCGTCCCGTTGATGGGTCGAATGTTCTTCTTTCCGAAGCCCTGAACGAGACAGACCTACCTCGGAAGATGGAAAAACTCCAGCTCGCATCTCGTCTTCTCGCAGACTCTAAAGACCCAACAGTTGTACTACATCAGAAGCTGCTGTCTGAGTCTTCTCAATTGTTGAAGGTTCAGGAAGCTCTTGACAAAGATTTGGCTGAACGGGCGGAATTCTTCGGTCTCAGCTTAAACGAGACAGTTTACAGACTAATCAAAATGGGCTACGGTAAACGCGCACAGAAAATCCAGAGTGAATTCAAGATGCCGGAAAAGACATATTGGTGGCTGAGAGTAAGAGCTCTAGTAGCTAAGCGTGACTGGGGCGAATTGGAAGAAGTTGGTAAAATCAAGAAATCCCCGATTGGATGGGAAGTAAGTCAAACCCTTTTTTTTATTTTAAACGCCCCTTCGAACGCCGGAATGCATGTGCTGACGTAAAACATAATAGCCTTTCTACAACGAGATTTTGGGTGCCGGAAACACAAAGCTTGCTTCATTCTTCGTCCCGAAATGCACCAACCTTCCCGTGGAGGAGAGAATTGAAATGTGGGTGAAATGTGGCATGATCGTGAAAGCTGGCGAGGAAGCCTTCAAAACAAAAGATGTCAATACCCTCGAGCTCCTTCAGGGGCGGACTTCAGGCGCTTCCACGGTGGAGATTGGTCGAATGATCAATCAGCTTAGGCCAAAGAAATAGTTGATGCGATCAGTTTGTTTCGGATCTCAATCTACACCCGCACCATCCACGTTTCAGGTGATTTCGTCGTCCTCATCAATAGCTGCGTGTTCGTCCAACACGGGATTTTGAGCGACTCGTACGGGGCGCGGCTGTCGTTTACTGGTCGTCGCAGGAGCAGAGTCGTCAACCATGCCATCGTCAGTACCATTGCCGTCAGCCGCATTGAGCGCTTCAAACATGGATTGGGATGTTTTGCGATTGAGATCATCCCAATCGCCCTAGAAAATGGTAGTCAGCATCAAGAACGATGGTACATTGAGGAAATAGTTACACGTACCCTTCGAGACTTGACCGTCTTTGCGCGATTCTCGCTCTTCACCAACTTCTTTTCCAACTGGTCAAAAACCGCCTCTGCTCTCTCAACGCCCTTCTGCTGCCTCATTCGCTGTGTCCTTGACTTAGCCCTAGGCTTTGACTGCTTCTTTGAAACGCCAGAATTGGCCCGGTCTGTGAGAATCGACTCGCGGTGCAGCTCAGTTTTTTCGGCTCGGGGAAGAGAGGCCAACGACTTGTCGAGATCGAGACTTGGGGAAGCTGCCCGCCTCGCGGCGCGGGAATGTTTGGACTGAGCTGTAGACATACTATTGTCAGAAATCAAATATATATACGAGGATTTCCTCCCTAAGCGTAAAACAGTCTGCACTCACCCTTCGCTTTGGCCATGGTCGTGGTACCACAAGTGGGTTGTTTTGAAAAATAATTATTGTGGAGACGATTTATCGATAAAAAAAGGTGGTTCGGGAGCCAGTAGGAACCTAAGCTGCAGCGGGCGGCGCTTGCTTACTCTGCAGCCGATCTGTGGCCGTTTTTTAAAGCTTGCCTCTCGTCGAAGCGACGGTTCTCCTCCATCGCAATCCAAGCTACTTCCATGACTTTCACCACGTCGTCTCTATGCCGCAATATCTCATTTCCATTTATCAACCATGAACGCTCGCAGAGAGGGGGTTGATATCCTCACTCAGAGACCCTTCCACAACGCGAAAACCAACCATTATGACAACGTGTTGCAACATCTACATAACAACCCAAACCTAGCTTACTTTCTTGTGACTGCTGTCTCGGTTTGCTTTATCCTGAATCATTTTCGTTGGGTTCCGGCTTCGATATTCCGGTTCTTGTGGGATATTGTCGTCTACTTGACCCCCTCACGGATAGTCGCTGCGTTGGATTCAAAAGGGCTAAATCTAGATTCCGCGGACGGAGCTCTCTCACCCATGACCTTTCGGGCTAAAAGCGAAGCGATGCAGCGGATTTTGGGATTCGATCATGCCTCGCTCTCCTCCATCCTCCCCCGTGCCTCATTTACCGGCTTCAGTACCTCGCTATTAGGGAACAAGGACAATCTACCGCCGGGGCTCGGGAACTGGGATAATTCGTGTTACCAGAATAGTATTATCCAAGGGCTAGCGTCCTTGCAGTCGTTTGCGGAGTTCTTGGAGCGAAATGTCGATGTCCTTGGGGAGAAAGCGGCATTTTCTACCCATCAGGCCCTCAGAGGCATTGTCGAACGACTCAACAGCGCAGATAACTACGGCCAGCGGTTATGGACTCCGCCAGATCTCAAATCCATGAGCAGTTGGCAGCAACAAGATGCTCAGGAATACTTCTCGAAGGTGGTGGACCAGATCGATTATGAAGTACAGCAGGCTACCCGACGGCGGACAAGCAACCTGGGACTGAAAGTGGCAGGGCCGCAGGAGCACGTTGTCGGATCTGACTTGACTCAGGATTTATTCGAAAAGTCGGCCGCCAAATCCCAACACCTGCAAAATCAAACATTTCGCAATCCGCTGGAAGGTCTTCTCGCCCAGAGGGTTGGATGTATGAAGTGTGGGTGGACCGAGGGCCTGTCTCTTATCCCGTTCAACTGCCTGACTGTTCCATTGGGCACGGGATTTGAGTACGATGTTCGTGACTGTCTAGATCACTACATGCACTTGGAGCCCATCGAGGGCGTGGAATGTGCGAAGTGCACATTGTTGCGCGCCCAGGACCAACTTCGCAACATCCTACAGCAAATTGAGGATGATAAAAAGCTCTCCCAGACGGCAGATTCACCAGAAGTCTCAAATGCCCTGAAAATTTCAGCCGAGCTACGATTACAGGCGGTGGTAGAGGCATTGGAGGAGGATGATTTTGCCGAAAAGACGCTTTCCAGGAAGTGTCACATTCCTTCAAAAAACAGAGTCTCCACGACAAAGTCAAGGCAAGCCGTCATTGCTAGGCCACCCAAGTGTCTCACGATCCACATCAACCGCAGTGTATTCGATGAAAACACCGGCCTGCTGAGGAAAAATTACGCTGCCGTAAAATTCCCCAACGTCTTTGATTTGAGCGAGTGGTGCTTAGGTGCAAGGTCGCGGGGGAACATCGATCAAGTGACTGAAAATTGGGGCATCGACCCAAAGGTGTCGATGCTGCCACAGCCAGGCGGCTTGAGGGATGTGCTTGGGCGTCACTATGAATTACGTGCAGTAGTCACGCATTACGGCCGCCATGAGAACGGTCATTATATTTGTTACCGGAAATACTCCACGGAAACCTTCCCGGCTGATATCCCCGAAGCTGTCTTGGAGGCAGACGGCGCGAAGGAGAAGTCTGAACGTTGGTACCGGCTGAGTGATGAGGACGTGCAGATGGTCAGCGAAGCAAACGTAATGTCTCAAGGAGGCGCGTTCATGCTGTTTTACGAAGCTGTCGAGAAACCTGCATCTGGTGCTGTCGAGATAGCAGAGTCGGAGAGCGCCGAAGCGGATAATGCAGGATCGTCTTCTAGCTACACCTCCCCGGAAGACCTGTCCTCTATAACATCGATGGCCACAGACTGTTCCGCTTCTGACACGTCGCACGCAACCAGCTTGTCCACTTCCGAGAAGGTTGATTTCAGCAACGAAAAGGCTCAACTTAGCTCTGATATTGACTGATGCTTCGTGTCGACTGATTGCTTTTCTTTCTTATATTCATGTTGCTCCAACTAAGCATGCTCAATCGAGCGCAAAACAATGATACCCCGGAGCACAGCGCATTGGAAGGCGTTGCTGTATTCTATTTTGGATTCTATCACTATTTTGTGTATCTTTGTAACTCGCAGTTATTGGGTCTTTCAGAGTTTTGTATTTCTAGCCATAATGACTAAGGAAACCATATCCCTTACTTTCTGTTGAACTATCCCTTCGGTAAAGGTGCATCTATTTTGACTTGACTATCCACAACATCCCGAACCATCGCTAAAATGCAGAATCGCAACCCAGAACATCGGGCCCCGTCGAAAAAGCAAAACACAAATCCAAGAATAAGTAAAACCACCTAAAAAACGCCAGCCCTCGTCATTATCTCATGAAACTGCTCCAATGTCACCCCAGCCTCCACACCCTCACCCCCATTCGCCTCCAAAATCATATCTCTCAGCAGCGCATCCCCCAGTGTATCCTCCTTCAACTCACGCGCAATGCGGCTTAAATGACTCAACTTAATCGGCCCATCGGTGCCTCGAGTGAAAAGCTGAAAAGCCGAATCCACCTCCGCGACCATCGCCTCATCCGACTTCGATCGCAGTTTCGCAGCGGCAACGGAGAGAAAGGGTTCGTAGGGGACGAAGCCGGTCCCAGTGGGATCTAGGGCGGAGAGGATGGAGTGGAGTTCCTGGGAGGAGGAGGGGGGGAGGCCTAGGGCTCTATTATTCTCCCGATTTATGTTAGACGGGGAGCAATGTCAAAGGTAGGTAGAATAAGGGACATACACGAGTGCTTTGCGGACATCCTCCCGGGCAATCACGCCCTCTTTTTCTTTAGGAAACTCTTCATTCGGCTCCGAGAAGAGGTGGAAGACCTCTTTGATTTCGGCTTCCTCTTCGGCGCTGATGTCGTTTTCCTTGGCTAGTTTGGACTGGCGCGGTTTCTTGGACGCGGATGAGGAGGTTGCGGCGGCGGCTCCGCGCTTCTTGGGCGGCTGGTGGGAGGTCATTAGTATTTGGTGTTTGTTGTTCGTGTATGGTGTATAGGAGGCTCGTCTCTGCTGTAGGAGATAGGAAAGACTTACCATCGCGCCGGATTGGAATCAGGAGAGAATGCTTGGAGTCTTGTGCGGAGTGGTGGTCAAAGAATCAGTGAACGAGTGCGGGGAATGGGGGGAAGCGCCATTTGGGGGTTCTGAGTTGAGGAAGTCAAGATGGGGTTCAAGGTTTTAGGTAGCGAACGTCCCATAGCATAGCCAATGGAAGATGCAGGGCGACGACTGGCAGCTTCACCGAGCGGTGGAAAAGCTCTGTATGCATTTGCTATGAAGGTGATGACTGAAATGCGGCCGAACCTGAGCTGGAAACGATTGCTGACGTAACCCTGTGTATAAAGATAACTAACGTAATTCCCGCCCGAACCGCCATCCCGACCGAACCGCCACCTCCCATCGAATTCAACGCATCAGAATACTTGAAGGTATTCAAACAGCAACCATGCCACCAAAAGCACATCAAACCTCTCAAAAATTGGTGGAGCAAGAGGGAAGAATACAATTAGCAATATCTGCTTTGAAAAAGAACAAAATTACAAGCATTTCTCGCGTGGTAACTGTTTTTAATGTACCTTGATCCATACTCCAGGATAGACTTAATAAATGCTAATATCATGCAGAATAATATGCCAATAGCCACAGGCTATCTAAAACTTAGGAGGATACTTTGATAGAATAGATATTATCTAGGGATACACGTGGAGTTTCTCCTAGACCTTTACATGTATAGGAAATGGCAAATATCCTTCTTCAAGCAGATACCTTATCTGTCAGATAAGGTCTATAATCCGTCCTAGGATTGGTCGATCTTAGGGTATTCAGTGATCAAAAGAGGAAGTATATACAATGGAAGTATATAATAAGCAATCAGTCTTAAGCTTGAGTATAGACTAGCTTGGATTCCAAAGATAAAGCACGGTAAGACTAACTAAGGTGTGATAATGACAGTGTTTATATACATGAGGTTCTTCATAGCAATCATATCAGTATGCTATATTAGCTATGTCTTGTCCCATATTATCCATATCACTTTGCTATAGCTGCTATAACTGTAATTGCTTGGCATCATAGCAATACAGCTATATTACTATAGTCAGTCAGGATAATCTTTTTTCCATAGGTATAACACGCTAGCTGCAGCACAGCTAATCCATTGGCTGATAGTAATTTGTTCTCTGATAATCCCCCTCTTTTATGATCTTTGTCCCCAAAGGTGATAAATATAGCAACTTCCCCTTTATAGTTGTCAAGGTAATCATCTTTCTTTGTTATCCCTGGAGTATGCGCTAACCTGTTATAGTATCTAAGTCTAATATCTAGAAAAATAGACTCTTCAAGAAAGTTAAAGCAAATAGTTTCATTATAGCACTTCCATGTACCTTCTGTGAAAAAACAGGTTATCCTTGCATTAAATTAGAAAATTCAAATCATTGTAGTGAATGTATTCGCGCAGGTGATTAAAAATATATTAAAACAAAAGTTCTTTCAGATGCGGTGTGGAATTACTTAATATCAGCTCAGAGTAAACTTTAGAGTGACAAGGATAAAGTGGAAGAGGAGATGGAACTTATTCTAGCGTGAATCTATTATTTATATAAGCAGAGAAAGCTTCTTTAAAAGCAAGCTGGCAATTTTATTACTTGTAATATAAAAGAAATAGAGAAACTGGAAAAACTGGAAGAAAAAAAGTAGAAATAAAAAAAATAAGAAGAATAATTACATCATGAGCATTTACTCACAGGGTTGTCCTCTGATTTCTTGCCTGAGTAACTTGCTGCAGTGTTTAATATTCCTGGTGTTAATATATCTGTTTCAGACTCTTCTTTCTTTAATTAATTTATTACTAAAATTCCAGGATCTTCTTAAGGCAGTTAAGGTTTCATACTAGTTCCCAAGTGTTGTTTTCTGGTAAGTAGCCAATCCATTTAATAAGGTAGTAGATTTATCCCTTTTCTGACTTGCAGTCTAGGATTTTTTTAATTTTATACTCTTTGTCACTATCAGTGGCTTCATTATTAGTATTCTCTGGGTTCAGTGTTGGTTCAAGCAATAAGATATAGAATACTGGGTAAACTCACATTCTCACTGGTAGCTTTAAGTAATAGTTATTATTAACAAGCTTTTCTTTGATTTTAAATGGTCCATATTTCACGGTGTCAAGTTTATTACTTGGTCATTTACTTTGAATATTGAAATTTTTCTTTCCCATTGTTCTTTATAGTAGGTAGACTCTGTCTCCCTCTTTTAACTGTGGCGTGTCCTCACACTTCTTATCATAGTAGAATCTCATTTTCTCTTCAGCTCATTTGATATCTTTAGCAATCGCATAGTGCAGTACTTGCAGATTTACTATTTAAATTAAGGCTTCATTAGAGTGTCCTTTCAGTGAAAGATTCTTCCAATTCATTCATGATCTTCGCCCTATGTTTGCATAATAAGGTGCAATACCTATTATTACATTTTTAGTGTCATTCATGGCAAATTATGCCATAGGTAATAGTTCAACCTAATTATCTTGGTTTCAATCTAGGTAGTGTTATAAATACTGCTTGATTAACTGAATCATTCTTTCTATTTATCCATCTGTCTGCTAGTAATTTGCAGTGGATAGCTTGACTTCAGTTTCACTTGCTTTTATAATTATTTTCCAAAAGTTTAACATAAACAACTTGTCTTGGTTAGATGTAATTGTTTTTGATAATCCTGTTTAAGAGAATACTTCTCTTAGCATTAGCAATGCTAGTTATGATGTGGTGATGTTCTTAGCAGTTAGTTAAATAATTATATACTTGGTTAATTTGTTCACAGTGACTAATATATCAGTGTATGTGATTCCAGTGACTGGGTCTTTTAATAGAGGTAGTCCTTAAATAAAATCAGCAGTGATACTTTCCCATGATTCTCCTAATGTAGCTTCAGTTTATAACTTTCTATATAATTAATGTCTTGATAGTTTGTTTCAGTTACAGCTGTTATACTTTTTAATATATTTAGAGACTTGTTAGTGCATTCTTAAAAAAAAGTAGGTTTATTAGATTTTTTCCATTATTCATTTAATTCCTTGATGTCCTTCAGATGGTAGGTTATAATGTTATTAGATCATTTTAATAACTATTATTTTAGGTATTATAATTAATTCATTCCATAAGAGTATACCATTTTGCATTTCTTTATATCCTGCGTGAAATCTCTAATTTTATAGATTATTATCTATCTCTTGTTCTTGTCAGATTCTAACTGCAAAGTCTTGGTCTTTAATCATGATTACTATGGCTAGTTATGCATCTTAGTTAATTTATAAGCTGTCTTAATCTTATTGTAAAATATTTATCTCAGGGTTTTTTATATTAATCATATAGTCAGGTCTTTGGCTTAGAGCATTAGCAGCAATGTTCCTTTTTCCTTTAATATATTTAATCTTGAATTTAAACCTAGACAGGTCTTGTGCCCATTAGATTTGTCTTCCATTGAGTTCCTTGATGGTGGTGAAATAGGTTAGATTCTTATAATTAGTCTGGACAATTATTTCATGTTCAACTCCTTGAAAGTAGTGTCTCCAGTGTTTAAATTCTTCATGAATAGCAAGCATTTCTCAGTCATGCATATTATATCTTTGCTTAGCTTTGGTCATCTATCATGAAAAGAAGGCAACAGGGTATAGCTTTTCATTATTTCCTTTCTACTTGAGAACTAGTCCAATAGCTCCTTCAGATATATTCATTTTCATGTAGTTCTGTAGTTCTGGGTCATGGAGTTATAGAATTAGTGCTTTAGCAATAGTTTTCTTTATTAACTTAAAGGCTTGTTACTGTTCAGGTCCCTATTCAAAAGGTTCATCCTTTTTTAATAGCTTTGTGATTGGTTAAGCATTTCTAGCATGATTATACAGGTATTCATGGACATATCTAGCAATTCCTAGAAATTCTTGCATTTACTTAACATTGGTAGGTACTGGCCATTCAAGAATATTATTAATTTTTTCTAGCTAAATGCACCATCCTTCCTGAGTATAGATCATGCCTAGATATTTAACTTTAGTAGCATTAAATTTATATTTCTTAATGCTTATTATTAACCCTTTATTTATCATGATTATCATCACTTATCATACATGTTAATTGTGTTCCATAGGGTCTTTGGAGTAAACAATGATATTATTAAAATATACTGTAATAGTTTTGTTCAGGTATTGTTATAGTACATGTGTCATGTATCTTGCAAATTTAACTAGTAATCTTTTAAGTCCCATAGATACAATAATCCATTTATATAGTCCTAGGTCTGTTAGGAATGCAGTTTTCAGTATGTCTTCTTTATTTATTTAGAGGTTATAGTATCCCCACTGTATATTAAAGATTATCATGATTTTTACTCCTTGTAGCAAATCTCATTTTTGTCCCATTAATAGCACTTTGTTAGCATTGTTAATTGTAAGATTATTAAGTGATTGATAATTAACAACAAATCTTTCACTTCTATTCTTCTTTAGTACAAACATTAGTCTCAATAATATTAGTGCCTTTAATTCACGTATGTACCTAGCAGGATAGAATTTTTCAACAAATTCTTGTTCAAGTTTTTGTTCATCTTGGGATTTTTGGTATTATTTAACTTATAATAATCATGCTTCTAGTATAAGGGATATCCTGGCTTTATAGGCAGGGTCATATTACAGTAAGCAGTAGTCAGGTTTTATAAATAATTCAAGGTAACTATGATATTTTTTCAGTAGTTTTGCCAGTACTTTAGCAAGTTCTTTTTTATAAATTTCCTTTAGTTTCAGCCTTGGGGCTGGCAACTTTTTCTGCTAGTTATTCTCTGTTTTTGATTTTTTAATTTATATATTCATTAATGTCTCAGCTTTCTTGCTAACCTGTTCAAGGTTCTTGTTTTCTTATTAAGTGATCAGGAATTTTCCTTCAATCTCAGTTTCTCCTGTAATTTAATTAATGCATGAGTTATATCTTTCTAACCAGTTCATTCCCATAACAGCATTATATAATTATTCCCTTACAGGTACAATTTTAAACTCCATATATTCAGCATGGTTTCCTGATTCAAGAATAACTTTATTAGTACTCTGAGATGGTCCTTGATACATGAGTTTTCTATTAAATCCAAAGATCCTTTTAATATGTCCAGTGTTTTAGATAGGGATTTTATATTTCTTAGCATACCCAACTCCCATAAACTTATTTAATGCTCCTGAATTCAGTAGGATTCTTGTATCATGTCCATTGATTTTTGCAATAATAACAATCAATGTTTTCACATTAACAGTGCACAGTTATACTTCAAGCTGGTGAATTCAGTAATAATTCTGGATATCATGGTAGTATCAAACCTATTCATGTTTCTGGATTCTTTCTTTTTAGTGTGTCATGCAATCTTTTACCTTGCAGTCTCATGTTAATAAGGCGCTGTGATATAGATATCTAACTTATGTTTTAACACAGTTACATCCTGGTATATCTTTCAGGCAGTCATATTTAGGGTGTTAGAGAATGTTAGGTGGTTATGAGTACCAAAAATAGTACTTCTTTTTTCCTAAATACCTGGTGCATCCATCATTGTAGTATAGGCTCTAATTAACTGTTTAGTAATTATTTCCTCCTAGTGCAGGGTAGTGATAGCATAAGCAATTTCTTGCATGTCTAATTTGCTCGTGGTAAAATTATATTCCTTTTAACAGTGATACCTGTTAATATTTCTCTGCCAAGTAAATATTAATCCTTTTATATTCAGGGCATTCATGGAATGTCCATTCTTGATATTTTTCACATTTCATAATATAATCTTGCCATGTTTATTCTAACTTTTCCCAGCAGGCTGTAAAAGCTAGCAGGCAGGTGCAAGATTTATCATTCCATGATTTAATTTTATCTTTAGCTATGTCTGGCTGGTATTCAGTTTATGTTTTATAATTTAAGTACTGATCTATTACCATTTTCTCAGTATCCTAAAACACTAGTTATCACTTAGCTTCTTTAACTAGATTAGAGATCTCATCACATACTCTTTTATAATCTTCCAGTGTTGTGAGGTTTCCATTATTATATAACTACTTGTTTCCAATCATTTCCAACCTCTCTACAGGGTCCAAAAGACATCTCTTTTATTTATTTAATTCAAGCTTTTCCATAAATAATTCATAGAGCTTTTCAGAAGTTTCTTTATAATTTCATTCTTGCAGTGCTATATCAAAGGCTTCTTTATCTTTCTCATCCCATTTATCAAAGTCATTTTCCAGGTATTCAGATCCTTTCTTGACAGCTATGTTAAGTAAAACAGCTTTATCCAGTCTGGCTCCTTTGTCATTAGTTTATTTCCATGGGACTTGCACTTGCTCTTTAGGAGTAAGCTTTATATAGTAGTACTTATTAGCAATTTTATTAGCAATGTCATCCATTGTTGCCTTATCAGGTCATAGCCTGGGATTCTTTTTATTCTACAGTTTATTATATTCTTGTTCAAATGCCTTTTTCATTAGAATAGTTGTCAAGAAGGTAGCGCGAATTATTAAATTCTGGGTGGCCAGTCTGGAATTATTCAGCTTTAATTAATAACTTTTTATAATATATCCTGGTTTTCCGCACTTATAACATTTTCCATTGAACTTTTGTTTTTCACTGTTATTAGTTTTATCTTAACTTTAACTGACAGCAGCATTTAGTTACATATTAATATCTCCATCTGCATCCCATTTCAGTTTTTAGTTCTGATACTAACTCTTCACCTGGTCCCATCATCATTTCTCATAGAATCTTTTAACAAGTCAGTTTTTAATACCAGATGTGACATCAACCATTTTATCTAGAGTGCTTGATTTCTTTAGCATATACATCATGGCATTCTTAATCTCAGGCTTAAGAATCTAATAGTACCATGATCAGAGTGCCTTGTCTTCCCAGTCCAGGTTAGATGCAATTTAATAAAACTTTGAAGTGAGTTCTCTAATACTCATCCTTGGTCCTTGTCATAAGGCATACATTCATCATTTAACAGTTTTCTCAGCGTCAGGATCTCCAAAGGCTTTGGTAATTTGTTTCTTGAAGCCTTTATAACTGTTAAAAATATTGTCAGTTTCATCTTTTCAGTCTGTCTTAACATTTTCCTGGAAGTCTCTCATATAGGGTTCAAACTAGTCAAAAGCGGCTCCCTTAAGGTAGGTTCCCGCGAACATTACCTTGTCAGATTCCTCAGCTCCCTCAAGGTTGTTGATTCTGATGTGCATGTCCATTGAGGTTAGGTATCTCCTAAGGGTAGAGCACTTACCTTCAAACTCCTCTGCTTTGTTTGCCTTAATGCCTTTAAACATTTACATTTGATTAACTTAGGCAAGCAGTGTGTTAACAGCATTACCAAGTTAGACAATTTTCTCAGAGTCATTTAGTTCTCAGTCTTTGCTGTTCATGGAGGTGGTGTTTACCTTAAAAACAGTAGTTTTGGCATTGTCACCCATGTTAATGGTAGATATTGCTTCACTTAATTAACCTTTAAGTGCTTTATTATCAGATAAGGTCTATAATCCGTCCTAGGATTAGTTAATCTTAGGGTATTCAGTGATTAAAAGAGAAAGTATATACAATGGAAGTATATAGTAAGCAATCAGTCTTAAGCTTAAGTATAGACTAGCTTGGATTCCAAAGATAAAGCATGGTAAGACTAACTAAGGTGTGATAATAACAGTGTTTATATACATGAGGTTCTTCATAGCAATCATATTAATATACTATGTTGGCTATGTCTTGTCCCATATCATCTATATCACTTCACTATGGCTGCTATGGCTGTAATTGCTTGGCATCATAGCAATACAGCTGTATTGCTATGGTCAGTCAGGATAATCTTTCTTCCATAGGTGTAACGCGCTAGCTGCGGCACAGCTGATCCATTGGCTGATAGCAATTCGTTCTCTGACATTATCTATATACAAGCCTATAGGCAAGAACTGGGTATTAATCTTTATTAATCACCATGAAGAGATCAGAAGCCAGTTTACATGATAATATAACTATAAGAGAGCTAAATATGAGGATTTAAAGACTATTAAAACCTGGTTTGAGTAACTACAGAAGGTACAACTGCAGTATGGTATCCTATCTGAAGATATCTTTAATTTTGATAAAACTGGCTTTGCTATGGGCATAATAGCTACTACTAAAGTAGTTACATGCTCTTATATGCCTGGAAAACCTTATCTTATCCAGTCAGGAAACCAAGAATGGGTTACAACCATTGAATGCATTAATTCAAGTGGCTGGGTGATTCCTACATGCATTATCTTTAAAGGAAAGGTGCATCTAGAGGGATGGTATGAAGAAGGCCTTCTACCTCCTGACTGAAGGATTGAAGTTAGTGAGAATGGCTGGATAACTAATAAGATAGGCCTTTGCTGGCTTTAAAAGGTCTTTATACCTGTAACTACAGGCTGTACAGTAGGCAGATACCAATTACTTGTTCTAGATGGCCATGGAAGCCATCTTACACCTCAGTTTAACAAGATATGTATGGATAATAATATTATTCCTATCTGCATGCCTTTACATTTATCTTATCTTTTACAGCCACTAGATGTTGGCTGCTTTGGCCCTTTAAAGCGTGCTTATGAAGGCCTAGTTAAGTAAAAAATGTGCTTAAAATATAACCATATTAACAAGTATGACTTTCTAAAGGCATATCCTACAGCTTATCTAGAGGTCTTCAAGCCTTGAAATATTTAAAATAGCTTTATTACAGCTGGTATACAGCCTCTAGATTCTCAAAGAGTGCTTGATAAGCTGAATATTACACTGGCAACTCCTATACCACCTGGAAGTTAAGGTGAAGCCTTTACAAGCTTATTAACCCTAGTAACACCTCATACAGTTTGTCAATTACAGTGTCAAGCATTATTAGTGAAGAAACTACTTAAAAAGGGCTCTTAAAGTCCTTCTTTACCTTTAAAAATGGCTTTACAGTAACTTATAAAGGGCTGTGAGATAGCCATGTACAATGCTGCTATTTTAGTAAAGGAAAACCATGACCTACGCCTAGCTAATAAAAAAGAGAAGTAAAAAAGGCGTTGTTCAAGACACCAGATAACTCCTAATCAAGGCCTTTCTATACAAGAAGCCCAAGATCTAATAGGGCAGAGGAATGAGCAAAGAAATGCTGAGGAAGGTCCATCTCTAGAATCTAGTACAGCACCTTTGAAGGCGCCAAGACGTG